>CATNWA010000713.1:0-63452 GCA_951230385.1 Staurois parvus
TTTGGGGGTTTTGGGGTTATTCCGGGGTTTGCCTTGAATATTGGGATCGGGCCCCTTTCATGAGATGGAAACCGGGAAGGGAACCAAAGTTTTCGGGTAGTAATGAGGACCTAATAGATTACAATTCATGTTTGGATTTTATTATAAGCTAAAATATCCTAAAACACCCCAACACATGCATGAAAAAAATTTAGGTTCCCCAAAAAAAATTATCCCAAGTGGGTGCAAAAAAAAAATTAGAACAAACTCACTAAAATGCTATATTTTTCCCCCCTTTTTAAAGTAGAACAAAAGGGAAAACCATTTTTATTATTTTTGGATTGAAAAGGGATTTTCAACCCTGTCGATTTTTTTTTTTTTGCCATCTGTGTCCCATTGGGGGGATTTCCCCTTCATTTCCGGCCAAAACCCTTTTACCGGGAAGTGAAGGAAATCATTGCAAATTAGGGGAATTCCCCCCCCCCCCCCCCGGGTCCCAAACTATTTCCCTTTTGGGAAGTGGGGGGGGTAATAGCACCAAAAAAATAGCACATATTTAACAATATTGAAATCTTTTTTTATAAAATACCCAAAATGTATTCTGCACTTTCTCTTGGTAAAAATAATCCAAATCCAAGCGTGTAGAAAGTTTCTAGAGTCTGACCCATCCTATGGTTCTTACTTTATAGTATATGGAAAATAGCTATCAGTCTGCTGATTTACTGATCATTTGCTTGATGCCCTAAAAAAAAAATGCCAGAACAGTACTAATTAACACCCTTTTTATTTTAAAAAGAAGACTCCACACCTAGGTATTTAGTAAGAAAGCATGGTGAGTTTTTTGTGAAGTTGTGAATTGGTTTTTTGTCACGTTTATTCTGGAAAATACATTTTTTTTTCACTATTTTTTTTTTTTACAAAACTGTCACCAAGTGCAGTAACTACGTCATCATGACTGGTGTAGCGGTGGATATAGGACACTGAATGAAGCGAGTATGTAAAGAAAAATGTAAAGAAAAAATATATATAAAAAATTATTTTTAAATGCTTCTTTTTTTACATTTTTTAGATACTGTAACAGAGCATACAGTGTCACCAGAGTGGCAAAGTACGGCTCTGGGAGGTGATCACAGGATTTTTTTTTTTATACAGTATGATAACTTATTACAAGTGAGTGATCACTGTTAAAAGCAATCATTTTTATGAAAGGCATTCATGTCCCATTGTGTGCTATTGTGATAGCCCCGTGATTCGCCACAGCTATCACAACATTACAAATCTGCTGTGATTGGACCGTGTCTTTGCCATGTGATTATTGTGACTGATCATAGAGATCACAATAGTACACAAGGGATGGCTATGAAGAAAGCCATTGTGTGCAGGGCCAGCCCTGGAAAATCTATTTTCTGCTATGTCTGGTAGACATAGAAGGTGAAAGATCATGCTGCTGTGTGGCCCCTAGGGTGTTAACAAGGCACATAACTGGTGAGGGCATCATATGGGGATTGATTTACTAAAAACTGGAGAGTGAACAATCAGGTGCAGTTTTGCATGGTAGCCAAGCAGCTTTTGACTTCAGCTAGTTCAATTAAGCTTTGACAAAAGCTGGAAGCTGATTGGTTTCTATACAGAGCTACACCAGATTTTGCACTCTCAGTTTTAGTAAATCAACCCCATGACGTCCACCCGGAATAAAGAAGCTACCCACCCAGCTGTCATTTTACAATAGGAAATGGTTAAAGTAAACAAGAAATGCCCGTAGCGAAAATAAAGAAGAAATAGCGCAGGCATACATGACTAGGCCCAGAGTGGGGGAAGGAGGAGCAGGAAGGGTTAAGGTTAGCTCAAGGGGTTTGTTATTGATAGTGGGGGGGTAGCTGATTGGTAAAGGTTGGTGTAGGTGGGGTTTTGCTGCACCTTAGGGTGGGAGGTTCTGTGAGGGGGCGTCAGTTTAGCTGGACGGCAGGAGTGTGAGCTTCCCTCCCGCCCTCCCTGTTTTGGTGAGTATTGGGTCCCTCCAGGAGAGGGGGGGTTATGTTGGTTCATGGGCGGTTGTTGGTCTTTGGAGGCAGTTCTTATCTTGGAAGGTAAACAACAATGGTGTGGGACCCATCGGTGGTATGGGATGCCCGGGGACATTCCCAGTTAACCGAGGTTTAACTGGAAGGTGGTGGTGCTGCACTGCGGACGGTATGGTTGTCTCCGAGCTGGTTGGTTGCGGCTGGAGGCCTAGTGTATATGGTTGTCCGCAGGTGCATTTTGGATCGTTTGGTGGTGCCTTCGAAGACCAACAACAAATTCTTTGGGTTTCTGTTATAAGGAATGGTTGGTGTATTGTAACTTGAGTTTGTTAATAAAAGGCCATGTTGGCCATTTACTCCAAAATTGGTGTCATGTCTTTTGTAAGTATAATTGGTTAAGGGGAAGGGGGTTGGTGCGGAACGGTAATGGTGGTAATGGGGAAGTGGACAAGCCTATCTCTGGTACAATAGTCATGCAAAAACAAAGGTGAGCAGAGTAGTTTAGGCAAAATAACATTTCCACAAACTCTAACTCTGCCATTTTTTAGTTTAACAAACAAAATTTCCAGGAAAAAAATATACCTTTCAAAAAATATTCCCATATTGGTTTGCAATGTATTTTTACCTGTTCAGTTTTGTGTATTTTAGTTTAATTTGATTAACTTCCACAGAAAGAAAAAAAAATGTTTAAACCGAGCGGTGAGCAAATCATCCTGGGTTTGGTCACCTGGATGTTTTTTGGAGGCTTAATTGGGGGGCAAATTTTACTACTAAATTCTGCCCACTTCTAATTGCAAGGGAAGGAGAGGGTCCTTTTAATGCAGCTTTGAGTGTGACATGGGAAAAAAGCAATCATTTAACTTACATGCCTGGGAGATGCCTTAATGCTTATGAGGTAATAAAGGAAAAGTATGAGATTGTAAAAGAAACAAATCTACATACTCACCTCCATGCTGCAACATCTTTGTGACACTGCAGCTGCCCCTTGCTGGCTCTAATGCCTCGTACACACACTAAGAAAATCGTATGAAAAAATTTTACGGGAACCACTGATTGAACAATTTTCTCTTCGTTGATGAGCAGGATGTTTTAACCGATAATGATATTGTGAATGAAAAAATCCTGTTAAACAACAGTGAAAAATGTTGTCGTTTTGCATACGAACGACCAATTTTCTATGCGGTGGTATGACGGTTGCACGAAAAAAATCTATCAAGCGCTATCACGCATGAGCGGAAACAGAAGATGACCCGGATGTTTATGTCCGAGGAATCTTCGTAAACACGAACGAAAAATCCAAATGTAAAAGTAGATCGGCCCAATGAGATGATGAAACCAGAATTCTGCAGATTATATTTTATGTATCACTATTTATGTGTATAGGTCATGTAATAAACGATATTATACTCATTGCTGGTAATTGTTGTGTAGATCGCTCGTTCTGGCCGGAAGGGCGTGGCTACAAGGTCACTCACACACACCGCATCACTTCCACTTGTATGGAAGACGTCAACACTACGTATTGCCCCGACGAACAATTTTTTTTAGATTGGTTAATGTGGGCCACGATTTCGACCAACGAACGAATGCCTCTCGGTCGTTCGGATGACCGATCGGTCGTATATTCCCACCTTAAGACTGTGAACTGAGTGATCACGACTGCAGATCACTCATCTCTTGGTTTGCTTTGAGTGGAGAGCAGTAATTGTACTGTCGGTCACTGTACCCCCGCTGTTCTCCTCCAGGGAAAGCACAAGCCTGGGAAGGAAGCAGGCGCGGCTGGCTCCAACTCTCAGTCCTGTGCCAAAATATGGAGCTACCTGTCAATCAGGCAGTTGGGTGGATTCAAACAATATTGTCAGGTTCCTTCCTGAGCCTGAAGAGGCCCTGCCTGTCAGCTGATGGGTACGAAGGTCAGATATATAGATATCAGCCAACTTTGGGCTACAGAAGAACATAAATCGAATATTTGTGTGCAGTTATTTTTATTTTACTTTTTTTTCTAATTTTTCTGTGGAAAGAACATTAAATAGCACAAAAAAAACCCACGTTAAAGAATAGAAAATGTATTTGTGTGTTTTTTTAATGTATTTTTTCTGTATTTTATTTACTTCAAAATTGAAGGCAAGAAAAGTCAAGTAAAATTGTTATGGAGACAGTATGCAAATTATAATTAAAAAAAATAGATATAAATACATTTTTTAAGAGGTTCACACGATATAGTAGCATGCTTGTTGTTTTCAAGCCAATAGTTTAACCATTTTGGAAGGACTTACCAATATCAACTCTGTCACCTATGAAAGTCTCACAAACTTCTCCAAAGTAGTCTTCTGGACAAATACATTTAATTCCATCATAGTAACCTCCACTTCGACAAATGGCTAGGGAAACAATTCAAAAAACTATTAAATAGGCACAACTTAGTACAACATGATTCAGATGTGAAATGTGTAAAAAAAAACTATTATTACTGAGCTTACAAGATTTTAAAGCTTGGATTCGGATTCAGGGTTAGAACCGTTGTCAGGATTGTTTTTGCAGTTTAAATCTGTTTTGGGGAGATTCCCTTCACTTCCTGTCCTGGTGAACCCCTGCTTTTGCTAGAATTAGATGTTTTTCTAGTATATAATTTTTCTTCTTTTGAAACTGGGCAAATTGCTGGATCTCCTCAGCGTTGTCAAAATGGCAACCTTGGAACTGGATCTTCGGCAAGAGGGCATTTTCGGGGCTAAGCTCATTGAAGGTCTTCTTGATCTCTCATCTTCTTCCAGTGATGTTCTCCTGCTCTGAAGCGTGCATGCCACTCAAAACACCTTGAATGACTGTAATGACTGTAAACTTGCCGACTCATATCAAATGTCTCTGTGGCAGATTTGCCCAGTTTCACATAGAATGTCATGTTTGCTCTTTGTTCTAACTTGCTGTCCATGATGAAATAGCAGACATGGTAATGCACATGGTCAGAATAGCACCAATTGCACAGCTCCCGATGTACACAGGATGCTGTCTTTTGGCACACTGTTTTATGAAGGTTGGTGCTGCCCTCTGTTGGTGTGTTACAAAACTAGTCTTGAAACTTTTTGATGCCACCATATATTAATTGTTTTTTAAGTGTTCTTGCATGGCGACCACTTACTGTTATCTCACATATATATTCTTATTATTATAGCCAAATTTACCACCCTAACTCCTCCCACAGTTTTTACACTACATAGACAGTAATACACCAAAACGTGCGGATTGTTCCCGATTGGTGTGCTATTACTTTGTGGAATGTTTTGCCAAATGGTTCACAAAATATCGGCGTTTTTGTGGTGAAATTGGTCCCATAGGAATGAATGGCGGAATGTTCAAAACTAGAGTGGGAGCTGACAAAAGCTAGAGTGTGAGCTGAAAAATCAGGGACATGATTTCTAAACTGCCATCACTCCCTCATTTTCAAGCCCACCTACACAAATCGTATATCAAAATGTTCAGCTATCCCTGCTGCCACTAAAAATGTCCACGGCTAAGCCATAGTCCTGATAGTTTTCACAATACGACCATTTGTTTGCAACTCACGCCGCCCATTGACATTCATTGAAAACTCCACTCTAGCCACCTCAAATTTGAAGGGCAATTGCTAAACTGCGACTGTGCCTTCATTTTTAAATATTTCAGAGATATACTATGTATCAAAATGTAGGTCTAGGTCTTGTGATTCTCACAATATAAAGCTATTGGTGTAGGATTTATAATTTAACCATTTGAAGATGGCAACCGCAAGTGAAGTGAGAAAGTTGAATAGAGTTTGTTTTTAACCGCTCTTTTCTGCCCTTGCTGTAGAGTGAGTTTCCATAGGAACCCAGGTTTGTGAGCAGGCAGCAGAGTGACAAAAGCTAGAGCGTGAGCTGAAAAAATCAGGACATGATTTCTAAACTGCCATCACTCCCTCATTTTCAAGCCCTAGACTACTGGTGGAGGCAAGAACACTTCACACAATTTCCCCAGAAATTGTAGCTTTTCTAGTCTTTTTTATTAATGTTATAAGTACAGTGCATTCATCTACTGCCCCTGAGGTCAACCAGTCCTCCATTCCACTGCGCATTTAAAAAGTTGGTAAATCAACCTTTAGATCTTTTTATTTTTTTACTAACATGCTAGGCAAAAAAATAATGCGATCTGAATCAGTGGAACACATTTTGTCACTATTTTGCTCTTGTCTAAACTGGCGTATTCATGAAAGGACCTGAAAGCCCAACAACAGTCCATCAGCTGTCCTACTTTGCTTACATATTAGTGTAGTGTGGGCTTTTGGAGGTTGAGCATTTTGAGCCTAACAGTACATAAAAAATATTGGAATGTTTCAAATGTGGTAGTGGAGAACCCAGCAATAGTAAGATCATCATAGATGTCACAAAACATCAATATCATGACCTGTAGAGCTTTACATGACAGCAGGTCATAGGTCTTGCCAGCAAGTGGACTGGGCTGGTACTAAAATTGTAACTTCTGTAAGCAGTCATTTGCATGCAATAAATAAATGCAGCTTTAAATAATTTCTTTACAGTGTGCTGTAGGTTATTATTTATTAGCACCTTATTTATTAACACCCTATGAGGTGTATTTAGATATTTAAAGTGAACCTGTGCCAAGATCATGTACAATACGCTATTTCTGAACAAGCATTAAAGACTTTGTGCACACGGCCGCACAGTGTGTCAAGCCATCGTAACCACTTTCCTGGGACCAGCAGCTACGCTTATCTGCCTCCTCCTCCCCCCTCCGCTGCCACATTTGGCACCTTTTAGGTGGAGGAGGGAGTGGATATCTGTTTTTTACAGGTACCCAATTCTACTTCTGGGTTGGAAGTTCGGTCCCCCACAGCTCTCTGGGACACTTCACAGGTCACAGAGGACTGCGGCTCATCCACAAAGTGCAGCCCGCTTCACGCATGCGCAGTAGGAAACCAGCAGTGAAGCCGCAAGGAAGTTCCCTATTGGACAATGTCATGATAACTGTAGATATTGTTCCCTCATGTAGAACAAGTGATGGACAAGAAAGTGAAAAGTCTTAAGATTCCTTAAGGGATCCTGAGAAGCTGAAGAAAATTAAAGAGAGTCTCCTGTTAGAGGACTCGGAGGAAGAGGAAGGTGACTTATGCAGAATATGTCAGACTGGAGCATCCAGGCCAAGTAATCCCTTTATTGAGCCTCAAGGCTTCACTGCCAGATTCCCTTAGTCAAGATGACAGGGTTATCTTAATTTTTATATTCTGTTATAAAACATCCAATTAAAAATGTTAAAAATCCTATTTCTTCATAAATTTAGGCCAAAATGTATTCTGCTACATATTTTTGGTAAAAAAAATCCCGACAAGCGTATATTGATTAGTTTGTGCACAAGGATTTTTAAAATTTATTTATTTATACTAATAATGGAGGAGATCAGCGACTATGTAGGACTTTACACTAACTGACACTTTGCGGGAACCAGTGACACTAGTACAGTGACCAGTGCTAAAAATATACACTGAGGGGCGGACTGACCATTTGGAAACTCAGGCACTGCCCAAGGGCCCATGGTCAGTAGGGGGCCCCATGAGATGCCCCTGGTACCTTTTTCATAGGCTTTTTTGAGTTTGGGCAAGGACACAGGGGCCCCATGATCCCCTATTGCCTGGGGCCCCATGAGTTGTCAGTCCGCCCCTGTACACTGATCACTGTACTAATAAGCGGTTAACATCTAGGGTGATCAAAGGGTTAAGTATTTGCCTAGCTTTGTGTTTGGTGTACACTAGGTGGTGTTGGTACAAGAGAAGTGATGGATCGTGTTCCCAGCTCTGCTCTGACACACGATCGATCACTCCCCCCTGTCCAAACAGAGCTCTGCCTATGTAAACATAGGCAGAGCTCTGTTGTTCCTCCCTGCCTGATGTTATTCAGGTGCAGGCGAACATCCATCCACTGGGATTCAGAGATCAGCTTCTGACAGTTCACAGCAGGAGCTATCCGCCTGGCGTGCCTGTGCCCCTGTGAGCCGGAAGTGCAAAATGATGTATATATACCTGATTTTACACAGGAGGGCCGCCCTGTAGCAGTAAAACTGCTATAGGGCAGTCTTCAAGTTGTTAATGCAGTGTTGGATCCTACGCTGATATACTGAAACCTCTTTCATGTGACAGCAGATTGTTAGCTAACTGGTGTGCAGCCTACAACTATGTAGATATATGGCATTGGAAGTTTCCTGATGTCCGGGTCAGCAAATATTTCACATATGTTTTGGCCCTGCCCTAAATTGTCTCCATTTTTGGCTGAATTGTTTGATATGTTGGTAATTCACCTGGGCCTGCGGGCTCCGTGGACTCCAGTGGTGTGTCCTGGGTGTTCTTGATGAATATGTTCCTCTCACCTGTAACTGTATTATGTTTCATCTGATCTACTTTTATGCCAAAAAGGCAATTCTACTGCATTGGAAAGACCCCTCTCCACCTATGGTGACATATGCTTGTCGCTTAATTTATCAGGCACTGCCTACGTAAAAAAACATTTACTAGAGTGTGGCAGCCTTGGCTGGATATCCCAGCTTCTCAAACCGCTGACTTGTCTGCTTCACAATCCCCTATTTAATGTCTGCATTGTTTATTTGTCTATATGCTGTCTTCTGAGCCTGCAGAGAACATGGGTAGGATTGTGTGTGTGACTGTGAGTGACTGCTGGTTGGAAATGTGTTGTTCTTCTTTTTATGGTCAGCTGCAATACTTGTTAAACATATGGGGTCTGCATTTCTCTCTTATGGTCATGTCTGGGATGTAACAACGGCATCAGTTTTAATGTTTTTTTATTTGTTTGCTAGGCTCTGCACAGCCGACCTCTTTGCCATTACCTGTGCTGGATGGCTTCTGTTTTGTAACCATAAGGAAAATAAAAAAAATATAAATAAAAACCTTTAAAAAAAAAAACAAAAAAACTACTACACTAGGAAAACCCCTTCTTGACTCTTTGTCTTTTCTTGATGTATAATAATTTGGTAATACAACAAAAAATATAAAATTGCTTACATGCTGTTGGGCCAACAGGTCTTGTTGTGGTTGTTGGAGATGAGGTTGCTGGAGGTGTAGATGTGGAAGATACAGTTGTTGGAGATATGGTTGTTGGAGTCATGGTTGTTGGAGGTATAGTTGATGGAGTTGTGGTTGTTGGAGTTGTGGTTGTTGGAGATGTGGTAGTTGGAGATACAGTTGTTGGAGTCATGGTTGTTGGAAGTGTAGTTGATGGAGTTGTGGTTGTTGGAGGGTGGTGTGGTTGTTGGAGATATGGTGGTTGGAGATACAGTTGGAAGTGTAGTTGATGGAGTTGTGGTTGTTGGAGATATGGTGGTTGGAGTTACAGTTGTTGGTGTGGTTATTAGAGATATAGTTGTTTGAGATGAGGTTTTTGAAATTGTGGATGGTAAAAATGTGGTTATTTGTCCACTGACAGTGGTTACTTCAATACTGGTAAGTGGAATCATACTTTCAGAGGCTGTTGGCAGAGGTGCACTGGACAGAAACCCAGTGGATGATGTCCTGCTTATTAGGTGAGTGACCTCTATAGTTGGCGTAAATGTCTCAATTTCCCCAGAGCCTTCAGGAGTTGTGATTCTCTCAGTGACTTTCTGTGGTGTTGTTGGTAAATCTCCAGATCCTTCAGGTGTTGTTGAAGCATGTGTAGACTTTTGTGGTGGTGTAGTCTCCATTTCACCAGAACCTTCTGGTGTTGTTAAAAATATCTGTTACAGTTTGTGGTGTGGTCTTAATGTCTCCAGAACCTTCTCCTGAACCTTCTCCTGAACCTTCTCCAGAACCTTCTCCAGAACCTTCTCCTGAACTTTCTCCAGAACCTTCTCCAGAACTTTCTCCAGAACCTTCTCCAGAACTTTCTCAGAACCTTCTCCTGAACCTTCTCCAGAACCTTGTCCTGAACCTTCTCCAGAACCTTCTCCTGAACCTTCTCCTGAACCTTCTCCAGAACCTTCTCCAGAACCTTCTCCTGAACTTTCTCCAGAACCTTCTCCTGAACCTTCTCCAGAACCTTGTCCTGAACCTTCTCCAGAACCTTCTCCAGAACTTTCCTGAACCTTCTTCTGAACCTTCTCCAGAACCTTGTCCTGAACCTTCTCCAGAACCTTGTCCTGAACCTTCTCCTGAACCCTTGTCCTGAACCTTCTCCTGAACCTTGTCCTGAACCTCCTGAACCTTGTCCTGAACCTTCTCCTGAACCTTGTCCTGAACCTTCTCCTGAACCTTCTCCTGAACCTTCTCCTGAACCTTCTCCTGAACCTTCTCCTGAACCTTCTCTGAACCTGAACCTTCTCCTGAACCTTCTCCTGAACCTTCTCCTGAACCTTCTCCTGAACCTTCTCCTGAACCTTCTCCTGAACCTTCTCCTGAACCTTCTCCTGAACCTTCTCCTGAACCTTCTCCTGAACCTTCTTGAACCTTCTCCTGAACCTTCTCCTGAACTGAACCTTCTCCAGAACCTTCTGAACCTTTCTCCTGACCTTCTCCTGAACCTTGTCCTGAACCCTGAACCTTCTCTGAACCTTCTCCTGAACCTTCTCCTGAACCTTCTCCTGAACCTTCTCCTGAACCTTGTCCTGAACCTTCTCCTGAACCTCCAGAACCTTCTCCTGAACTTTCTCCTGAACCTTCTCCAGAACTTTCTCCAGAACCTTCTCCTGACCCTTCTCCCGAACCTTCTCCTGAACCTTCTCCCGAACCTTCTCCAGAACCTTGTCCTGAACCTTCTCCAGAACCTTCTCCTGAACCTTCTCCAGAACCTTCTCCTGAACCTTCTCCAGAACCTTGTCCTGAACCTTCTCCAGAACCTTCTCCTGAACCTTCTCCTGAACCTTGTCCCGAACCTTCTCCAGAACCTTCTCCTGAACCTTCTCCAGAACCTTCTCCTGAACCTTCTCCTGAAACTTCTCCAGAACCTTCTGATGTTGTGAAAACTTCAGTTACCAATGACATTGTTGTTTCTGTTTCACCAGAGCTATCAGGTGTTGTAAATGCTACTGTAACTGTTTGTGGTGTTGTCTCAATGTCCCCAGAACCCTCTCCTGAGCCTTCGGGTGTTGGAAAAACATCTGTTACAGACTGGAGTGTGCTTTTAATATCACCAGAGCCTTCTGGGTTGGTGTATATCTCCGTTACTATTTCTTTTGTTACTTCTATGTTTCCAGAATCCTCTGGAGTTGTAAACATTTCAGTCATTGGATGTAATGTTGTTCCTGGTTCACCAGAGCCTTCTGGGGCAGTTAACATTGCTGTAGTTGTTTGAAGTGTTGTTTCAATTTCTCCTGACCCCTCTGGTGTTGGGAACATTTCTGTTGCTGTTTCTGGTGTAGAACTAATGTCTCCAGAGCCTTCTGGTGTTGTGAAAACTTCAGTTACTGACAGTGATGTTGTTTCTATTTCACCAGAATCTTCTGGTGTTGTTATTGTTTCTGTCACTGTTACTGGAGTAGTCTCAATACTTCCAGAACCTTCTCCAGAGCCTTCTGTGGTTGTGAAAACTGGAGTTACTGGTGACTGTGTTGTTTCTGCTTCACCAGAGCTTTCAGGTGTTGTAAATATTTCAGTAGAAGTTGGAGGTGTTGTCTCAAGGTCTCCAGAACCCTCTACCGAGCCTTCTGGTGTAGTAAATATTTCAGTAACTGTGTGCTGGGTTGTTGGCATCTCTCCAGATCCTTCAGGTGTTGTGAACATTTCAGTAACTGTCTCTTGTGTTGAGTGTTCTTCTCCAGAGCCTTCAGGTGTTGTATAGACTTCAGTAGATATTTGAAAGGTCGTCTCAATGCCTACAGATCCTTCAGCGTTGTGAAAACATCTGTTACAGTTTGGAGTGTGCTTTTAATATTGCCAGAGCCTTCTGGTTTGGTGTATATCTCCGTATGTATTACTTTTGTTATTTCTGTGTGTTCAGAACCCTCTGGAGCTGTGAATATTTCAGTCACTGGTCGTAATGTTGTTCTTGATTCACCAGAGCCTTGTGGTTTGGTGTATATCTCCGTATGTATTACTTTTGTTTATTTCTGTGTGTTCAGAACCATCTGGAGCTGTGAATATTTCAGTCTCTGGTCGTAATGTTGTTCTTGATTCACCAGAGCCTTCTGGTTTGGTGTGTATCTCCGTATATATTACTTTTGTTATTTCTATGTTTTCAGAACCCTCTGGAGCTGTGAATATTTCAGTCTCTGGTTGTAATGTTGTTCCTGATTCACCAGAGTCTTCTGGGGTAGTGAACATTGCTGTAGTTACTATATTTAGTGTTGTTGTTTTTGTTTCACCAGAAACTTCTGGCACTTTGAAAAATCCAGTTACTGGAGAAGGAGATAGAGACATGTTAGCATTTAGATACTGTACATTTAAGGTGAAAATGCTATAAATACGTCTTTCAGGTTCAACAGTGCAAACATTCCAGCGGCAATCCCAAGATTCAGATAAAAATCATCACTAGTGTGACCATTTCCAGGGAGAAAAAACTCATCAGCTGAATAAACAAATTATAACAATGGCGCCACGCCCTTTAAGTAAATATGTGTCTATATATACAAAATGTGCATGATGAACTGTTTATAGCAATTCGTTAAATTGCTTAATGGTGAAAAAAATTCTCAAATAAAATTTATATCAATCAATATAAACCAACATTAGTATCAAAGTAGTGATTAAATATTATGCAGATAAATGTCCAATTCATAAGTGAGTTCAATCAGATGTGAATCCCATCATACTTGCGGTTTGCTCAATATACTGTAAACGACTGCTCATACAATCCAGATAGTTTGTGCTAAAGGAATATTAAACCAAAAACCGTGGGTTTACTCTGGTATGTTCCTTTGTAGAAAGCAGACTGGATAGTTCACCTCCTTACTCCTGGTAATGCTGTTATGAGTGAATCCAGGATATGGGTCCTCCCTTCAATGGGCTCTATATGTTCTTTCCCTATTGCTCCAGGTTTATACCGGGGAGAGAAGAAAGAGAGATAGTGCCTTATCTTTGATTAGGGATAAATATTTATTTGTGCCAATGGTGCACTCACAAGATTTAAACTCATTCAGCGTTTTACAACACAGACACACTGCCTGTACTCGCCGTTCCGAGGAATCGGGTGCGTGGTGACATCAGTGCCCCTCCCCAACGCGTTGCACCACAGGGTCACGTGGCTTCATCCGGGGGACGTGATTGGAACTGAATAAACGATGTCCATATACAGGAATACACACTTAATGTGTTACTAAACCCACAACAGTAAAATCAGTCTGTATATGCAGTAAAGCATGCTTGTTATACTCACTGTTTTATCCTGATTTCTATGATCCTCCCCTTCTTCTAGCGTCCCCCTCCTATCTCCTCAAAGGACATATCGTGTGGAGTCTCTCTGCACATGCTCAGTTTGGTGTGTATTGCTAGGGAGGTGTTTTTTTTTTTCTTTAGAGAGTGCATGTGATCAGATGATCAGTGAATGCAGGGTCTTGGGTTTAGTAACACTTTAAAGTGATACTAATAACCAGGGGCGGACTGACCATTTGGGAAACTCAGGCACTGCCCGAGGGCCCGGGGTCAGTAGGGGGCCCCATGAGATGCGCCTGGTACCTTTCATAGGCTTTTTTTGGGTGTGGTTTGAGTGTGGGCAAGGACACAGGGGCCCCATGATCCCCTATTGCCCAGGGGCCCTATGAGTTATCAGTCCGCCCCTGATAATACCACACTATTTAATTTGCATTGTCCCTTCTATTTCTGTATGTGGATGATGGCACTGTAATTATTTTATTTAAAAAAAAAAAAAATCTAAGTACCTTTTTCCTAATCGATATGCAGCAGTCACATGACCCAGATCTTTCCCAGCCTGTCTGCAAGGAAACATAATCAGAGGAGCTTCTAGCCCTCTGCTGCTGGTCACATGTTAAAGAATAGGAAAAAAATTGGCCTTTGAAATACAGAGTAAAAATACATAATTAATATCAATAAAATGTTTTAATTGTCATATAAATTTATATTTGAAATCAAATCTTTATTTTTCAGCAATAACATGGTGTGGGCGGATTTCTGATAGTCACAGGCTGTGTCACACCCCTCTAGCCTGTGTCTTAGAATAAGATGGAGCTGAAGCCTCCATCAATCTACATGTAATTTCCCACCCCTATTGTGTTTAGCTGGTTAGTGGGCATGGAGGAAGAAGGAGGGAGTGGGCTGTCATTTACCACTGTGTATCCTCCCATATGTGAGACTCTATAGGCTTCTCAAATGTGATAGAGGGAGGAATGCTCAGTATAGAAACTCACTGAAAACTGAGCATGTGCAGAGCTGCCAACACCACTGTGCAAAATCCCCAAATGCACTGAGGACACGGACAGGAGGGGGAGACAGAGAATAGCAGAATCAACAAGGATTTTTGCAGAATACAAAGAATGAATCCCATAGTGACTGAGTGAGTATGAACAACATGCAATCAGGGGCCGACTGACAACTCATGGGGCCCCCAGGCAATAGGGGATCATGAGGCCCCTGTGTCCTAGCCCACACTCAAACTACACCCAAAAAAGCCTATAAAAAAGGTAACAAGGGCATCTCATGGAACCCCTACTGACCCAGGGCCCGTGGGCAGTGCCTAATGCAGGCCATAGACGAGGCGAAAACCAGCCATTTGTTTTTAAAAAAAACGAAAAATTGGTAGTTCAAATAGCCAATGTTACCACCATTGGTAAAAAAAATCAGCTGATTTTCATCCCGTCTATGGCGGCAAATTTAATAGTGGAGTGTCCCTGCAGAAAGTTCCGCTATTATATTTGACATTTAAAAGTATAGCAAAGTTGCAACATTGTATCTATTTGTATCCATTTCGGATACAGATGTTTCTATTTGGATATAATTAGATACAATGTTGCAACCGCTATACTTAAATGTCAAATATAATAGCGGATCTCTCTGCAGGGACACTCTGCTATTCTATTTGACATTTAAAAGTATTGCGGTTGCAACTTTGTATCTATTTGTATCCGAATAGAAACATCTGTGTCCAAAATGGATACAAATAGATACAGATGTTTTTCTTTTTCTTTGTGTTCATCTTCTTCTTCTGTTGCTTCTTTTTCCTCTTCTTGCAGGTCACGGCTCATGCGCATTTTTTTAATCGGTAAAAAGATCGGCCGATTTGCCCATCATTGCAGCGAAAATCGTCCGATCATCAAAATCGGCCAGTTTTTTTCCAACATAACCGATTAAAAAAATGTGTCAAAATCACAAAAAATGGCCAACAAATTCACCCACTAACGATCCGGAAATCAGCTGATTATTCTTTCAGATTAATTTTCGGCCGATTTTCGACCCATCTATGGCCTGCATAAGTGCCTAAATGGTAAGTCCGCCCCTGCATGTAATACAGCATTTATTGATAGTTTTTTTTATGATGCGTGTTTAGTGACACTTTAAAACTGTTATTTTAATTATGGGAGAAATCTAAAACAGAAGACACATTAAATGTAAATATTAAATTGAAGTAATATAATTTAGTTGTTTGAATTGATGAATTCAAATTATTTCTCCAAAAGAAAATGAGAATCATCCTCCTCTTCCACAGAACAGGGTTTGTACCTACCTCATTCAACAGGTAAATATAGAGGAATGACAGTTTGCCTTCACAAAATCCTTTTTTTTTTTTAAAAAAAAGAAGCCTATCTACAGTATTTGTTTGCATTAGAGCTACACTTCTGTATACACTAGTGCCCAGGGGCGGACTGACAAATCATGGGGCCCCCAGGCAATAGGGGATCATGGGGCCTCTGTGTTCTTGCCCAAACTCAAAAAAGCCTATGAAAAAGGTACCAGGGGCATCTCACGGGGCCCCCTAATGACCCCGGGTCCTCGGGCAGCGCCCGAGTTTCCAAATGGTCAGTCCGCCCCTGCTAGTGCCATTGTAATACTGTTCTAATTCCTCATCTTTCCGGTCTCAGCAAAGTTATTCAAGCCAGCAACAGTGTTCTGATCACCCGCCATGCCAGTGCCATGCTAGTGCCAACAGACCCAGTGTTCCCTATTGCAGTGATCCCACACCAGTATACTCCAGCATTAGTGTTCTGATCACTGCTAATCTAGTGCTATTGTCAACAGACTCAGTGAAGCCAGCAATACTGTTTGGATCGCTAGTCATTAGAACCGTTTCAAGCCATCAACAGTGTATAAACAATGTATTTGCTAGTTTTGTAAGCCCTTTGGGACCTTTCATATGGTTCGCTGCTTTCAGTTCATCAATGAGCAGATCCCCCATTGAATCAGAGCTGAACAGGACAGATATTAGTTTCCTATTCAGTTTGTCTGGAATTTGACAGTGGACTGTGGTGGACCTGTAGGAATCTATAGAATAGCTAGATATAAACAGGCTTACAGCTTACTACCTCTGAGTCCATCCAGGTCTGGAAAAAAAAAAACAACAAAGGACTGTGTTTCTTTCCATTTTCCAGATCTAAAGGTGATGGATCGGATGTAGCCTGATGGAAATGGACACAAGACAGTATGCATCCAGTCATCCATTGGACCATCATAGGTTACATAGTTACATAGGTAGTCTGGCTAAAAAATGACAGAAGTCCATCCAGTTCAACCATAGAAAAAATAAAGTTATAATCCTACACCCACAGTTGATCCAAAGGAAGGCAAAAAAAAACAGCAAAGCACGATCCAATTTGCTCCTGCAGGGGAAAAAAATTGCTTCCTGATCCCCCCCGAGAGGCAATCGGATATTCATTGGCTCAACTTTACCTATAAATGTTATATCCAGTTATATTCTCTGTATCCAGGACTTTTTTGAAGCAATCCACTGAGCTGGCCCAGAACCAACTCTTAAGGGAGTTCTATTCCACATTCTCACAGCTCTCACTGTGAAGAAACCTTTCCATGTTTAGAGATTAAATTTATTTTCCTCCAGATGTAAAGAGTGCCCCCTTGTCCTCTGTGATGACCTCAGGGTGAATAGCTCTACACCGAGTTCACTATATGAATCACTGATGTATTTATACATGGAGATCATATCCCCCCTTATGTATTATACATGGAGATCATATCCCCCCTTATGTATTATACATGGAGATCATATCCCCCTGTTAGAACCCGCCAGGTGGTGCCCCCTGGCAGCCCACTTGACAGACCTACCCAAAGCGTGGAGTCTAAGTCCCGGTCTGTGCTTTCACCAGGGCCCCTGATGGTGGGGATGGACTTGAAACAGACCGGGACCAGGTCACGACCTCCGAGCAGGCCCACCAGTGGCAGGGGCAACCTCCGGGGCTGTATTGGTACCGGGAGAGCCAGATGTGAGGAGGACGGCAGGACCTAGCAGGATGGATCACGAGCGGGGGTCCCGTGGGGTAGGCGAGGTACAGAATCGGCAGGCGGAGAGTAGTCAGGTCACACGCAGGGTCAGCAGGATAAGTCAGTCCGTAGAGGGGTCAAAACAAGCCGAGGGTCAGGATGGGAGAAGGCAGAGTAGTCAGGACAATCGGGTCAACACAGGGAGTAGGCAGCGTAGTCAGGGTCAATCAGGGTCAAAAACACAGGTACAGGACTCAGGAACTCAGATAGACCTTGCGGCAATTACTGACAGTGCAGGGCATCTTTAAATATTGCGCCCTGCACTGTCATTGGCCGCTCGGGACGCGCCCCCGGGCTGTCATTGGCCGCCCGAGGCGCGCCCGCGGGTCCCACTGCGCATATGGCGCGGCATCCTGTCATCCACTGCTCGCCGGGACCTAGTGCCTGTGTCCCGGCGTGAGCCGTTGCCAGTGCGCATGCGCCGGCCCGACAGGATGCCGCGATCCTGACATTGCCCCCCCCCCTACGGGCACCCTCCGGGAGCCCCACTGATCTCTCCACCGCGGGTGGCCACGAAAAAATTCCCGGACGAGCCTTGGGGGCGTGAACATTCTGGATGGGTACCCAAGAATTCTCCTCAGGGCCATAACCCTTCCATTTTATCAGGAACTGCGTCTGGCCCCCCTCTTTCGGCAACTGAGAATAGTTTCTATCTCATATTCCTCCTGGTCACCTATGGCGACTGCCTCAGGAGGTCCGGATTGGCGATCCGGGAAGGAATCCGGTCTGGACGGTTTCAGGAGAGAGACATGGAACACCGGGTGTATTTTGAAAGACTGGGAGCTACAAGATTCATTAGGCCTACTTCATTGATCACCTTTAATCTGGAAACGGTCCAAGGTACTTCGGTCCTAATTTCCTGGAAGGATTTTCATTATATATATTCCCACCATAAACTTTTATATATTGCCCTCCCATCCAATCCATCCACAATTATAATCTTACCTTCACAACATGTGTTTTTTTTAATTATACAAATATCTAATATTATATAGTATGTCTATCCTGTAACTAACTGTCATCAAAACACTACAATATTTTACCCCAACTGATATTTATATACACCTACATCCCATCCTGTGATGATATGTTAGTCTGTCCCTAATATTATGTCCGCTCCTTCCTGAGAACAGTTGTTCTCTAGATCCTCCTCCAATCTCACATCTCCTCAACACCGATTATAATTATTACACTCTGAGACTATACCATAGCATCCTACAGTTGACGTCTTCACGTATGTGTGTCACAAGTACAATTACAAACCTTTAATCATCATCCATAACCTGATATATGTCATCAGCATCTGACTCTGCGTCACCACTCTAGAATCTGTGATAATGTCCCGTTGATCGGCTCCCTATCTGTGTGTTTCCTCACTTGATACCATTCATAAGTCAAGTTAGTATCTACTCTGTCAGTGTGTGCAACTTCACTCTGTATAGAATACACCTATACCAGCTACCAGAGTACTCCACCTGTGTCTCTATCCTTGTTACCTCCTGAGTTATAGAGCTCACACCCACTAACCTCAATCTACCTCACATTTAGTCCTACATCACCCTACTGTGTGTACACTGTAGTACTCTGCTATGACCTCATAATCACCAGAACCACTATACTCTGTTCAAATAATACCCTCTCTCAACTTGCTGAACACTAGTCTCTCTCTCTGTCACGCTGCCCTCTCTGTTCAAGAATATATATCAAACACCTACCTCACCAACCCTGAGACACTAGTAACCCATCTCCTCATGTCATATAGAGTGTAGACAGCTTATCTGTTATACCAACCCCACCCCACTCTACAATCTATACCTCTCACCTAATAACCGCCTCGCAGACTCCTCCTCATTCGCACACTGTAATGCGTCCCGAATCAGACACTCACTCTACCACAAATAGAGGCACAATGTCTCCATCAGAGTATATCTGTTCACACTAATCAGTCTTATCGTGTCGATCACCACAATTGAATAACAAGAACATACCCACCACAAATCACCTTCATCCAACACCACTTACTCATGCGAAGCTGTACCTGCACCTAGATCTGTATCCCTCTAGTGAGTTATATGCGCGACCTTCTCCATCCCATCAAGAGCCCTCTACTGTCTAGTCTCACTAAGACTTGTCTCCAAAGTCTTAAATCTCTCCAACACTCGTGACTAACCATGTGCCGTTCTCTCTCTTCAGACTATACCAGACTGACCATATATTTACACAACACAGTCCCATCCCTCAACACACGTTGTCCCATACATAACCCAGACGCGCCCAACTTCCCGCTAATATCTATAATGTTCTCTGAAAATTCTAACCATTGTGTAACTACCGATATATAGAGAAAGACGATTGTCTTCTCTCCTCGTTCCTTACACAATTGTTAATAATGCGCTCTAATGCGTACATGTAAGATCTCTATAGAGCCAATATCTCTGACAACCTCACTCTCATAGATAACATTGTCAGATCACTAATAGTTCATTGAGATATGCAGTGTCAAAAACTTATGTGTGCTTATACTTGTAGCAAATCACAACGTTCTATGTGCCTCTAACAATATCATCGCTCCGCTCTCATCGTCAACATCTTGTTGACATATACCCATTACACTTACATCTGTATGTCACACCACCCATCGTTTGCGTCGCCCCAGTACTCGTTCAATCGTCGCATTGTATGTTAATATGATAATAATGTGTCATACCATAGAAAGACTCCAGATATTACCAGATAGAATAAGAACGCCATATCGATGCTTTATATCTACTCCATCTGCCACACACGACGAATGTATACTGATACGCTAGACAACAATATCGTTATCTACATATATACTGGATTTCTTTGTCCCGTATGTTACTATCTCTCATACGGACTACAGTGTCCTTGCCAGTCTAACTCCTCTGTAGACGATGCTCTAGTCTCTGTACCTCGTGTCTCCATCAGATGCACTAATTATGTTCAAAGATAAATTAACTCGAGAGCGCAGATTATCCCGCGCCAGATCAACACTGTCACCGTCAAGCCACTGAAACCAGAATATCTACTCGTTCAAACTCCAGCGGTATACCATTTGCCTATATGTCGCCTCAGTCTAGATTCCTCCACTGTGCTATCATGTCCCCAAATCTACCTGCTAATGCGCGAATCAGTACCGCACTCTGAGACTGAGGACATAATAAGACTGCAGATATGAAATAAAACATATACTTACCACTCATGACGCTCGATACTATGCTCCTCTCTATATATCCATTCGTCGCCACCTCATCACGTCTATATTCACGTCCGGTATCTCCCTATAATCACTTCCTCCACTGTACACCGCACGTTCTATGAGTACTCCCTCTTGCTCTCAAGTAGTCCTCCCCCTCCCCCACACCCAACTCTTCACCCCTCACCTCCCACACAATCGCCCCACACATCACCACCCCAAAAAAAAAAAAATGTGCACAGTTAGAAAAAAAAAAAACAATTATACATAAACAACCCCCCTGACTCCAAAATTAATTTAAATCAAAAATCAAAAAAAAAAAAAAAAAGAAAAAAAAAAAAATAAACAAAGAACAAAACCCCCTCCACTTACAACAAAAAAAAACAATCCCATCTAACAACTCACCCCCAGGGCACCCAGAACATCGAATTCTTAGCATCAAGATTCTGCTCCCACCCACAAACTATTACAACTTGTGCTGTGTGTTGTTCAGTGTTAGACAAGACTGTGTGTAACTAGCGTGTGCCCAACCCAACTCACTCTTCCCAACAACGATACAATCCCCATATAAACAAACAACAAAAAACGCAACTAAAACCAAAACCCATATCCTCTTCCACAATTCCCTTCTTATCTTTTTCTCAGGTCTTTCAACCAGATTCCCTTGTTAGAACTAACCAATGTTCACTTCAAATAATCTCCAATCTATTCCTGTATCCTTCTCACATGTACTCTCTTTCATAATAGACAGGCATACGAGTAATATGTCACTTATGCATCAATATACATCCGAAAATTAAAGTTCCACATCATTATACTACCACCACACATTAGTTTATACCATCATTTCGCAATACCCCCAGTCTCATAACCATTATCGATATTCCCCCATAATTCCAAAAATCGCACAGCACCAATTTTAACCACATCCCACACCCACTCCCCCTACCCCTGTAACCTAGCCAGCCCCCCTCTATAAAAAAGTAAAATTACCCCCCCCCATCCACTATACCCAACCGCCCCCCCCCCCCCCCTTTCACCCCCCCCCCCCCCGTTATACCCACCTCCACTAACATTTTATCATGATCACAAACATCTCCATTCTAAAATCATTAATACCAATTTATATTTATGTCAACTCGCGTTTTTTATTTGTTCCCTCTAGAAGTCGTTTTCAATTTCAATTATTTTCCTTTTGTTCTACATCTCACGACTCTCACTAGCAACTAAATCCCTCCCCGTAAGAATTTTTTCACTTATGTTTCCATCTTTTTCTTCTTTCCTTATTCTTTATCTTATCCACCCAAATGTCTTTCTAGCATTGCACCCCACCACGCATTGAGATTATCATTTCTTCCATAATGGATTTTCTTATCATTTTGTTTCCCTCTTTTGTCTTTATTTTTCTTTTTCTTAAGTTACATTTATTAATCGTGTCAGTTGAGACTACTACCATTACTTTTTGTCTTTTTATTTCTAATAGAACCCTGTTTCTAAAAAAAAAGAAAAAAATCACCGCCCAATCCCCCCGTATAAATCCAGATGACCACCCAACCCCTACTTCCCGCAGATCCTCTAAAGGCATTATCTAGTACCGTCGCATATAGATAAAAATTAATATACTTAATATCTTATCATAAGAAAAGTAATATAACCACAAAACTAATTTACACACTCCCACCTATACATGTCGTCACTATCAATACCTCCCCCACTAATCGACTTCCAATAAATCTCCCAAAAAACCACATGCGACTAAATCACCAGTAGTGAATACAGTGAACAACCCCGCTATTATTGTGAAGAACTATAATACACCCAAGCAAAAAAGCACGCGATCCGCCCCTAACAATATCCCTAAGCATATCGGAGCCCATGCCGATGCCCATCCCCTATACACTATTACAACCCTTCCTATCAACCTACTTAATTCATACCCCACCTATTAACTTACCTAAACCATCCTATCATTCCCATTACAGAACCCCCATCCCAACCCCCCTCTCCATCAGACACCCCTCTTTCCACCACACCCCCAACCCCCCCATAACACCACCTCCCCCCCAAACCAACTCCCCACCCTACCCCCAATCCCTCATCCCCCCACCTCTTCACCCCCCCCCCCATTCCTCACCCCACCCCCCACCCCCACATTCTCACCACCCCCCCCAACACACACCCTACTCCCCCCCACACCCCCCATAACCACTATACCCCACCATCACCCCCCCTCTCCTACAAACCACCAACTCCCCCACTCAATACCTTCAAACACCCCAATAAAATACCCCCCACTCCCTCATATGGGATCAAACCCTTCAAATACCCCTTCCCCGAGTTAATCACGATATATATAATTATGGGGGAACTTCCCCCCCATTAATCCCACTCATCCCCCCCTAAAACCCCCCCCACCATCTACCCCACAACCCCAATCCCACACATCACTCACCCACCAACCGCCCTCCCCACCCCCCTCCTATTAAGTCACCCCCCTTCCATCCCCCTCCCCACATCAGATTACCTCCCATCCCACTCTCATATCTCCATAATCGCGCCCCGACCACCATGACCCCCCACCCCCACCATGGCCGTGTCATATTCAAACCACCCACACCACCCACCCACCATGGGTAGAGATCATACCCGCTTTCGCCACCCCCCTATATGACAACACCTGCCCTGTCCCCCCCCAATCACCTGAACCCCAGTTAACTACCGCCTCTAATCACTCCTCCTTAACATCTACTCCCGCACCCGGCCCATGCACTGGCCTCCCCTCACTCAGACAGGGGACCCCCTACCAACCTCCCGTGCATCCGACATCCCAGACCAACCTCAGTCCCCTCCCCCCCCTCCCCCCCACCAACACCCCCACTGATCCCCACCGTGTGAGATGTGTGTCCTGTTCCCAAAAGGTTCCCTCCCACCACACCTCCCAGCCCTTCCCTCCCGCCAACATCCTGTTTTTGACCACATAGCATGCAAAACAACCCCCATGATCAATAGTAACCCCAAACCACAAAAACACCATCCACCTAATTCGGCATAAACTCCACACCTTCTACCCCATATCCTCACCGCTCAACCACTAGTGACCACCCTCCCCCATAGACCAACCACCGATGATCAAATGTAATACAGAATCATTGCCCCCTGTAAAGCCACCCCCACGCACCACTCGCCAACAATTAACCCACTCAAACTACCCCCCCACCCCTCCCCCCTACCGTCATTACTCCAACAAGTCTCAACGCCCCACCCCACCCACCCTCCTAAAAACACACTCCCACGAAAACCACCTCCCGCCTGTAACAACTAGTGTTATCCCTCCTACTCCTCTATTCTTTGGTGTCCGTTCATCCCAAAGTCCCAAACAAACTTTACCGATTCCACGGAACCACTACCTCTCCCACCCAATTGCACCAGCCACCCCGTGTACCCCCATCACCCACGAATTGGGCCCTCACCCCAAATCACCTTGCCACAGAACCTCCACCCCACCCCCCCCCCCCCCCACCCAAACCCACCCCGCCCCAGCCACCCCACCCCCCTACCCCCATCCCCGCTGTCCATACCCCAGAGTCGCCCACACCCCCCCCGCCCCCCCTACTCCACCATAAACCCCCCCCCTTGCGATACGAATGAATATCTCATCCCCTCAACATTCCCCCCCCCCCCCCACCCACCACCACCATACTGACCCCCCCCATACACGGCTCTCCCCCCCATCACCCCCCCCCCCCTCTCTCTCAAGAACTTCGTACCCCCCCATCTCATCCACCCATCTAGACCCACCCACCACCACATACAGCCCCCCCCACCCCCCCAACTCGACCATCCCCACCACTACGAAAGGCACAGTGGGGAGATCACCTGCCCCCCCCCTACGAGGTATTGTCTGAGTTTGATGGGTCCCACAGGCAAATCACTACCCCCCAGACCTGGGAACCCCTGCCACCCCCCGACGCCCCACACCTCCCCCCACGGTCCCGATAAACCTAACCCCTCCTTCCCCCCCCATTTTGCACATGCTGAGGGCTACAAGGGTGGGTACCACCCACCCTGCTCCGGGTTGGCAGTGATCCCGGCAGTATGGTGACCGAAACTCGTCCACCCGTTCCCTTCTCCTCCAATCCAACCTGGGGGGGTTATGGGCCCGCAGCCAAGGGAAGCCCCAGAATGATTGGGAAAAGGGGGGATGCGATGGCATCCAGACGGGAGGAAACTCCTGATGATGGTCAGCCATCAGCGTGGTAAAAAATAGGGGGAGTCTCCTGATCCACCCACTCCCGACTTTATGCTAGACCCGTCTGCCAGGAAGTAGATGTTAAACCCCTTTCTTTGGTCTGGAGGGGAATCTTTTGCGGTGAGCAAAAGTAAGATCAATGAAACAACTACATGCTCCCGAATCAATGATTGCGGTCACCGACAGGGTTCCTCCCGGGAAGCTGTAACGACACAGGTATTGCCAGGTAACTAGATAGGTCACCCCTTTCCGTAGGTAAAGGAAAACAGGAAGCGGAACTTACTCATTTTTGCAGGACAGGAGCGCACCTGGTGACCAGCTTCCCCACAGTACAGACATAGGTTCTGCGATCGTCTCCTCTGACGTTGCTCGGCCGATAAAGTGGAGCGGGCCAGTCCCAGTTGCATGGGTTCTGAGGTGTCCCCTGCTTCCGTGCTCCGAGCATGGCTCCCTGGGGTTGGAGCTGCTTCTCTCGGTGGGATCCATGCCACCCTTTGTCCCTGGCTACTCCTTTCCAGGCGACGCTCTCTCTGTCTGCGGTCAATTTGGATGGCCAACTCTATCAGTTTCTCAAGAGAGTCCGGTAGTCCTACTCGTGCTAATTCGTCTTTTAGAGACTCAGACAGCCCAATGCGGAACTGGTGACATAATGCCGCATCGTTCCATCTGGTATCTACCATCCAACGCCTGAAATCAGACGCATACTCTTCGGCCGCCCGGCGGCCTTGCCGCAGAGAGTATAGAGTAGCCTCTGCAGAGGCAGCCCGCTGGGGGTCGTCATATAGGACGGCCATGGCCTGAAAGAACTCAGTCACGGAATCGAGATGGGGGTCACGCTTCTCCATCAGGCGGTGAGCCCAATCCTGGGGCTCATCCTGAAGGAGAGAGATTATAAACCCCACCTTGACGGTCTCGACGGAAAACGTGCGGGGCTGCAGGTCAAAAAATAAAGTGCACGCGTTCCGGAAGGCCCGAAAACGGCTTCGGTCTCCACGGAATCGTTCCGGCAGGGGAACGCGGGGGTTCGGGAGCTAGGGGTGCCGCAACTGCTCCGGATGCTGGAGCAGCGGGTGATTCCGCTGTTGCGGAACTTGGAGCAGGGGGAGTCTGGGTGGCAAACGACTCCATGCGGTCCTCAAGCCGGGTGCAGCGGCTGTGAAAATTCTGGAAGGCCTGGGTCAGAGTCGCCAGGTGCTGGCATATATCCTCTAGGGACGCCGGTCCTCTTCCTGGCTCTGTCATGGCCGCAAGGTACTGTTAGAACCCGCCAGGTGGTGCCCCTGGCAGCCCACTTGACAGACCTACCCAAAGCGTGGAGTCTAAGTCCCGGTCTGTGCTTTCACCAGGGCCCCTGATGGTGGGGATGGACTTGAAAATGACCGGGACCAGGTCACGACCTCCGAGCAGGCCCACCAGTGGCAGGGGCAACCTCCGGGGATGTATTGGTACCGGGGAGAGCCAGATGTGAGGAGGACGGCAGGACCTAGCAGGATGGATCACGAGCGGGGGTCCCGTGGGGTAGGCGAGGTACAGAATCGGCAGGCGGAGAGTAGTCAGGTCACACGCAGGGTCAGCAGATAATATAAGTCAGTCTGTAGAGGGGTCAAAACAAGCCGAGGGTCAGGATGGGGAAGAAGGCAGAGTAGTCAGGACACTCCGGGTCAACACAGGAGTAGGCAGCGTAGTCAGGGTCAATCAGGGTCAAAAACACAGGTACAGGACTCAGGAACTCAGATAGACCTTGCGGCAATTACTGACAGTGCAGGGCATCTTTAAATATTGCGCCCTGCACTGTCATTGGCCGCTCGGGACGCGCCCCCGGGCTGTCATTGGCCGCCCGAGGCGCGCCCGCGGGTCCCACTGCGCATTGCGCGGCATCCTGTCATCCACGGCTCGCCGGGACCTAGTGCCTGTGTCCCGGCGTGAGCCGTCGCCAGTGCGCATGCGCCGGCCGACAGGACGCCGCGATCCCTGACACCCCCCTTATGTATTATACATGGAGATCATATCCCCCCTTATGTATTATACATGGTGATCATATCCCCCCTTATGTATTATACATGGAGATCATATCCCCCCTTATGTATTATACATGGAGATCATATCCCCCCTTATGTATTATACATGGAGATCATATCCCCCCTTATGTATTATACATGGTGACCATATCCCCCCTTATGTATTATACATGGAGACCATATCCCCCCTTATGTATTATACATGGTGATCATATCCCCCCTTATGTATTATACATGGTGACCATATCCCCCTTATGTATTATACATGGTGATCATATCCCCCTTATGTATTATACATGGAGATCATATCCCCCTTATGTATTATACATGGTGACCATATCCCCCCTTATGTATTATACATGGAGATCATATCCCCCCTTATGTATTATACATGGAGATCATATCCCCCCTTATGTATTATACATGGAGATCATATCCCCCCTTATGTATTATACATGGAGATCATATCCCCCCTTATGTATTATACATGGAGATCATATCCCCCCTTATGTATTATACATGGAGATCATATCCCCCCTTATGTATTATACATGGTGATCATATCCCCCCTTATGTATTATACATGGTGACCATATCCCCCCTTATGTATTATACATGGTGATCATATCCCCCTTATGTATTATACATGGAGATCATATCCCCCCTTATGTATTATACATGGAGATCATATCCCCCCTTATGTATTATACATGGAGATCATACCCCCCCTTATGTATTATACATGGAGATCATATCCCCCCCTTATGTATTATACATGGAGATCATATCCCCCCCTTAATCTCCTCTTCTCAAGAGAAAATAAATTCAGTTCCTCTAATCTTTCCTCATAGCTGAGCTCCTCCATGCCTCGTATCAGTTTAGTTGCCCTTCTCTGTCTCAAGTTCCCCAATGTTCTTTTTGTGAATTTATTTATTTCAGGCACTTATATAGTGCTGTCAATTTACGCAGCACTTTACATATATATTGTACATTCACATCAGTCCCTAACCCTCAAGGGGTGTACAATCTAAAGTCCCTAACTCACATTCATACATACACATACTAGGGACAAGGAGCACTGTTATCACAAAACTCTGTCACGTTTAGGTGGAAGTGGAAATGGATGCAGTCCTTCTCTGTTTTTTTCTTACAGATATGGAGGGACGTAAAGGTAAGCAAATGTAAACAGACAGGAGCATGTTTAACTACTTTCTGCTTTGTCACAGTAGATTTACTGTGACCAGGGGCGGACTGACCATTTGGAAACTCAGGCACTGCCCGTGGGCCAGGGGTCAGTAGGGGCCCCATGAGATGCCCCTGGTACCTTTTTCATAGTTTTTTTTTTGAGTTTTGGCAAGGACACAGGGCCCCATGATCCCCTAGTAAATAAACGTTGCTGGTATGCTATCGGGTTTGGGATGTGCATGCGCTCATCCTCTGCCAACCTATACTATGGATGGACACACCATAATTTTGTCAGCAGGTCCTGGCCAATGGTTTATGCCAATCACAGAACAGAGTCCTGTGTGTACAAACATACAGGACTCTGTACACGGAGTAGTATGCCTAACAAGTGTAATTACACACATTACACTTGTTAGGCACACAGTTAATCCCTTGATTGCCCCTAGATGTTAACCCCTTCCAAGGCAGTGTCAGTACAGTGACAGTGTATAGTATTATCACTGATCACTGTATTAGTGTCAGTATTGAAGTCAGTGTCAGTTAGAGTACCTCCCAGCGAAGGTCTGTTTGTGCTAGATTGCCTGCCACACTATCACGGTCCCACTATAAGTCGCCGATCACTGCCATTACCAGTACAGTGTCATAGCTGTATACGTTTCAATATACTGTATATACACTAGTTTGTAGACATTATAACGTTCACACAAACCAATTGATATACACTTATTGAGATTTTTTTTACCAAAAGACATGTAGCCGAATACATTTTGGCCAACATTTATGAAGAAATTTGACTTTTTGATTTTTTATTGGATATGTTTTATAACAGAATTTTTTTTCTTCTAAATATTCAGTCTTTTCCATTTATATAATAAAAATAAATAAAACCCAGCGGTGATCAAATACCACCAAGAGAAAGTTCTATCTGTATGAAAAAAAGGATATACCTTATTTTTCGCTCCATAAGACGCACCTGACCATAAAGACGCACCTAGGTTTTAGAGGCAGAAAACAGGAAAAAAAAAATTCTGAACTAATGGACTGCAGACATAGTACAGGAGATGACCAGAGACTGCGGACACAGTGCAGGGGATGACCAGAGACTGCGGACACAGTACAGGGATGACCAGAGACTGCGGACACAGTACAGGGATGACCAGAGACTGCGGACAGCACAGTGATGACCAGAGACTGCGGACAGCACAGGGATGACCAGAGACTGTGGATAGTACAGGGGATGACTGCTGACCTTTGGGGGGGGGGGGAGTGGGTGCCTGAATTTGACAGGTACCCGCTCCCACTTCCACGGAGTTGTTCTTTCATCTTACCTGTTCCTCTATCCAGCCGCGCGCTGTCTTCCCGGCTTCTGTAATGGCGCTCGGCATGACAGCCGGGTGCCCAGTGCGCATGAGCGAGAAGCGCTGCGCTTTGTGATTGGTCCGGCGGCTTCTGGGATCTGTCATGTGTCCCAGGTGCCGCCTTACCATTCACAAAAAGCACCGCTTCCTGCGCATGCTCAATTGGCACCGGCTGTCATGCCCACACTACAGAAGCCGGGAAGACCGCGCCGCTGGATAGAGGAACGGGTAAGAAGAAAGAACAACTCCACGGAAGTGGGAGCGGGTATCTGTCAAATTCAGGTACCCGCTACCCCCCTCCCCAAAGTTCAGCAGTCATCTCTATAAGGTCCCGCTGTAGAGCTGAGCGGCCGGCCCGGTATTCTGACACGGCTGCAGTGGAAATACCGGACCGGCCGCTCCATATTCGCTCCATAAGACGCACTGACATTTCCCCCCCTTTTTTGGGGAAAAAAGTGCGTCTTATGGTGTGAAAAATACGGTAAATGTAATTTGGGTACAATGTTGCATGACTGAGCAATTGCCAGTTAAATTAGCGCAGTGCTGAATAACAAAAATGCCCTGGTCACAGGGCGGACTGTCCATTTGGAAACTCGGGCACTGCCCAAGGGCCCGGGGTCAGTAGGGGGCTCCATGAGATGCCCCTGGTACCTTTTTCATAGGCTTTTTGAGTTTGGGCAAGAACACAGGGGCCCCATGATCCCCTATTGCCCGGGGGCCCCATGAGTTGTCAGTCCACCCCTGCCTGGTCATGAAGGGGGCAAAACCTTCCGGAGGCCAAGTGCTTAAATTCACCCATACAGCTGCATGGAGTTTCCGATCAGGTCCGCCTAGAAAACAGACAAGCGAACCTGATCAGAAAGCCTGTGTGAAAGGAGCCTTACCCTGAGCTTTGCATACTGGTGAAAAAAAATAAAAAACAGAATTGTAAATATTCCTTCAATGATCATTAAATTGATGTTTCTGAAATGTTGCAAGGCTCCTTAAAAAAATTACCATACAGATAACTATAACCAAAATTTAGAAATTCCGCCTGGGAGTTCTAGGGTTGTTGGTTCGAATCCCAGCCATGGCACCTCCTGCCTGGAGTTTGCATGTTCTCCCTGTGCTTGCGTGGGTTTCCTCCGGGTACTCCGGTTTCCTCCCACACTCCAAAGACATGCTGGTAGGTTAATTGGCTCCTGTCTAAATTAGCCCTAGTATGTGTATGTATGAATGTGGGTTAGGGACCTTAGATTGTACACCCCTTGAGGGTTAGGGACTGATGTGAATGTACAATATATATGTAAAGTGCTGCATAAATTGACGGCTCTATATAAGTACCTGAAATAAATAAATTAAATAAATAAACATATAGCTGAATTTTGAATGGTTAAAAAGTATACTGAAATGATACATGGAAAAAAGTATACATTTCATGATTTACGTACCGGCTACTAGTAGAGTTATTTGTATGAATGTTCTGGCTTCCATGGTGTTTGCACATAGCTTGCTTCTAGGCAATCAGTAGATCCCTTCGTCTTAGTATCTGCCTAGTGTCAAAGCTAGTAAAGTGACCATAGTCTATATCTAAGTGATCTTTGTCTCAAGCGTAGGTTAATGCACATGTGAATCATTAGAAGATAGCTTCAAGGACATTAGTATTATAAACCTATACAGGACATCACAGCTTTTGTTAATAATTAACAGGAAGAAATATTTATTTGTCTCACTTCATCTATATAATAAATATATGAAAATATTCAGAACTTCAGCTGTCTCTTCTTCTAAAATCTCAATCTTTAGTTTGGCATTGTCCGTGCCAGACAGGGAGCCTGCCCCTACACTAACCACTTGCATAAAATGTGCCAAACCCAGGAGCTGACATCTTAAATAGACTGCGCCTAGTATTATTATTATTATACAGGATTTATATATTATTATTATTTTTATTCAGGATTTATATATTATTATTATTATACAGGATTTATACAGCACCAATAGTTTGCTCAGCGCTTTACAATATAACGGGAGACAATACAGCAACAATACAGTTCAATACAAGAGGGATAGGAGGGCCCTGATCCTGGGAGCTTACAATCTAAGAGGGAGGGGCTAGTGGTACAAAAGATAATAACTGTGGGGGATGGACTGGTAGGAGGAATAGAAGATTCCGTTGAAGGAATTAGTTGAAGGTAGGATAGGCTTCCCTGAAGAGATAGGTTTTCAGAGATCACCTAAAAGTGGGCAGAGTAGGCGATAGTCTGATAGATTGGGGTAGAGAGTTACAGAGGATGGGGGAGGCTCTGGAGAAGTCCTGGAGATGAGCATGGGAGGAGGAGACAAGGAAGCTAGAGAGTAGGAGGTCTCTAGAGGAGCAGGAGGTCATGGGAGGAGCGGAGAGGACAGTTTGGGTGATATTTGGAGACAAGATTGGTGAAGTAATTTGGGGCAGAGTTATAAATGGTTTTTTATATGTTATTGTTAATGTTTTGAATTTTATTCATTTGGCAATGGGAAGCCAGTGGAGGGACTGGCAGAGAGGGATGGAGGACACAGAGTGGAGGCCATTGGAGGGATTGGCAGAGAGAGGGTGGAGGACACTGAGTGGAGGCCAGTGGAGGGACTGGCAGAGAGGGATGGAGGACACTGAGTGGAGGCCAGTGGAGGGATTGGCAGAGAGGGATGGAGGACACTGAGTGGAGGCCAGTGGAGGGACTGGCAGAGAGGGATGGAGGACACTGAGTGGAGGCCAGTGGAGGGATTGGCAGAGAGGGGTGGAGGACACTGAGTGGAGGCCAGTGGAGGGATTGGGGAGAGAGGGGTGGAGGACACTGAGTGGAGGCCAGTGGAGGGACTGGCAGAGAGGGATGGAGGACACTGAGTGGAGGCCAGTGGAGGGATTGGCAGAGAGGGATGGAGGACACTGAGTGGAGGCCAGTGGAGGGACTGGCAGAGAGGGATGGAGGACACTGAGTGGAGGCCAGTGGAGGGATTGGCAGAGAGGGGTGGAGGACACTGAGTGGAGGCCAGTGGAGGGATTGGGAGAGAGGGGTGGAGGACACTGAGTGGAGGTCAGTGGAGGGATTGGCAGAGAGGGATGGCAAATACAAAACGGTTAGTAAGGTGGATGAGTCTGGCAGCAGCATTCATGATAGACTGAAGAGGGGATAGCCTGTGATGAGGTCGGCCAATGAGGAGGGAGTTACAATAGTCAAGGCGAGAGATAACAAGGGAGTGAATAAGTTGCTTAGTGGTTTCCGAGGTTAGGAACGGGCGTATCTTGGAGATGTTGCGGAGGTGAAGTCTACATGATTTGGACAGCGATTGGATTTGGGGCTGAAAGGACAGATGTGAGTCTAGGATTACACCTAGTACCCTGGCATGAGGAAAGGGACTGATGGTTGCATTATTGATCTTGATGGAGAAGTCAGGGGAGGGGGCATGGGCTGAAGGGAATAGTATGAGCTCAGTTTTAGAAAGATTGAGTTTGAGGAAGTGGAGTGACATCCATGCTGATATGTCACTTAGTGGGTTAGTAATGTGAGAGGAGACTGAAGGGGTGAGGTGAGGAGGAGGAAGATAGATTTGTGTGTCATCAGCACAGAGATGGTACTTAAAGCCATGGGCCTAGAGCAAGATGGCCAGTGGAGTTACGTGGGGTGCCAGTGTCCAATCATACAGCTGTCTCCTGGTGACTTCAGGAAGACATAGAGGAATCAAGTTCCTCACAACTTCTTTCACCTTCTGCCACTTCGGTCGGGGAGTACAGACTGCACCTGCCTACACAATGATTTAATGATTGGCTTTAGATCAGATTTAATGGTGATAAGGTTATCCAGAATAATCTTAGTGCTGGTGAAAATGTTGTAATTTGGAAATACAGTATGTATGTACAAATGTAGCTCAGACTGTACCAAAATTAAACATATGTTTTTTTTCCTAATCCATTTTTTTTTTTTGCTTGAACAAATTGTTAAATCTGAATTCCAGGTGTGGCAAATTTTTTACATAGTTACATTGGTCGAGCTTGGACCAATGCAAGTACGTAGGTGCCATTCCTATGTGATCCCTGTAGAGTGATGAAATCACTATAACAGGCACCACTACTCTAGTGATCTCCACTAGGTTCCTGGTCCCATGCCGAGTGGCTGCCCTGCTGTATTGTGAAGGAGTTGGCTTGCTAAGTACAAGCACCAGAGAATGCACTTTCTCAATGAATACAAGATGTTCTCTGATTGGACAGGGTGGAGATCATGATGTCACCACCCCGCCCACCTTTCCACCTAGTCCAATCAGAGAATGCTTTGCATTCCTTGAAAAACTGTGACCCGGAAGCTAGGGAGAGATCACTGGAGTAGCACTAACTACTGCGATGATTTCCAGCTTCCACGGAGATCCCACAGATATGGTATACCAACAAACGTAAATCGGCCCAAGCTTGGACCAATGCTGTATTATATTGAATGTGTAATGTGTTTTATATATATATATATATATATACACATACACAGTATATGTGTACATACACATAGATACATTCTTAGATGTACATGCACAAGCCAGTAACAAGTCCATTTTTATGCATCAAAAGGGCAGAGTATTGGCTTTGAGTTATGTTAATTTTTTGCAAGGGGAAAATTTCTTATCTTGGCATTTGTGGATGGACCTGTTTATGGCTGGTTATCCAATTAAACTTTTACAAGGGGTTGTAAAATCGAGGGTTAGATATGAAAGGGTCATAAAAATCTAGGGGGTAAGTTAAATGTTTGTGTCCTTGTTTGTGGTAAAGTTAACATTTCAAAGGATACATTGTGTACCAATTTAGGAGACTAAAGAATGTGACCATAAGCATTACAAAAATGATCAAATGAAGGTAATTGGGCTTGAGGGGTCTTCATGGGAAATAGCATTTAACCTGGTAAACACTAAAGTGACCTTATTGGGTATTTCCAGTAATTACAAGTAGGCTCATTTTGGTGTTGTTTAACAACAAGATCAAAAGTGATTGATCAGCCAATCAGGAACCTCTCCAGGAGTAATAACTGTTTTTTTTCAAGGGGAGGTTTCAGCTGTTAAGAAAGGGATCATGATCTAAAAAATCATTATTAGGAAAGCACAGGTCTAGAGTGTTGTATACAGTACATTATTGCATACATGGAAGTTCTTACTGTAGGTGTATAATATAGATTGGACGTATATGCTGGATGTGTAGTCTTTCTATCTTTCTATGTATGTGATGACAGAAAACAACCAAGTACCGGTAATTTTAAATGGGGACTCTAATGTTTCCGTCATTGTAATATTTACAAATACTCTGCATAGGATTTTATCATTAATTAGGCCTGGAATAGGAATAAATGCATCTCTCTGGATGAACCAAGTTACTCCGAGAGAATTTGGTTGGATTGAAGGAGTTTTGCGTTGAATTGGTGTACTCCTATTTCCATAGTAACACTAACAGTCCCAAATCCATTCACTGTCCAAAATCTTGTAGACTTCACCTCCGCAACATCTCCAAGATACGCCCATTCCTAACCTCGGAAACCACTAAGCAATTTATTCACTCCCTTGTTAGATCTCGCCTTGACTATTGTAACTCCCTCCTCATTGGCTTAATTGTACAAAATCGTTCTTCAGTCTGATGATGAATTGCCCCCAGATTCATTATCACCTTACTGCAACCGTTCTGTATTTGCCATATCGCTGCCAATCCTCTACTGGTCTAAAACCGATTTTGTCCTAAAGGGACGCTTTTTGGATCCCTCCACTGGCCTTTTCTAAGTTTCCAGGCAGAAAGAACAGTGCCAAAATGCCTCCAGGGCACAGGACAAAGCACTCGGTGACAAAATGTATGTCAAATTATTTGCCTACAGGAATGTTCCTTCCCTCTATGAAATAATCAATTTTAAAAAAAATTTAATTTGTTTTTTACCCCTTTGCAAATTTGCCTCCACACGGCCTCCAGCCTCGGCCGGAGGAGTGTCCAGGGGACCATCCCTCTCTGCCAATCCCTCCACTGGCTTAGCTTCTGATCATTGTAATAATACAAATACTCTAATTCTGGCATTGCCCAACGGATAAAATTCAAACCATTAACTGAAAACATATAAAGCCATTTATAACTCTGCCCCAAATTTACCGCTTTCTTGGTACTGAAAATTCACCAAACCGAACTACACTCCGCTACCTCGCAGGGGGGTTAAATGCTCTTTAGCTAGCTTTCTGATCATTGTAATATTTACAAATACTTCTATAGGATTTTTCATTAATCCTCTGGAAATCCAATAAATCAGACATCACCTACTCTGGATGCTCCTTTTACGATCCGAAAACCTATTGGTTCAGGATTGAAGAATTTTGCCCTTGAATAATAGTGTACTTCCTATTTCCAATCAGTCCACACTAATAATTACAATAATGTACCATTAGTCATCACTCCTATATATAAGACAACAAATGAAACTATGTATACCTATCCCTACTTAAAATTGCGGCTTTAACTGTTTTATTTTTGCTGTATTCCTCTCACTTTGTTTATATTGAAAGAGAGAAAAAAGTATTGCACAGCAAAATAAAACAAAAATGACTGTGTAAGAAGGGGGCATGCTAATATAAATCCTGTGTAATAATAATAAAATATAAGAAGGGGGCATAAATCCTGTATAATAATAATTACAATAATAATTACAGTCATCACTTATACAAGAGGGTTATGAGCAACGGATGACCACTATGGAAACTCGGACAATTCCATACGGGGTAAAAGGGGGCCCCTTTAATGCCCTTTTTACCTTTTTCATTTCCATTTTTTGATTTGAAAGAGAGGAAAAAGTATTGCCCATACAGAATATAGCCTTGCTTACAAAAATGCCTATGCAAATTCTCAACCCTCGTCAGGAGGGCCTGGGGGATAGAAACAACATCTAACATAATGGTTTATCTCTGATACATAGTGCAAATGATTAATCAACAAGTGTTGGAGGAGTAATCCCTGGGACAGAGGGACCTTGGCTTGTAGCAACAAACTGAGGTAGATTTAAGAAACAAACAAAGTAGAGTCACAAAGAAACCCATAAGTAGATGACTGTAATGAAGCAAGGTAAAACTTACTCAAAGAGGTTTTTACACAGCTAACTGTAGGAGAAGAAAGGTCCCTTGTATGTAGGAGAAAACAGATGCTAGAGGGAAGAAAAAAGAATCAGATGAGGCTATGGGAAAAATGATGGTAGAGTAAGCATGCAGGGGAAAGAGAGAGTACCCCAGAGGTTCACGTAAACCAAATGTAATTCCACAACGCTTATATTACAACTCCAAGAAACAGGAGGTCAATCGTGATGATGGAAATTAATGGAGCCAAGGCTGTAAAGGGCATACAAATGTAATGTGAGTATCATTGAGGACCACCATTAGTTTCTTACTAAAGTAGAACTTACCTCTCTTAATTAACATGGACTATTTTATTTATGTATTTTTGTTATTTATTTATTTCAGGTACTTATATAGCGTCATCAATTTACGCAGCGCTTTTAGATATATATTGTACATTCACATCAGTCCCTAACCCTCAAGGGGCGTACAATCTAAGGTCCCTAACTCACATTCATACATACACTGACTAAGCCAATTTAGACAGGAGCCAATTAACGTACCAGCATATATTTGGATTGTGGGAGGAAACTGGAATACCCAGAGGAAACACACACAGGCACAGGGAGAACATGCAAACTCCAGGCAGGAGGTGCCGTGGCTGGGATTCGAACCAAATGACCCTAGTACTGCCAGGGGGAAGTGCTAACCATAATCCTCATGCTGCTAGCTTTAGTAAATGGATAGGAAAGTATATCACATTTACTTTTTTTAAACTCTTCGGGGGGGGGGGGGGGAGGGTTCTCAGTTCAGCCAATGCCTGAGCTAAGAGCAGATAGATTCCAGGAAGTAAATGCAACATAAAAATTTGCCCTTATTTAAGATGGCCACTATCAGAAATGCCAGGGGGTGCAAAAAGTAAATGCTACATAAATAATTTGCCCTTATTTAAGATGGCCACTATCAGAAATGCCAGGGGGTGTTTTCCAAAATGATTTCTCAGCAAAATAAAGCATGGGAATATGGGTGGATGGGTGAGTTTGCTTTGAATATTAAAGTGATTCTAAAGGTTATTTTTTTTTTTGTAAAATAACAAACATATCTATACTTACAGTACCTGCCCCTCTCTTTCCTCATTGACTAATAGAGGCTCTGAGGAAGAGGCTAGTCCTCGAAATGCGTCACATTTTGGATGTCCATCATTTCATTATAAGACAGAAACGCAGTGCGAATTGGACAGAGAGGTCCCTTCATGATGGGCCTTATATTTATTTACTATTGTGAGTAGAATACTTTTTTATATTTAATAAATACACTTGTAAAGGTAATGCACAAGGCCGGTGCGCCCTCTGTTTTGTTTTTCTCTATTAGTACTTCTGGACTCCCGGGTTTTTTGAGGGCGGCATGGCGTGCATATCTCCAGAATTTCGTTGTGTGGTCTTTACGACATAGAGCCCATCCCTAAGCACAGGAGTATCTGGGTTTTTCCACTCCCACATCTCCTCATTGACTGACTGGCTGTGATTGGCACAGCGTATTTTAAGAATCAATAGTTAACTAATAGATGTTATCCTGAATTTGCGTCCAATGGAGAGAAGGGATCTGTGAAGGCTGTAATAAATATTCTATGTATTTCTAAGATCAAAGGTCTACTTCGTCAGGAGATAACAGGAGGCATATGCAGGTTACTACAGTACATTAGTCTCAACATGCTCCCTTTGTAGAAACACCACAATTTGTTCCAAAGAGTTTGAAGGGGGCTGCAGGGAATTAAGAAGAAGCCATATCTCTACAAATAATGGGGCTGATTTACTAAAGTCCAATAGGCTGTTCACTTTGCAAGGGCATTGTCCGCAGAGTTTAGTGAATGTGGCAAAGCTCTGCTTTGATATTATTATTATACAGGATTTATATAATGCCAACAGTTTGCGCAGAGCTTTACAACATGAGGGCCGGCAGTTCAGTTACACTACTATCCAATACAGGAGGAATCAGAGAGCCCTGCTCCTTAGAGCTTAAACCTAAAAGGGAGGGTCCAAGTGATACAAAAGGCAATAACTGTGTGGGGGGGTGCTGATGGAGAAGATAAAAATAAAGTTGTTAGATGAAGGCAGGATAGGTTTCTCTGATGAGAAGAGTTTTCAGGTATCGTGTGAAAATGGACAGAGTAGGAGATAGTCGAACAGATTGGGAAAGGAGTTCCAGAGGGTGGGAGAGGCTCAGGAGAAGACCTGGAGGTGAGCATGGGAGGCTTTGACAAGGGAGCTAGAGAGCAGGAGGTCCCGGGAGGAACAAAGAAGTGCTCCGTCATCCAATCATGTGTAAACAAAAATGCTGCTTTTATTTTCCTTGCATGTGATTGGGTATTATTTGCAAAGTGAAATTTTACCACTAAGCTCTGGGAGTGCATCTTGCCTTGCAAAGTGAACAGCCGATTTGCTCTTAGTAAATCAATCTCAATGTCTTTATCGAGTAATAACCATTGCTATTCCCCCAAACAACAGAGGCTGCCTTACTTGTCAAAGCTTCAAACAACAATAAGAAGTTACCATATACGAATGATGCATTTACAAGCCAAACACAAGAACTTATTGCCTGTCATGCTATTTTAACTGGACCTGTAACTACTGGCGTAGTGTCAAGGGTCACAGGGGTTGCACCAAATTGCGACCCAGCCCCATACTCCAGGGGGCTCATGCGGCCTCTCTGTTATGTCTTATTTTACACCTGGATAGGAGGGGCAGCGGGGTAGCAAATAAGAACCAATCCCCTCCATTTTTTCTGCTGCAACAGCTGAAAATCTTCTCCCTCTTGCCTGCATTGAGTAGCTGCAGAAGGAATGGAGAGTATCAGTTCCTATATATGCCACCCCTCCTGTCCAAGTTGCTCATCTCTGCTGGCCAGACTCCTTGTGGGCTCCTCTGTTGACCCCCCCCCTCTCTCCTTCGTTGCGGGGGATGTTTCAGGATGGAGAGCGAGGCAAATAAATATGTAATTTACCCACTCTTTCCTTTTTTGAAAAACACAGTAAGTGATCAGTACCGATCGCTTCTGTGTTCATTCATACCGGAAGCATGTGTTTACTATGCTTCAGTTTGTGAGTGAACGAGAAGCTCTGTACAGAGCTGTTCCTTTTCATTCATTTTGTGCAGCTGAGGCTGTAGAGATGGAGATTGAGGGCTGTGTCCTTAATCTTCTTTCTCAATCTCAAAGGTGAAACATCAGAGATCTGTTTAGACCCCTGAGATTTCACCAAAGCCCCCAACAGGGCTGCTAAAAATTGATAAAAAATAAAATTGTACAAAAAAAATAAATTAAATGGTAAAAAATAAAATAAAAATTAAAAAAAACTACTGACCTCGTCTACTGCTCTACTGACCCCATTCATTGCTCTACTGACAAAGTCTACTACCATACTGACACCATCCATTAGACTACTGACCCCATTAATTGCTCTACTGCCAAAGTCTACTACCATACTGACACCGTCCACTGCCCTACTGACACCGTCCACTACACTACTATCCCCATTCATTGCTCTACTGCCAAAGTCTACTACCATACTGACACCGTCCACTGCCCTACTGACACCGTCCACTACACTACTGACCCCATTCATTGCTCTACTGACAAAGCCTACTACCATACTGACACCGTCCACTGCCCTACTGACACATCCACTACACTACTGACCCCATTTATTGCTCTACTGACAAAGTCTACTACCATACTGACACCGTCCACTACACTACTGACCCCATTCTTTGCCCTCCTGACAAAGTCTACTAGAAAACTGACACCACCCACTGCCCTACTGACTGACACTGTCCATTTTTTAAGGTAGGCTAAGTTTATGTTTTTACAGTGGCCTTTGTTTTATTATATTTTTTTTTTTATTAGTTTTCCTTTCTATTTAGCTAGGCCTTTTAATTACTTAGAAGATAGGGCTCAGGCCCCAGTGATCTTTGATCTCTTTCATATTGCTGAGGTAGATATCGAAGGATGCCTACCCCTGCTCTAGGGTATTCAAAAGAATTATAGAGGTATGTCACAATGTGGACAGTTTCTCCAAAATCATTTGAATTACCCTCTCAATGTGTAAATAAAGTTCTGAAATAACTCTAGCTACTTGGAGTATCTTGACGTAAGCTGCGGGTGGTGGTAGCAGGGGGGCCACAGGGATCCACAAGCTTCAAGCTCTGCTTCTGCTTCTAAGTGTGCCCCACATTTATTGCAAGTGTACAGTCCAAACGCACTGCGTTAAAAATGGCGGTGTGTATAAGTGGGTGCTGCAGCGACTGTCGGCTGGAACCGAACAAAATCTGCAAAGGAGAATGTCACCAGCACACCGAGGATCACCAATACGGGTCCAAAAGTTTTAATGAACGATCACATAGTTACAGCAAGGCAACGTTTCGGAGTCTCGCAGACCCCTTCATCTGGCATGTGACCAATGCCTGATGAAAGACACAGAGATCACATGCCAGATGAAGGGGTTCTGCGAGACTCCGAAACGTTGCCTTGCTGTAACTATGTGATCATTCATTAAAACTTTTGGACCCGTATTGGTGATCCTCTGTGTGTTGGTGACATTCTCCCCCACATTTATTGCACACACTTGTTTATCTGTACATTGCATGTTATGCTTGCACATGCATTTTAGCAATCAGCAGTGATAGCACAATACAGTATTACCAGTTGCTGATACTTTGCCCCCATGCAGGGATGCCAGGAGCCAAACTCAATTTAATTTGCTTTGCCACAGCCTACAGTATGGGCGCATGCCCCAATTTTTTTGTCCTTGAGTCTGAAGCTACTGTTGCTCACTATTTTTGTTGCTTTGTCAATGGTTGCCGCTAGCCCTAGCTCTATTAAGAAAAAACTGTGGTGGAGCAGGGGGATAAATAGGCAGCACTGATAGAAAGGTGAGCAGTGATAGAAGGGGGGGTGCAATGGTGGTAAAGGGTTTCAGGGAGTGAAGAGGTCATTATGGGGTATTTGTGATGTGAGGGTTGCTTGCTAGAAGAGGGGAAGGTTTTTTGGTGTTGGAGGTATTTTTTGGTTTTTGGTGTTGGAGGTATTTTTTGGTTTTTGGTGTTGGAGGTATTTGTGCTTGAGAAGCAGGGAAGATTTTAACTTTGTGGGAGGGGTGATTTTTGCTTATGGGAATGGGGTTTTGTTTGGGGGGGGTTTGCAGAGGGTGTTGTCTTTTTGGGTGGGGGGTTTATTTCCCGAACTGTTCAGACAACATAGTTATTCAGGCAATAGAGGAAAACTGTGGGGAAGCAGGGGGGTAAATAGGCAGCAGCACTGATAGAAATGTAATGACTGTGTGTGATGATGGGGATTCTTCTGCTGTAAGAATAGCGAGCTGAGCAGTGATAGAAGGGGGGGTGCAATGGTGGGAAAGGGCTGCAGGGAGTGAAGAGGTAATCATGAATGGAAAAAGACTACAGGTGGTCCAGAGGTGATGAAAAAGTGGTTCACAGGTGATTGGTTGGGGAGGAATGTTACAGGGGATGCACAGGTGACCAATGTTGGAAGAGGGGTACAGCAGTGGGCCAGTAGTAGAAGAGGGCTTTTGGATTTAGAGGTGACCAGTAATGGAAGAGAGGATCAGTGGGGACCAGTGGATAAGGGGTACTGACAGTGCAGAGAAGAATGGTGGACAAAGATAGACTAGGTGAACATTGGACAAGGGATTCAGGGGGGTGCAACAGTGAGCTGAGTATATTTGCCTTTGGGGTATTTGTGATGTGAGGGTTGCTTGCTAGAAAAGGGGAAGGTTTTTAGCGCTGGGGGTATTTTTGCTTGAGAAGTAGGGAAGATTTTACCTTTGTGAGAGGGGTATTTTTCTGTTTATGGGAAAGGGGTTTGTTTGGGGGGGAGGGGTTGGCGGAGGGTGTTTTTTTTTTTGGTTGGGGGGGTATATTCCTGAACTATTCAGACAACATAGTTAATCAGGCAAGAGAGGAATCCTGTGGTTGCGTAGGGGGGTAAATAGGCAGCAGCACTGATAGAACTGTAATGACTGTGTGATGATAGAGTCTTCTGCTGTAAGAATAGTGAGGTGAGCAGTGATAGAAGGAGAGGTGTAGTGGTGGGAAAGGGTTGCAGAGAGTGAAGAGGTCATTATGGGGTATTTGTGATGTGAGGGTTGCTTGCTAGAAGAGGGGAAGGTTTTTGGTGTTGGAGGTATTTTTTGGTTCTTGGTGTTGGAGGTATTTTTGCTTGAGAAGCAGGGAAGATTTTAACTTTGTGGGAGGGGTGATTTTTGCTTATGGGAATGGTGTTTTTGTTGGGGGGGGGTGTTTGCAGAGGGTGTTGTCTTTTTGGGTGGGGGGTGTATTTCCCGAACTGTTCAGACAACATAGTTAATCAGGCAATAGAGGAAAACTGTGGTGAAGCAGGGGTGTAAATAGGCAGCAGCACTGATAGAAATGTAATGACTGTGTGATGATGGATTCTTCTGCTGTTAATAGCGAAGTGAGCAGTGATAGAAGGGGGGGTGCAATGGTGGGAAAGGGTTGCAGGGAGCGAAGAGGTACTCATGCATGGAAAAAGACTGCAGGTAGTCCAGAGGTGATGAAAAAGTGGTTCGCAGGTGATTGGTTGGGGAGGGAAAGTTACGGGGATGAACAGGTAACCAGTGTTGGAAGAGGGGTACAGTAGTGGCCAGTGGTAGAAGAGGGGTTTTTGGGTTCAGAGGTGACCAATAATGGAAGAGAGGTGCAGTGGGGACCAGTGGATACAGGGTACTGACAGTGCAGAGAAGAATGGTGGACAAAGATAGACTAGGTGAACATTGGACAAGGAAATTCAGGGGGTGCAACAGTGAGCTGAGTATAGTTGCCTTTGGGGGTATTTGTGATGTGAGGGTTGCTTGCTAGAAGGGGAAGGTTTTTGGTTTTGGAGGTATTTTTGCTTGCGAGGTGAGCAGTGATAGAAGGGGGGGTGCAGTGGTGGGAAAGGGTTGCAGGGAGTAAAGAGGTAATCATGAATGGAAAAAGACTGCAGGTGGTCCAGAGGTGACGAAAAAGTGGTTCACAGGTGATTGGTTGGGGAGGAAGGTTACAGGTATGAACAATGACCAGTGTTAGAAAAGGGGTACAGAAGTGGCCAGTGGTATAAGAGGGGTTTAGGGGTACACACATGGACAGAAGTAGAAAGAGAGTTGGGTTGCAGTGGGGACCAGTGGATAAGAGGTACTGAGGGTGCAGAGATGAATGGTGGACAAAGATAGACTAGGTGAACATTGAACAGGTGATTCAGGGGGTGCAACAGTGAGCTGAGTATAGTTGCCTTTGGGGGTATTTGTGATGTGAGGGTTGCTTGCTCGAAAGAGGTGAAGGTTTTTGGTGTTCGAGGTATTTATGTGTAAGAAGTAGGGATGATGTTACCTATGTGGGAGGGGTGATTTTTGTTTATGGGAATTGGGTTTTATTTGGGGGGGGGGGGGTTGTCTTTTTGGGTGGGGATGTATTTCCTGAACTTTTCAGACACCATAATTAATCAGGCAAGAGAGGAATACTCATCATCACCTGCATCATGAAAGGGTTCATTTATTTATTTATTTTGTTTTGATGAGCAAACGTGCCTGGGACGAGGTTAGATCCCAGGTAATATTAGTTAGGAAGGGGGGATTTACATAAATTGTGAATTGTTGTGGCCAGTTGTACTGTATTCACTTGTATATTAATTTGTGTTGTTGCCACATGAAGTGTAGGTACAGGAGAGGTTATCTCGGATGGGGGAAGGGGTGTAGTTATGTTTTAAAGCCAAAATACAGTTACAATAAAAAACACAGAAAATCATCACAAGGGACATAACTTATAATGTGTCCCTTGTGCTGATACTCTTTGTGTTAGGTGAAATTCTCCTCTGTACATGCTCCACCCCCACTCCGCTGTCATAATCTTCTGGTCAAGTGAGGTAATAGAACTGTGGGAGCTGTCACAGACTCTTGTCAAGAGTGCCTGACTATGCCTGCCATTTCTGCCCAGCTCCTCCTCCATTCATAGAAGCCAGTACCGCACTTTCTAAAATAAAATAGGATCTATGAACGGAAGAAGAATGATTAATTGAAAGGTCCACCTTCTCTGTTCGTAGAGTGCTTTTCATTCATAGAAGCCATAGATTGAACTAGTCAAAATTTGATTATTGGGTGGTCCTATCAGAAAATCAAAGGAGCCAATGCAGAAAACTGATGGTCAAAGAGCAGCTGCATCTAATCAGGTGCAGACACTGTTTGGGTATTCTGGTTGTCAGTGGTGCTGATTGTCAGAATACAATATCCAATTATCCACACTGTTAGGTATGGATGGAGGAATCTGTTAAATTGCAGGATGAACAAAAAAAAAATCTGTCAGTGCATGACCAGCTTTAGAATTGCATCCCTTTTAACTGAGGATATCTGTCCTCTAATGTTATAGGACATTGCTTTTAAGAAGGTCTTTGTACTGAACAATACCCAATACCAAAGAATTGAATGAAATCATGGCACAAAAGGGGAGTTACAGTAGGACCAAACATAAGGGTGAGGGGCAGGGGTGGACTGACCATTTGGAAACTCGGGCACTGCCCGAGGGCTCGGGGTCAGTAGGGGGCCCCATGAGATGCCCCTAGTACCTTTTTCATAGGCTTTTTTGACTTTGGGCAAGGACACAGGGGCCCCATGATCCCCTATTGCCCGGGGGCCCCATGAGTTGTCAGTCCGCCCCTGGTGAGGGGTACATGTCACAGAAAGGGAGAGGGGTAAAGACAATACCAGTAAGAAAAACAAGTCCAAAGTATACAAGAATGTTGTGAGTGACATAATATGACAAGTCCTCTTTATAAGGATATTGTGGGTCTGTTATACCCCCTATGTCTACCTTTACTTTCCACTGCAGCTAATCAAGCACAGGTTGTGCTTGATTAGCTGCATCCGCAGATACAGTAGCCAAGAAAAGACAGCTGTGAACCCGACGTAACATAATTAATGCAGTTGTAGGGGGATTCAGTGAACGAATGTTCCCCAATAACCACCTGCTCTCACTATGGGAGCCCTTTGCCATGGTCCCAGGCTCTCCAGAAGAACATCCACAGGTTCCGCCACTGGGACGGACACTCCCTCAGAGCCCCATAAAAGTGATCAACTTCCTGGATCACTTTTACCTGAAAGCCCTTCGCTCAGCTCTAAAACCCCACACCAAGCTCATGGTTGCAACAGCTGTGAGCTTGCTTTAACCCCTTGTATACCAGGCCATTTATAAACATGTCTTGGTAGACAAGGGGTTAAGGACGGCTGATTAACTAATTCATTTTCTAGGACCCACTGACTTTGTCAACTTCTAAGAACAGAATATGCTCATAAAACGACAGCTATAGATCGTTGTATATTGATTACAGGATGTTCAAGGTTTACCTATTTTCCAACTACGCAAGCAAAGACATTTCTATGACATAAATGGTGTCATAAACATATGCAGTACTTTTTAGTCATCTGACAGGTCAGTAACTAGTGCTCAGTGTATGTCTCGCCCATTATTGCTGCCATCATACATTGGCTGTAAAAGTTTAGACGATAACTGTGCCACTCGGGATTCTTGGTTTTCAAGTGTAACCCTTTTTTTTTTCAAGCTTAACTTTTTCTCTCTTTGTATCTCTTTCCCTCTATTTTCTATCGTTCTCTCTCTCTCTCTTTCTATCTCTTTCTCTCCCTCCTTTCTCTCTCTCTCTCTCTCTCTCCCCCTCTTCTTTTTTCTCCCTCTCTCTCTTTTTCTTTCCCCCCCCCCTCTCTCTTTATCTCTTTCACTCTCTTTATATCTCTCCCCTCTATCTTCCTCTCTCTTTTTCTCTCTTGATCTCTTTCCCTCTTTATCTTTTTCTCTTTATATCTCTTTCTTCTCTCTCCCTCCCTCTTTCTCTCTTTTCTCCACTCTCTTCTCTATCTCTTTCCATCCCCTATCTCTCTTCTATTTTCTCTCCTGATCTCTTTCTCTTTCCCTCTTTATATCACTCCCTCTTATCTCACTCTCTCTTTTCTCTCTCAATCTCTTTCCCTCCCTCTTTATCTTTCTTTTTCTCTCTCTCCCCCCTCTTTATCTTTTCACTCTCTTTCTATCTCTCGCCGTCTATCTTTCATCTCTCTCTTGATCTCTTTCTCTCCCTCTCTCTTTATCACTCTCTTTCTCTCTTTATATCACTGTGTATATCTCTTTCTCCCTCCCTCTTTCTCTTTCTTCTTTCTCTCTCTCTCTATATCTCTTTCTCTCTATTTCTACCCCCCCCCCCCCCTCTCTCTCTCTTTCTCTCTCTCTCTTTCTCTCTCTTCATATCTCTCTCTCTCTCTTTCTATCTCTCTCTCTCTCTCCTCTTTCTCTCTCTTCATATCTCTCTCTATCTTTCTATCTATTTCTCTTCCCTCACTCTTTCTAGACACTGCTGCAATAATTTCTGCACAGAAATGAGCTGGAACACATCCAAACACCATAAAAAAAAAAGACAGCTAATCTCAACAAATACTGCTCTCTCTGCTTCTGCTCTCTCTATTTCTCTCAAAATGTCTAAAATAGTTTAATTATTTACTGTTTTTTTTCTGGCGCATTCTGGAAGGTCTCCTGAGGTTATCTTTAAAAAACACTTCTAAAAGCAAACGCTCATAAACACACATAAACGCGGTATGCAAACGCAGCTAAACTTACGTTTTTTAACTTACGTTTTCCAGCAGTCAGTTTCCATCATTCAGAAGTGTCCCGTGTACATGGAGCGTAAAAGAAACAGTCTCTGAGGGGGAAAAAAAAAACCAGAACACAAACAAGTGTACACAGCAATGGTTATAAAACTAGGAGTATACTAGAGATAAGAGAGAGCAAAAGCAAAGACTGGGGGGACAACAGTCACAGAGGGGGTTGTACAACTGTTGGACAATGAGTGAGGAATCCCATGTCCAAATTAAGACCGTTATCTTTTGTATCAAATAGAAATATTATTCTTAGTTCAAAAGTTTTCCTTTCCTGAACAGTTTGAAATTTCCTTTAAGAACTAAGATATTGAGGTCTCCCATTGTGTGGTCTGGTTGTGTGAAATGGTGTCCCACAGGTGGGCAGAAGTCATCTTCTTTATGTTCCTTGATGGTATGTCTGTGTAAATTCATCCTTGTTCGCAACTTCTGTCCTGTTTTGCCAACATAAGATCCTTTGCTGCATTTTCTGCACTGGATAAGGTGCACAACCAGGGGCGGACTGACAACTCATAGGGCCCCCGGGCAATAGGGGATCATGGGGCCCCTGTGTCCTTCCCCAAACTCAAAAAAGCCTATGAAAAACATACCAGGGGCATCACATGGGGCCCCCTACTGATGCCGGGCCCTCGGGCAGTGCCTGAGTTTCCAAATGGTCAGTCCGCCCCTGTGCATAACATTACTGGAGGTGCAGCTGTATGATCCGGTGATACTGAAGATCCCTTTTGAGTGTCGGATACTTTTTGATGGATTACTTTGGCTGCACAGTTTGCAGCGTTTTTATTGCAGGGTTCACTTCCATTATTTGTGACAAGGATTAAAAATAAACAAAAAATCAAATTTTGTCATAAATTTAGGCCAAAGTGTATCCTGCTCCATGTCTTTGCTAAAAAAAAAATCCCAATACGTGTAAATCAATTGGTTTACGTGATAGTTATAGCATCTACAAATGGTGGTATATATACTGGAATTATTTATTTTTTTATACTAGTAATGGCGGCGATCAGCGACTTATAGCTGGACTGCGGCGGGCATTCTGACACTGGGGGGGAGGGGGGACTGACTAACTGACACTGACACTGTATCAATGACATTGGGCAGGAAGGGGTTAACATCTGGGGCAGTCAAAGGGTTAACCGTGTGCTGTGTGTGTTTTACTAGGGAAACATGCTGATGTGTATTTCTCTGCTTGCATTTGAAGTAAAATAACCTGACCTGCATGTCCCAGAGGAAAAGGTGACACAGCCTTCCGATGTAGTATCTGTAGTTGGAGATGATAAGTAGAAATAGAGAAGTCATCTCCTGGAAAAAAAAAAAAAAACTTGGCAAACAGGTAACAAAAACCTAGAAATAGAATAAAAATGGGTGGGTTGTCTAGAACTGACTGTAATGGTCTGTAATTAAAATAAAAACTCTTAGAGATCAACAATGGTAGAGTGGTCCATAATCAGCTTCCCTAATCAACAAAGGACTACGAAGGGATTGGCACAATAATTACCCCACTATACTAAAGATATATATACAATAATTACCCCACTATACTACAAAGGGATGGACACAATCGTTACCCCACTATACTACAAAAGGATATTAACCCCACACATTACTCATCCCAAAATACAATAAAGGGAAAGATACAATAATTATTACCCCCACTATACTACAAAGGGATGAACACAATAATTACCCCACTATACTACAAAGGGATGAAACACAATAATTACCCCACTATACTACAAAGGGATGGACACAATAATTACCCCACTATACTACAAAGGGATGGACACAATAATTACCCCACTATACTACAAAGGGATGAACACAAAAATTACCGCACAATACTTCAAGGGATGGACACAATAATTTCCCCACTATACTATAAAGGGATGGACACAATAATTACCCCACTATATTACAAAGCGATGGACACAATAATTACCCCAATATACTACAAAGGGATGGACACAATAATTACCCCACTATACTACAAAGGGATGAACACAATAATTACCCTACTATATTACAAAGCGATGGACACAATAATTACCCCACTATACTACAAAGGGATGGACACAATAATTACCCCACTATACTAACAAAGGGATGGACACCATAATTACCCCACTATACTACAAAGGGATGGACACAATAATTACCCCACTATACTACAAAGGGATGGACACAATAATTACCCCACTATACTACAAAGGGATGGACACAATAATAACCCCGCTATATACTACAAAGGGAAGGACACCATAATTACCCCACTATACTACAAAGGGATGGACACAATAATTACCCCACTATACTACAAAGGGATGGACACAATAATTACCCTACTATATTACAAAGCGATGGACACAATAATTACCCCACTATACTGCAAAGGGATTGGACACAATAATTACCGAACTATACTACAAAGGGATGGACACAATAATTACCCCGCAATACTGCAAAGGGATGGACACAATAATTACTCCACTATACTACAAAGGGATGGACACAATAATTACCCCCACTATGCTACAAAGGGATGACACCATAATTACCCCACTATACTACAAAGGGATGGACACAATAATTACCCCACTATGCTACAAAGGGATGGACACAATAATTACCCCACTATACTACAAAGGGATGGACACAATAATTACCCCACTATACTACAAAGGGATGGACACAATAATTACCCTACTATATTACAAAGCGATGGACACAATAATTACCCCACTATACTACAAAGGGATGGACACAATAATTACCCCAATATACTACAAAGGGATGGACACAATAATTATCCCACTATACTACAAAGGGATGGACACAATAATTACCCCACTATACTACAAAGGGATGAACACAATAATTACCCTACTATATTACAAAGCGATGGACACAATAATTACCCCACTATACTACAAAGGGATGGACACAATAATTACCCCACTATACTACAAAGGGATGGACACCATAATTACCCCACTATACTACAAAGGGATGGACACAATAATTACCCCACTATACTACAAAGGGATGGACACAATAATAACCCCGCTATACTACAAAGGGAAGGACACCATAATTACCCCACTATACTGCAAAGGGATGGACACAATAATTACCGAACTATACTACAAAGGATGGACACAATAATTACCCCGCAATACTGCAAAGGGATGGACACAATAATTACTCCACTATACTACAAGGGATGGACACAATAATTACCCCACTATGCTACAAAGGGATGGACACCATAATTACCCCACTATACTCTAAAGGGATGGACACAATAATTACCCCACTATGCTACAAAGGGATGGACACAATAATTACCCCACTATGCTACAAAGGGATAGACACAATAATTACCCCACTATACTGCAAGGGGGTGGACACAATAATAACCCATTATACTACGAAGGGATGGACACAATAATTACCCCACTATATACTACAAAGGGATGGACACAATATTTACCCCACTATACTACAAAGGGATGGACACAATAAGGAAGATCTGCAAAATCTGGTGCAGCTTTGCATGGACACCACGGCGTGCTTGGCTATTCAGCTGCTCACTTACAGGTGTGATTGCAGTGTCTCTCCTGTCAGAAGGAGCAGGGGCCGATAGCTGCTGAAGGTAGGAGTCTGCTCTCTCCTGCTTGCTGTGGGCGGAAGAGAGCCAATTCTGAGGCTGAAAACACACCTCAGTCAGTGCTGTTCCGCTGGGGAGTGAAGTAGACTGCTCTTCTTCCTGTCTCACCTTGCCATGGGACACGAATGTGGAGGCAAAGAAGGAGAGGCTGACTTCGCTCTGGGTGGGTTGCTGTGACCTCCCCTCTCCACTCTCTTAGCCTCCATCCTCTCTTATAGTAGTTTCACATTTTTTGTGTTGCAGTAACGCATACAAAATCATGCATGTTCCTTAAATGCACAAAAATGCCCAGCCCGTTTTTCAGGCGTGTGGCGGTGCCCTCATGCACCTTGCTTGTTCTCATCTTTTCATCCTTCATTTAGGGATTTTAAAATCCCGCACCACCACTCCCAAACCGCATGCATTGCATGGGTTTGTGGGAAGGTTGCAGCTTGGCCCCATTGACTTGCATGGGTTGCGCTCAGGGGGTGTTACTACCTGGTGGACGTGACAGGGGATCATTTGTGCCACATGTTTATACACCCATATAGCTGTTTTGCTGCAAGTGTAAAGTGGGTGCAAAAGCAAGCAGCAGTGATTCACAATCCCCCTGAAGAAGTCACGTGTGTGGGTGATGAAACGTGTAGGGGCGAGACCTTGGATGGATTAGAAATCATAGCAGTGGGGCCAGTATTGCACAGGTCCGCTGTATCTTATGTACACGCTGTAAACATCATGTGCGATCTGGCACCCATTGCAAGTTAGTGCATCTGTTTTTCTGATAAAATTAAAACTTTTAGGGATAAAGCACTATCTAAAGTTTTATATATGTGATGGAGTGGTGATTGAGGTGATTGAGGTGATTGAGGAGGAGGTGAGCGGGAGGCTGTGTATATTTATCGGGGACATACAAGTGACATCTAAAGTGCCCATGAAAGGGAAAATAAGCACTATATGACCGAACAGTTGATGTGAGGTCATATAGAGAAGGCGAGTAGATATCTGGTGGTGGTGTGGTCACCTATTATTATTAGACCAAGCACAGATGGTGGCACGTGTTGGAAAAGGAACAAGACTGTGTTTTGTAGTGGACTTTATGTTGAATTCACTAAATTATTAATTGTATTGCACATGACTAAGGTATTGCTATGTATTGCGGCTGTGTGGACTTTACTAAGCCCTTCCCCCACCCTACCAAATTTCCCTTTTTCTTAAAACAAACCACTAGAAACATTGGTTTTTGGGGTTGAAAAGGCCATCGCCGCCATTTATTAAATAACAACATACAAATTTACAAAATACAACCTTTTTTCAAAAATTGTTTCATTATAGAAATTATTACAACGATCCTAACAAAGACTGACCTCTTATAGGTCTAGGGTCTTGGAAGGCACCTTTATTTATACCAACCAGCTGTATCTCCTACAATTCCACCTAAAGGAAATCAGCCACAACTACACCGGCTCGAGGACAATTTAACTATCAATCCATCCTTGATACAGCCCCTCAACCATTAGTAGCTTAATGCCTTAGCTTAGATAGGGAAGGTACGCTTATACCTGTGATGGGCCCAACCCAATTATTTTCCAAATTTACCAAACCTTTACCTTCGAAGACCCTGCGACCCCAGCCAGCTGCTATAAAAAGTACTCAGAACAAATTCCAAAGAGTACTATGGTCAGCACGATACCGAAAGTAAACGAAGAGAAAAATCACAAAAAAGAAACCAACAAAGAAATGGGCCAACCTACACATAAACTTAGAAGGGGGGGGAAAAGCTCACCAACACCACTCCAACTGACCATGAGGCAAAGGTCACCACCCCTTCTACTCCAGCTTGATCCCACCCTGTCCACCCTACCCCACCTCTTCTCTCTCCAATCAGGTAAGCTCCTGCAACTTTAAACAAATTGTAATATTAACCCTTCAATTGACACATCCTACTGAAAACCTAGTCACGTCTGCCTTTCACTTAAGCTTCGCCTCCAGCTCCAGGCCTTCTTCTTTTTATTTGTATTATAAATATTCTTATTACTGGATCATTTATGAGGATATTTAACCCAATAGTGCTGCACAATGGTATAGGAAAAGGGTTAATTTTTTTTACATAGTTACATAGCAGTTTATAAGGCTGGTATAAAACATTTTATAGCTGGATGCTTTGTTTCACAACCACAGCAAAAATTAATTGTAACGGGGCCATTAAAATGCAGATGGAGGTGGCAAAAGCTCATTCCTTCAAAGTTTACTTTCCCTTTAATGGATTGGCTGCATAGTTTGCTCCCAAGGTGACTCCCACTTTGCACTTTGATCCATATCTATTCATACAATGCTCCAGCACAAAACAGATACAAAGCAAACATTACAAAACAGTGCAATAAATTATAGATATTTGGTTGAAGAATTTAGTATATTAACTGCCAATTATAAAGTGTCTATTATTCCTAATATAGATTATAGGATTGCTGGCAGCCAATTGTTTTCCTTTCTCATATCTCACAATCCTCATACATCTCTCAGTTGATATCAGACACTAAGGTGTTCTTTTATCAAGCAGTGGTAAAAAGACCGCTGCTCAGTTCTCCGGCATTCTCAGAGAACACAGTTCTCCTGTGAATGCCTTTTTATGAAGCGGTGTAGATCAGTTCTCCGAATGAAGGGAGAACGATCTACAAACACTGGAAAACGGCTGATGTTACTATAATCTAGTGAGATTGCAGGAAGAGATCAGCCAAACACCGTATACTAAGCAGAGGTAAATTATCTCTGCTTAGTTTGCGGTTCCTCCGATTCTCCAGCCTGGGCTGGAGAATCTGGAGGGAGAACACAGATCACCAGTGAAGGGCTGACATCGCTCCTTCATACACTGGCCATCTGTGTGCTGAGATGATCAGCAGAGAACATGTTCTCCACTGATCATCTCCGTTTTCTAAACCACTAATGATCGGAGATCAGCAATGATCCTCAGGATCGCCTGCTGATCTTTGTTTCATAAAAGGACACCTAAAGTCCCATGTTCTCACATTGGCTAATGAGAATTATCATTTCTCAAAGGGAAACTAGAGTTTCTACCAGCTGGCTGGAAAAAAATTATATTCATATGCAATATTTAATTTACTTGATTGGCTACTGATTGTTATTTTTAGTTCTGAAATTATATTTCAAATTTTCTGCAGGGTCTTGCAGCCATCTTCTGCCAGCAAGATCTTAATTTCCAGTTCATACAGCCATGTGCAGGAGCCCTCAAAATCTTGCATACCCATGGACTGTCCCTAGTTGCAGTCACTCACAAAACAAAAAAGACTTGTGTACAGCTGCCCAATTAGCGGGAGCTACATGTTGAAATGTCAAAGACAAGAACGAGCACTAGATCTATGGGGCAGAAGCAGCTAGCATGAAAAGTAATCCCCTCAAAACCTTCTATATCACTCAAATATCATATACCATGCAGCGCTTAAGTTACTCAACAATATCCTCAAAGTGTGCTTAAATATCGTCTCTGTTTAGCCAAAATGATTCAAATAATAAATGAATATTCAACAATAATACAGGTAGGTGATGAGTCGTGACAGTCTCTTAGATATTTAAATCATAGTATGGTGACTTCGGTGATAAATATAGCTGTAGAATGCACTAACCAGATAGCGCTTAATATTGCGCATATAATAGATGTTATTAGGTAATCTGGGGTTGGGCATCCAGAACACAGATCTGTTGAAGAACGCCACCAGAGATAGTAGTATTTCAGCCAATATATCCAGGTTATGCAATCCAGATCCACCAGGGGGAGCCAGCGGTCTAGATGTCATCCAGGATCCAAGGCTCAAAACACAGATGAATATCAGATGGTTGCAATCTCCAGAGGGTGCCAGTAATTAATATGTCATCTCAGGGGATCCTTTAGGAGGTGGGCTCAAAGAAAAAAAGAGCCCAAGCACAAATAGTTCCATAGTGCAACACCGTTTTTATTCAAATTTGTATAAAAAAGATAATAGTGACACTTACACTTTTAATTTTCTGTTGGCATCTGGCCAGATGAGAGATCCACGTGGCTGAGTCACTGAGAGCAACTTCTGACATGTTTCGTGCGATGGCACATTATCAAAGGAAGCTGACTGCTCTCAGTGACAGCTCTTATATAGTGTGGGCGGCGCATGCTCATTAGATGATCGTGACGTCATCGTGGGATGCTCGCGCATGCGCAGATCGTCCGCGCGGCAGCCATTTTGAAGAAGACCAAAAATGCATTGACTTCTATGGGGGATTTTTCTCAGTGGGAAAGGACATGTGAACTCAATCTAGTACAGAATCTATGTATTGAGCCACTAATTCTCACGTGTTTAGATGGTTAAATAAACACGTATATTCTAGTTTAAATAGCAGAGATTGTCTAGATCTCTTCCTTTGATCCCAAAGTTGATTATATCCCCTCATTTATTTATTATAAATTTTTACTCAGTATGTTTAATGAAGTGGTGGAACTACAAGTCTCAATTGCTACGATCTCCATAGCATGCGCAGACCACAAATATAATTAGTCAACAGGCATTGAATACTTAATATTACACATTATAAATAGACTGTATATATAAAAAACAGTATATGCCTATAAAATAATAATAATGAATTATATGTATATAAAATAATAATAATCCATAAAAATACACAAAAAATGAATCCAAATTATATCTGTATGAGTATAATAGGATTATAAAACGCTCCATATACATACATAAAATAACATAATAGTTAAAAAATATAAAATGATGTGCTTGATATTAGTTATGTAAAAAAATATTCTCCCGTGCATATCTTATATTTATGTTCACACCTATAGTTGACAACCTTTAATAAATATATTTGGTAAATAAATATATAGATAAAAAATAGGTGAGCTACCCAATGCAAAAATAATATAAAAATATTATAAAAAACATCACTCCCTAAAATATAGGATATTTTTTGTGACTGTAAATGAGTTTTCTTACTATTAAGATGAGTATTAAAAATAATGATATAATAAAATTCATAACCATAGACCATTTCCTTTAAAAATTGGAAAAATGTTCCCATAACTGATGTGATTAATTCTAAACAGAGGAGAGTTAACTAGTGTCTATATAACAATTAATATCTAATTCCACATTCAAGCCTAGCGGTGCCGAGGTACGCAAACAAATAGATCCATTTAGTTTCTAGTCTCGATACCGCACGGCGTTTAAAAATACCCCTCCAATGGCTATTTACAATGCACAGTGCAGGGAGGAAAAAGTATGTGAACCTTTGGACTTAATAACTGGTTGACCCTCCTTTGGCAGCAATAACCTCAACCAAACGTTTCCTGTAGTTGCAGATCAGACCTGCACAACGATCTGGAGTCATTTTTGACCACTCACCTCTTCACAAAAACTGTTTCAGTGTAGCAATATTCTTGGGATGTGTCTGGTGTGAATCGCTCTCTTAAGGTTAAATCATGCCACAGCATTTCAATCGGGTTGAGGTCAGGACTCTGACTGGGCCACTCCAGAAGGCGTATTCTGTGCTGTTGCAGCCATTGTTTTGTTGAATGACTTGTATGCTTTGGGTCATTGTCCTGTTGCATCACCCATCCTCTGCGGAGCTTCAGTTGGCGGACAGATGGTCGTACGTTTTCCTGCAAAATGTCTTGATAAACTCTGGAATTCATTTTCCCATCAATGACAACAATCCGTCCAGGCCCTGAGGCAGCAAAGCAGCCCCAAACCATGATGCTCCCTCCGCCATGTTTTACAGTGGGGATGAGGTTTTGATGTTGGTGTGCTGTGCCTTTTTTTCTCCACACACAGTGTTGTGTGTTCTTCCCAAACAACTCAATCTTGGTTTCATCTGTCCACAGTCGATTTTGCCAGTAGTGCTGTGGAACATCCAGGTGCTCTTTTGCAAACTTCAAAACGTGCTGCAATATTCTTTTTGGACAGCAATGGCTTCCTCCGTGGTGTCCTCCCATGTACTCCATTCTTGTTTAATGTTTTCCTTATTGTAGATGTGTCAACAAAAATGTTAGCATGTGCCAGAGATTTCTGTAGGTCTTTAGCTGACACTCTGGGATTCTTCTTTACCTCATGCACAGGATTCTGCGCTGTGCCCTTGCAGTCATTTTTACAGGACGACCATGCCTAGGGAGAGTAGCAACAGTGCTAAACTTTCTCCATTTGTAGACAGTCTGTCTTACCGTGGACACATGAACATCAAGGCTTTTGGAGATACTTTTGTAACCCTTTCCAGCTTCATGCAAGTCAACAATTCTTGATCGTAGGTCTTCTGGAGCTCTTTTCTGCGAGGCATGGTTCACATCAGACAGTTCTTCTATAAAAAAACCAGTAAACCCAAAACAGGTGTGTGTTTTTTAAGGGCAGGACAGCTGTCAGCAACACATCCAATATCACCACACTGATTGGAGTCAAGGTTGGCTCACTCCTGGCTCCAATTAGCTCTGGGAGAGAAGTCAATCAGCTAGGGCCTCACATACTTTTTCCTCCCCTGCACTGTGAATGTTTACATGGTATGTGCAATTAAAACCATGGCAACATCTAATGTTTGTGATAGTATTATGTTCAGCAGACTGGTGTTCTTCTATTGTTGTGACTTAGATGATGTTCAGAGCACAAAATTTTATGCCCAATTCATGCAAAACTCCACGTAATATCAAGGGGTTCACATACTTTTTCTTGCAACTGTATACCACATGAGTGCTGTAACATGTTATTGTTCCTTGAATGTCATATGTTTTACCAGTGATACTGGAGTGGAAACTCTTAAATTGTTTTTTTTTTTTTTTTTTTTTTTTTTTTATGTATTCCATTGTAGGTACATAGATTTCTTTTTACAACCGCTGGTTAGTAATACCCCTGCATTTTTAAAGGATACCAAACAGGTTTTATTGGACCTAAAAAACTATTGAGTTACAACACCCCACATATTTAGTGACGGCGGACCTATAGGTGTGAACATTAAATATAAGATATGCACTGAAGAATAGTTTTTTACATAACCAATATCGAGTACATCATTTTATATCTTTTAACTATTATGTCATTTCATGTATGTATATGGAGCGTTTTATAATCTTATTATACTCATACAGATATAATTTGGATATTTTTTGTGTATTTTTATGGATTATTATTATTTTATATACACACAATTCATTATTATTATTTTATAGACATATACTGTTTTTTTATATATACAGGTCTGTTTATAATGTTTAATATTAAGTATTTAATGCCTGATGACTAATTTATTTGTGGTCTGCGCATGCTATGGAGATCTCTAGCCAATTGAGACTTGTAGTTCCACCACTTCATTAAACATACTGAGTAATACTTATAACAAACAAATGAGGGGATATAATTAATTTTGGGAATCAAAGCAAGAGATCTAAACAATCTCCGCTATTTAAACAAAAATATACGTGTTTATTTAACCATCTAAACACATAAGAATTAGTGGCTCAATACATAGATCCTGTAGATGCTCAAGATCCCCGGAGCGCTGACTCAGGGCGGAGCCTAGACATGGCGGCGTCGGAGAGCACGATGTGAGTGCTCTCCGATAATCTCATTCCCGACCACCCCGAGACCCTCATGAAGTGAAGCCCTACCTGATTGTGGAGGGACCTGGGGAGCGAGCGGCAGAAGCAGAGAGCGGAGCGTGTACGGACATCCGGGAGGTGAACTGGGGGGGGGAGGGAAAAGGGAAACGGGGGGGCAAAGAGCGGGGGGGAAGGGGGGGAGAGCTGGGGAGATCCAGCGCAGATGCCGGGTTGCCGGGGAAACGAAGCTGGGAGGCGTGAGCCGCAAAGGACGACTGGGAAGTAGAGACGCCGGCCGGTTCCCTCGTGGAGAGGTAGTGACAGGTCGGCTCCCCTGGCACCACATGAGTGAAAACCCGTGCGGCTAGAGGAGGAGAGATGCTGCAGGAGTAAGGGGCCAGCTACGGAGGACCCCTGGAGGGAAAGTGGATGCTGGCTGGCGCCCTGATGTGACAGGGTGTTGCCGGCGTATAGCTGCCTGTACCCCCTGGACGGCTGTTTGACCCTGGGGCAGGGAGACCCATAAATACCAGACGAAACCACCCTCCTTCCCTGAGTCGACTTCTAAGGACCGAGAAAGGAAAGGAGGAGGAAAGAAAGAAAAAACAGTATCGGAAACCCTGAGGAATCCCCCCCCAGGACTGAGCAGCAGTGAAGACCTCCCACACAAGTATGGAGTCACCGTCCTGAGAAGGGAAGGGTGAGTGAAAAATGCTGGGAGCTTATTGTGTGGTGAACCCCTGAGTGATTTAGGCTACTAAGGGGTTGAAGGAGGGGGAGGATTCCCAGGGGTTTGAAGATAAGAAGAGAGGAGGCCCAGGTGCCCTAGGAGAGTAAAGGTTATAGGAAAAATTGCAAGTCTACCAAGATATTTTAAAGGATATGAAGAATAAAGGTCCCAAGGGAGCAGGGCCCAAAGGGTCCCAAACAGGAACAATAAAGAAATATACATCATATGGAAAATACTACGCCAGAAAGGGCCCAAGGTACAAAGGGGGGAAATGGACACTAGTTCAGGAAGTAGTCCTAGATTATCAATGGGCTTGAATAGCAGCAGTAGCCAACAAATAGTGGGATGGCCTGGGAAGGAAAGGATCTGAAGGTGAACTACAGGTACCAAATAAGAAGGAGATGACTGAAATGTTTCAAAATCTGGAAAAAACGATAAAAACATGAAATGACAGCTATTCGAAACGATTTAGGACATCTGCTAGCAAGAATGGAAGAAACGGAGGGAGAAAGTTTAAAAAAGGCCCAGAACATAGATAATCTAAGGAAAAAAATAAGCCAATTAGAAAATAACCAGAAAAAAATGATCTATAGGATGGAAGTTCAAGAAAATAAAGAAAGAAGGTGTAATCTTAGATTACGAGGAATCCCCAGAGACTGCTAAAGGGGAAAACATATAAGTTATACGAACTAGTTAAAAAAATTCTAAACTCCATAAGAGATAGACCTGAAACAGATGGGATCAAGTTTAGACGGAGTAAATTTAGAATAGGAAAGTTCAATCAGGCTACCGAGAAGGAAAGACCGAGGGACATAATTGTCCAGTTCCAAAAATTTGGTGGGTCAAAGAGGAGATCTGGAAGAAGACCAAGGGAAGATCATTAATTAAGTTCGGAGACTTGAGTATCCAAATTTATGCGGACTTAACAGTAGAGACCCTAAGGAGAAGGAGATCCCTGAAACCCCTGTTGGAGCAGATGAGAAAAACAGAATGTGCAGTATAGATGGGGTTCCTCAGCATTTCTAACTGGCTAAAAAAAAATGGGGTTACAGCGTATTTTGCGATTTTCCGGAAGATTTAAGAGATTTTTGCGATAAGACTGGACTTGCATAGAAATGGAGATAGCTGGGTGGGAAGAAGAAAAAGAAGACAAAGGGAAATATAACTAATGCAAGAGAAAAGAGGACTGGCAGCACGTGGGGGGGAAGGGGGGGGGAGGGAGAATCTAAGTAGAGAAAAAGTTTTTTAGTTTTTTTTTTTTTTTTTTTTTTTTTTTCTCTCTCCACTCTCTCGCCACTGGCCTTCCTCCTAAGAGAAAAAGGTCGGTGAAACCGCTTAGAGGATACGGTTAAGGGTGGGAGGTAAAGAGTAAAGACTCTCGCTGAGTCTAGACTATAGAGAGAGGGAATCGGGGTGGCTCGGGAGATGAGGTGAGCCGTACATAGGTGGAGCATTACGCCCTAAATTTTAATCAATGGTGGAAAAAAAAATGGATCCACAAATGATTTGTAGGCAGCTTATTCGCCTAAAATGGGAAGGGGAAAAAAAAAGAGAGGGTGGGAGGGGTGGTAGGAGGGGGGAAGGGGGGGGGGGGGGGTGGGGCTAATATTCTGCAAGTCATTTGGGCCTAATAGGAGGAGACGAATTAGAAGAGAGATAATAAAAATTAAGAAGGATGGATGAAATACAGTTTATAACATATAATGTGAATGGGTTAAATTGCCCTGGGAAAAGATTCAAGTTGTTTAAAGAGCTACATCATAGGGCAACGTCAGTGGTATTTTTGCAGGAGACACACTTTGAGATAGAATCTAATGTGAAACTAAAATCCAAATATTATCCTACATGGTTATTATGCCGACTCTCCAACTAAAAGAGCAAAGGGGGGTGGCAATAGGATTGGCAAAAAAATATGAGGTTTGAGCTGGAAGATAGAAGGACTGACCCCCGGAAGGGAGATTCTGTTTTTGAAAGGTAAACTACAGGGAATTGAATGCACACTAGCCAATATATATTGCCCCAATAAGAAACCTGAGATCTTTCTAAAGGGTCTGTTAAAAAAATTGATCGAGATATTAAAAAAAGGGCGTTTGATAATAGCAGGAGATAAAAAAACCTCTGTATGGACCCACAGATGGATGTAACCTCCCTTGTGCAGAGAGAAGGGGGTAGGTCCCTGAGAGTCTTTGAGGAAGGTGATCCACGAATACCAACTGGTGGGACACCTGGAGAATAATGCATATGAAGGACAGAGACTAAAACCTTCTTCTCTAATGCACACGAGAATGTATTCGAGACTGGATTACATCTTAATAGATCATCAACTCATTGATAATGTTGGTTAAAATAGAAAATAGAGACAAGAACTTTTTCGGACAAGTACCCAGCCCCAGTTGATGAAAATGTGGGATGGGGAAAAAAAGGTGGACGGGGAGGGTTTTAGGTTGGAGGTTAAATGAGGCTTTACTCTTTGATGAGGATATTGTGCTAAGGCAAGGATCAGTGAAAGAATTAAGGTAATACTTCCAAAGGAGACATGAAACGCAGGAAGTATCGACAGCTACAGTATGGAAAAGTCAAAAGGTATATATTAAGAGGAATCCTGATTGCGATGGGTAGCAAGGAAAAAAAAGGAAAGAAGAGAGAGGGTTTAGTGGACTCTTAAAGGAAATCCTGGAATTGGAGTGTATATACACAGAAAAAAAATAGAAACAATAGAAAACAAAGGACAGAAGTTATAAATAAGGGAATACAAAAAATGATGAAAAAGAGAGATTGATACAAATAGATGAGGAGGAAGCGGAGAAGAGTATATAATAAAAGTATTAACGTGAAAGATATAATGGGGTGACCCCTAGACCAGGGGGAAAAATACTTATGAGAGCCCTGAATAAGTGAAAAAAAAACTAAAATTATGTATATATTAAAAAAATATAAAAAAGCAAAATAATAAGGGGGTGAAAAAGAAAATAGCCCAACACCAACTAAAGAAACAGTCAACCAAAAAGTATTCACAGGATGTATTATAAAAGTTGTATAACATCCAGGCCCCACAAAAAACATCAAAAAGAAATTAAAGAAGGGTAAATTTAATGAAAAAACAGGAGGGATAAAAAAAAATGGCAAAAAATTGGCCAATATGACTTATTTGAAACACAAGCTGAACATCCCTGAGAGATACAAAAATCTCATTACAGAAAAAAAAGAAGTGGCATTGAGAAAGTACAAAAAAAAACAAAATAAAAAAAATACAACGCCGAACCCCTAACAACAAAAAAAATAATAGAAAAAAAAAAAGAACGAACACTACTACTACTACAAAGGTTATAAATAAAAACAAATGAAACAACCAAAACACGGGGAAAAAATAAAAAAATTTAAAGAGAAAAATAAAAAAAAAAAAAAAAAAAAAAAAAAAAAAAAAGTAAAAAAATAGAAAAAGTAAAATAATATATATGGGTGGGTGGTGTGGGGTAGGGTATTGTGATGAGAGGAAAGCGAGAATGGATAGGTAAACTATATAAGGAGCCCACCGCAATCATGTACGGGTAAATGGGGAGAGGTCGGAATCCAATTGGGATTGTCCAATGGAACAAGACAGGGATGTCCATTGTCACCCTTGCTGTATGTTTTGACATTGGAACCCTTGCTTAAATAAAAAGGAAATGGGAGGGTTAAAGGGAAAAAATTCAAAAAAAAAAAAGAAAATAAAAAAAAAACCCAAAAAAAGTAGCGGCCTTTGCGGACGACCTTTTAAGGGGGGGGGGGGGGGGTACAAAAATCTTAAAAATTATAAAAGGGTTTCTGGGGAAATTTGGGGGGAATTATTAATCTAAAAAATTAACCAAAAAAAAACTGAGTTTTTGAATATTAATATACCCAAAAAGCGAAAAAGAAAGGCTACAAAAAGAATTCCCCCTTTTTTTGGAGGGGGGAAAAAAAAAATAAAAAACCTAGGAATAAAAAATGCTACCTCATATAAAAAACTGTTGATTAAATTATATTTCTTTGATAAGAGATTTTAAAGGGGGAACTTTAAAAAAAATTTTTTGAAAGGGGGAAAAATCCATCTGGGTATGGATGGGGTTAACCCTAAATTTGGGGGTTTTATAAAATATTATAGTTTAAAATGATCCCGATTAAAATCCAGAGGGTTTTTTTTTTTTTTTTTTTTTTTTTTTTTAAGTAAGAGGGGAAAAAAGTTAAAAGATATTTTGGAGGAATAAAAAAAAAAACCAAAAAAGTATCATATGAAACATAAGTAGGGTAAAGGAAAGGGGGGGGATGGGGATTTTGG
>CATNWA010000714.1:0-36149 GCA_951230385.1 Staurois parvus
ATCTGTCATGGGGGCCTGTACCCCTCCCCGCTGGCCGGTCCGTAATCTGTCATGGGCCCTGTACCGCCTCCTCATGTGGGCCCGGTCCAGGTCTCTCAGGGGCCTTACGGCCTCCCATTGCTGCTTTTCTTCAGCCACACTCTGCCATGTGCCACTTTCAGGTTCCTCACATGCTGGGGGGTTCCATTTTTTTCATAGGGTCTGGCAGATTGGGGCCCCCCTTGTTGCTGCCGGCCCCTAATTTTGCCATGTGCCCCGTACCCCCTTCAGCTGCTGCCCCTCCGAGGTTCAGGGTCCCCGAGCCTCCCATTTCTGTGTCTTCTGCCACCTCTGCCCGTGCCACTTTCAGGCTCCCCACACTGTGGTGGGTTCCCTTTTGTCCCAGGGTGCTGGCAGATTATGGGGCCCCCCATTGCTGCTGCCAGGCTGTAATCTTTCCATGGGCCCCCCTACCCCCCTCCTCATGTGTGCCCGGTCCAGAGTGCTCATGGGGGCCCTGTTGGGCCCCTGTACCGACTCCTCATGCTGCTGCCAGGTCCAGAGTGTGTCATGGGTCCCTGTAACCGCCTCCTCATGCTGCTGTCTCCATCGCCACACTCTGCCATGTACCACTTTCAGGTCTCCTCACACTGCTGGTGGGTTCCATTTTGTCATAGGGTGCTGGCACGATTACGGGCCTCCCATTGCTGCTGCCAGGCCCGTAATCTGTCATGGGCCCCTGTACCGCCTCCTCATGCTGCTGCCAGGTCCAGAGTGTGTCATGGGTCCCTGTACCGCCTCCTCATGCTGCTGCCAGGTCCAGAGTGTCTCATGGGTCCCTGTACGGCCTCCCATTGCTGCTGTCTCCATCGCCACACTCTGCCATGTGCCACTTTCAGGTCTCCTCACACTGCTGGTGGGTTCCATTTTGTCATAGGGTGCTGGCAGATTTACGCGGGTCTCCCATTGCTGCTGCCAGACCCGTAATCTGCCATGGGCCCCCGTACCGCCTCCTCATGCTGCTGCCAGGTCCAGAGTGTTCATGGGTCCCTGTACGGCCTCCCATTGCTGCTGTCTTCATCGCCACACTCTGCCATGTGCCACTTTCAGGTCTCCTCACACTGCTGGTGGGTTCCATTTTGTCATAGGGTGCTGGCAGATTACGGGCCTCCCATTGCTGCTGCCAGGCCCGTAATCTGCCATGGGCCCCCGTACCGCCTCCTCTTGCTGCTGCCAGGTCCAGAGTGTCTCATGGGTCCCTGTACGGCCTCCCATTGCTGCTGTCTCCATCGCCACACTCTGCCATGTGCCACTTTCAGGTCTCCTACTCACTGCTGGAGGGTTCCATTTTGTCATAGGGTGCTGGCAGATTACGGGCCTCCCATTGCTGCTGCCAGGCCCGTTAATCTGTCATGGGCCCCTGTACCGGTGTCATGGGTCCCTGTACCACCTCCTCATGCTGCTGCCAGGTCCAGAGTGTCTCATGGGTCCCTGTACGGCCTCCCATTGCTGCTGTCTCCATCGCCACACTCTGCCATGTGCCACTTTCAGGTCTCCTCACACTGCTGGTGGGTTCCATTTTGTCATAGGGTGCTGGCAGATTACGGGCCTCCCATTGCTGCTGCCAGGCCCGTAATCTGTCATGGGCCCCTGTACCGACTCCTCATGCTGCTGCCAGGCCCGTAATCTGTCATGGGCCCCTGTACCGCCTCCTCATGCTGCTGCCAGGTCCAGAGTCTCTCATGGGTCCCTGTACGGCCTCCCATTGCTGCTGTCTTCATCGCCACACTCTGCCATGTGCCACTTTCAGGTCTCCTCACACTGCTGGTGGGTTCCATTTTGTCATAGGGTGCTGGCAGATTACGGGCCTTCCATTGCTGCTGCCAGGCCCGTAATCCGCCATGGGCCCCCGTACCGCCTCCTCATGCTGCTGCCAGGTCCAGAGTGTCTCATGGGTCCCTGTACGGCCTCCCATTGCTGCTGTCTCCATTGCCACACTCTGCCATGTGCCACTTTCAGGTCTCCTCACACTGCTGGTGGGTTCCATTTTGTCATAGGGTGCTGGCAGATTACGGGCCTCCCATTGCTGCTGCCAGGCCCGTAATCTGCCATGGGCCCCGTACCGACTCCTCATGCTGCTGCCAGGCCCGTAATCTGTCATGGGCCCCTGTACCGCCTCCTCATGCTGCTGCCAGGTCCAGAGTTTCTCATGGGTCCCTGTACGGCCTCCCATTGCTGCTGTCTCCATCGCCACACTCTGCCATGTGCCACTTTCAGGTCTCCTCACACTGCTGGTGGGTTCTATTTTGTCATAGGGTGCTGTATGGCCTCCCATTGCTGCTGCCTCCACCGCCACACTGTGGCTCCACACTCTGGTTTTGGCCCCGTGACTGCCCAAATGAGTGAAGTGTGCGGTGATTCTAAGATCGACGGCACTCATCTGCATGTCATACTGACTGACAGTATTATTTCTCTTCCCCAGCAGACTCCAAGGGCATTTAAATGAAAGGTACAGTGTTCTGCACTAATATAAAGGCTCTCTGAAGCCTAGAAACACCCTTTTTATAAGTTAAATTCGCAGCGAATATATTCGACTCGAATCAAATTTATTCCTCGAATTCGCCGAATCAGCCGAATCGAATTTTTGAATACTTCGCTCATCTCTAGTAGCTACCTTACAAGAACAACCATAACTTGAGCCTCCGTCTGGGGTAGAGCTACAGTCAACGCTGGCAATATTAAAAAAGTCATTTTATTTCAAACTTTTGCCTTTAATAGGAGAGTGTGAACTGCACTGAGCCCCCTGGTGGATTTAGCAAGCCTTTCCATCTTCTGAAGAAAGTTCATCTTTAAGCACTTATCCACATTTGTAAATGGTCAAACTTTTTAAGTGAACTGGTGATGAGATAGTATAGGGACATTGCAGTTCTCTTTCTTAAAATGCTAGCAGCCTGGCTGGGTAACCAGGGGCAATACTTGCCCTCTAGAGGTTTTACCCCCCTTCCCGGCCAGGCCATTTTTTGCGATACGGCACTGTGTTACTTTAACTGACAATTGCACGGTCATACTACACTGTGCATGGATTACATTTTTTTCCCAAAATAAAGCTTTCTTTCGGTGGTATTTGATCACCTGTGCGGTTTTTTTATTTTTTTTCCGCTATAAACAAAAAAATGCTGACAATTTAAAAAAAAAAATATATATATATATATTTAACTTTTTGCTATAAAACATATCCAGTATACAATGTAAAAAATCAAATTACGTCATAAATTTAGGCCAAAATGTATTCTGCTACATATCTTTGCTAAACAAAATCTCAATACATGTAAAGTAATTGGTTTATGTGAAAGTTATAGCTTCCACAAATGGCGGTATATGTACTGGAATTTTTTTTTTTATACTGGTAATGGTGGTGATCAGTGACTTATATCGGGACTGTGGCGGGCATTTTGACACTGGGTGGGAACTGAATAGCTGCCACTGACATCCCAATGACACTAATATAGTGATCAGTGCGAATTCACTGACACTGTACTAATGACACTGGGCAGGAAGGGGCTAACATCTGGGGCAATCAAATGGTTAACTGTGTGCTGTTTTACATAATGTTCTGTGTGTGTTTTACTAGGGAAACATGCTGCTGTGTATTTCTCTGCTGTTCTTGCTGGCAGGAGAGCGATCTGTGTTGTTTACACTCAAGCCTTTCCCCTGTCAGTGTTACTCAACAAGCACCGGGTGCCGGCGGGGAATCTCTGGTGATTGACACCCATAGCTGCCAAGGATGGTGCGGGTAAGGCGACACGCACGTGTGTGCCCCCTATGAGGAAATGCAAATCATATATATATATATATATATATATATATATATATATGTGTGTGTGATTTTGTGCAGACCTGCCGCCCTGTAGCAGTATTTATACTATAGGGCGGTGGGCAAGCGGTTAAGCAAATTTGGAAAGTCATGACTCATGAGTGCAGTCATAACATATCTGCATGCTTGTCCCAAGCCAGTTACTCTGAAAGTACAGAAGGCACTAATTTAGTGTTATAGCAATTCAACCATTTGGATGTTAATTTATTAAACGCAAATAGACTGTTCACTTTGCAAAGGAATTCTCCCCAGAGCTTACTGAATGAAGTGAAGCTCTGCTGACTTTGATCAGCCAGTCATATGCAAAAATACTGTTTATATATATATATATATATATATATATATATATATACTCTGTAATTTTGAAAAGTTACATTTCACCATCACTTCTCTTGAAAAGTGAACAATCTATTTTCCTTAAGAAGTCAACCCCCTGGAATTCTCAAAAAAAGATGACAGTGGGTCATAAGGCCAAAATGTATATATCTGTAACTTACCGTTTATTTCTAATTTTCCAGTCAAGTTGGGATAATACCTACTTTTTAAAAGTGTTAAATGTTTCTAATCACATAGCAATAATAATGAAAGATTTTTTTTAACAGTGGTAAACTAGATTGGCACTGTAGGGGTTGTTTACTAAAACTGGAGAGTGCAAAATCTGGTGCAGCTCTGCATAGAAACGAATCAGCATCCAGGTTTTATTGCCAAAGCTTATTTGAACAAGCTGAAGTTAAAAGTTGACTGGCTACCATGCACAGATGCACCATATTCTGAGTGCTCCAGTTTTAGTAAATCTTCCCTACTTTCTTTCCTAATAAAAGCATAAGGATATCAAGGCCTGGTAGTATCTTGTATGTTAACCACTTGCCCTCCAAAGGATTTACATCCCTTCGTGACCAGGCCAATTTTTGTGTGACGGAACTGCGTTATTTCAACTGGTAATTGCACGATCATGCAATGATGTACTCAAACAAAATGTATGTCCTTTTTTCACACAAATATAGATTTCTTTTGGTGGTATTTGGTCAATTCTAGGTAACAATTTTTTGGTGTTATAAACAAAAAAAGACTGAAAATTGTGGGGAAAAAAAAGATGCTTTCTCATTTATGTCATAAAAACTAGCCAATGAGCTCAAATTTCCTCATAAATTTAGGCCAAAAATGTATTTTGCTACATGTCTTTGGTAAAAAAAAATCCCATTAATTGCATATTAATTGGTTTGTGTGAAAGTTAAAGCATCTACAAACTACGGTAGAGATAGATGACTTTACGCAGCCTTTACTTTCTGACTGCCTCATTTCTTGAAGTGCTAAAATGCCAGGCAGTACATACAGCCCCAAATGACCCCTTTTCAGAAAGTAGACACCTGAAGATATCTGTTGAGAAGCATGTTGAGTCCATGGAAGATTCATTTTTTCCACAAGTTTTTGGAAAATGATTAAAAATAAATAAATAAATAAAATATATATATAATATATATATGTGTGTGTGTGTGTTTTACACAATTTTGTCATTTAAATGGTATATTGCTCACACATGTCATGGGTATGCCATGGATATATTTAGAATTACACCCCAAAATATATTCTTCTACTTATCCTGAGTATGTGGATGCCACAAGTGTGAGACTTTTTGAGAGCCTAGCCACATACAGGAGCCCAAAATGCAATGACCCTATGAAAGCCTGATTACAGTTTCAGAGGCTCTGAAATTCCAGGATAACACAATTCGCCCACAAATGACCCCTTTTTGGAAAGTAGACACCTTAGACTATTTGCCAAGAGGCATGTTGAGTCAACAGAATACTTTATTTTTTACCACAAGCTTTTTGAAAATGACAAAACATTTTGTTTTACACAAAGTTGTCATTTACAGTAAATGATATATGCCATGGGTATATGTGGAATTGCACCCCAAAATAGATTTTGATACTTTGACTGAGTGTGGGGATACCACAAGTGTGAGACTTTTTGGAAGCCTAGCCACGAACAGGAGCCCGAAATCCAATAACCACTTTGAAAGCTTGACGGTGCATAACTTCCTCACTTCACTTCCTGACTACCTATCACAGTTTTGGAGGACCTGAAATGGCAAGATAGCACCTCGCCCCCCAAATGACTCCTTTTTGAGTTTTGCAGATCTAATTTTTTCTCACAAGGTTTTGAAAAATAAAAAAATAAAAAATATGTTTTTGTTTTCTTTCTTCATTTTCCAAAAAACTTGTGGCAACAAACGAGATCTGAAAAATACTCACAATGCTTCTTATAAAATTCCTTGTGGCATCTGCTTTCAATAAAAAGGGGTCATTTGGGAAGATGGGGTTACTTTTCTGGCATTTCAGGGCCTCTGAAATTGTGATAGTTAGTCAGGAAGTGTAATGAGGAAATGAAGCCCTTTAAAAGCCTTAAGATGCTTATTGGATTTTGGGGTCCTGTATGCGGCTAGACTGCCCCATAAAGTCTCACACGTGTGGTATTGCCATACTTGGGAGAAGTAGCAGAATGTATTTTGGGGAGTAATTCCACATACATCCATGGCATGTGTGAGCATTATATCATTTAAGTGGCAAATTTGTGTAAAAATATATATTTTTTTGTCATTTTCCAAAAACTTGTGGTAAAAAAATTAATTCTTCTATTAAACACAACATGCCTCTCAGCAAATAGTTTGGGGTGTTTATTTTCCAAAAAGGGGTCATATGGGGGGGGGGGCATGTTATGCCCAGCATTAGAAGTTTATGCTACACATCAATCACTCTTCTAACCACCTGAAGACCAAGCCTTTTCTGACACTTTTGTTCACATGAAAAAATCTGTATTTGTTGCTAGAAAATTACTTTGAACCCCCAAACACTATATATATATATATATATATAAATATACTGTATATATATAAATATATATATATATATATATTTTTTTTTTTTAAAGCAGACATCCTAGTGAATAAATTGGTGGGTGCTGCAATTTTTTTATGTCGCACAATACTCGCACAGCGATTTCTCATACGCAAAATAAAAAAAATGCACTTTTAATGCACAAAAACACAATATATTGTCCAGTTGTTGGTAAAATATAAAAGATGATGATTTGTCGAGTAAATAGATACCAAACATAACATGCTTTAAAACTGCATGCACCCTGTGCAAACGCGACAAACTGCAAACATTTTTAATATCCATAGGTGACGCTTTAAAATCCTTTACAGGCTACAATTTTAGATTTACACAGGAGGTTTAGTACTAGAATTACTGCAATCGATCTGATGTTTGCGGCGATACCATACATGGTGCAACTGCTGTTTACATATCGACACGGGATCAATGTTTGAGCACGCAGTTGCCCACATGTGCAGGGGGGCGAAAGTGCTTTTTTTTTTTTTTTTTTTAGTTTTTTGGATGTTTTAAATTATTTTAACACTTTCCCATTCTTTTTTTTTTAATCACTTTTATTGTTATCACAGGGAATTTAAATATCCCCTGTGACAGCAATATGCATTAACAGGTATTCTTTTCTGAGAAATCTGGGATCTATTAGACTCTAGATACCTCCTCTGCCCTTACATAATCTGATCTCACCAAGATTGGTGTGATTTGATGCTATCCCAATTTAAAATGGTGCTGTTTCTATCCTGTGAAACTGAAGTGATGAAATGCTCATAGCTTCCTATTTCTTAGACTATAGAGATGATTGGTGCCATTCTGGTAGGCATGATCCTGGTATAACCACTCAAAGTCCAGTGATGTACCAGTACGTTGCTGGTTCTTGCTGGATATATATGCTATGTTTTTTTTACGCAGCCTGAATGCTGAATGAAAAAAAGAGAAGAAATCTCTCTGTCAGAAAAAGTGTGTGACATGCCCACCATTAGATTATACCGCCCTGCATCCACCCACTTCTAATGGTGGGCACACATGAAATGGGGGTTGAATGAAAAAAAAAGAACCTAACAGATTCCTCTATTCACATCGATCGATGTGGATGAATAAATCTCTGCTCCAATTTTTTTTTTTTAATTATGGCGAAGCACAGGGGCCATCCACCCACTGGCCACCCCAGGCCCCCATGCTTGGGCATATATGTTTTTTTTAACTGTGATTGAAAAATCCCATCCAACAGTGCTGCACGCACTGACATATATTCTGAGAGCAAGACCCTGTTGCTGTCAGAATAATCTGACCAGTGCTGTAGCTGAATGGTATTCCTGCAAAGAAAACAGCAACGATTAACAATAAAACAGTGTCAATAAAACAGTAACTCAATAAAACAACTTTTTTATTGAAATATGTGCAAAAATTTTATAAAATATATATGCCACAGCATAGAGGCCATCCACCTACTGGCCACCCACATGCTTGGGCATATATGCTCTTTTTTAACTTCGGATGAAAAATCTCATCCAACAGCGCTGCACACACTTATGTATATTCTGAGAGCAAGACCCCCTGTTGCTTTCAGAATAAACAGATCAGTGCTGCAGGTGAATGTAATTCCTGCAAAGAAAACAGCAATGATTATCAATAAAACAGTAACGATAAAATGGTGGTGTGTATTATCAGGAGTTTGTAAGCATAAGCATTTATACTGGCCCTACAACTGATAATTTTGAAGCTTTACAAACAACAGTCTTCCACTCACAGATTAATTTGTTTCTCTTTTCCAAGAAAAAATTAAATTGATTGAAAATTAGTTTTGAATGACATTAAATGCTTTCCAATGATTTCCACCACAGTTTCCATAGCATGGTCATTAAAAACTGGGAAGCAAATGAAACTGTGGGTGGCAGATTGCTGTGGTTCAGTGTAGTTGGAAAGCTCCAATAGTGCCATAACAATAGTATGGCCAATGGCATAAGCCACATGTTCAGACTTCCAGGTTGTAAAGTAGTTGTGATAATGAGCACATCAATTCTTTCAATTGTGATTCAATAAAGTAGCTTGGAAAACATGCTATACTAGTGGTCCCCATCAGTGGACTGAATGTAATCACAATCACATATGTATATTTGCACATGTAATATGGTATTCTGTAAAAAAATATATATATTTTATAGACTTGTAACCTTCATATCTTTTCTTTATTTAAATACAAGTGTAGTATACTGCAATAGTATGAATAAACCTATAATCCCTTATACTGTAAATCTGAGACTTGCATATTTCAAAAATATGAAAAGTTGTCAAACGGCACAATCATAATCTTCAAATAATGGAGAAGTGGAATTACAGGTATATCTTTTGTATCAAATAATAGATAAACAAAGATAACCTCTTATAGAAAGGCAAGGCTATCATTAGATAGATAGAGTGCAAAAAGAGTAATCACAGCTAGTCTACAGTGTGTAGGCGATACAAAAAACAGGGATTCCACTTGGCATCAAAATGAGGTTTAGAATCCTGAATGGTGTAAAATATTTGTTCCATCAACATAATTGAAACCATTGTAGAGATTATTTGTGAGAATTCATGTATTTCCAGTGGTATGTGATAACTCAATGCATAGCTACACAGAGTGTATGTATTAGTTGTCCCAAAGGCCTTGGAGGGTCTGGAATAGTAGAGAACAGCAAGCAATTCGCCTGAGGTAGAGTGATCGGTGCATCAGCTAATTTAGCAGTTAGGTTAAATATATCTTGCCAAAACAGGACTATTTTTCACATTCCCAAAATGCATGTATAAATGTACTGGGTTGGGGCCCAATAAAAAAAAATAAAAAATGTAAACATTGTAAATTCCATTCACCATGCATACAAATTTACATTATATTCTATGCATCAGATAAAGCATTCCTCTAACATATTATATTAATATTAAAAATGTCATAGTATTCAATAAGAAATTCAACAGAAGATTCTCTCTATGCATTAGACCAATGTTCCACATCTTCATAAGAAATATGGGTAGTGCATTTCTATACTATTGATTACAGTTATAACAAAGACAATATCTGGAAGGGGCAGTGCAGGCTGTATTGCAAAAAAAAAATGGCCAATAAACCATACATGTATGAAGGTCTCCAAGGGGAAAAGGAAAAAAAGGAAAAATCACCATAATAGCATAATATAGATCCATAAAATAATGATCAGCATTTGCATACACAGACAGAACTGTATCTCAGAACAGGAAGCAGGTCACATAGAATTTTCACCGGTTCACTGAAAACATTATGAAAACTCCATCCATAAAGATGGTCTGTCAGAACATTAGCTCTGAGAAAATAATCAGTATGTAAATTATGAAAACAGGCGAGGATCTGGAATTAACTAGATTCCCTACTAATTTTCTCAAATCAACTGATATCCAAGTTCTTTATTTGCGCTAATTTGAAGATGAAATAAAAAGCAATAATATGCAAATATATATATTTATTTATAATAAAATCAGTGCAAAATGGTAATATAATATAATAGGTGATGATAAATAACAACCAACTCAAGTTAACAGTACAATGATCTAATTACAAATAATGGTTAGAAATTTTAACCAGCAGTTATTTTCACATATTAATGAAATTAGTACTAACTGTCTAAAAATGCAAGGTAAGAGCTCTCAGTAGCTCAGTAACAAATGACAATTGCTATGCAAATCAACCATGTGATCTCACTACAACCAGATATTCAAAACACAAAGTGTAACATGAATTGGTTTAAAATACCATACACAGGCCAATCCAATCAGCTTAGAATCTATCTGAGGTTAAGATCAACGGTTACACTAAGTGGTCTATTTTGTCAGATATACCCAGCTAAACCATTGAGTAGAAGCTAAAATTAGCTTTAGGAATATTTAAAATAAAATCTTTCCCCCAGAGAATTGAAATGAAATTAATTTATGCTGCAGTTAAAATTATGTCACATCAACTCCTGTGCTAACCATAACCCTTATCAGACTTAGCTGGACTTAACAGTTTAGCTGGAGATATAAGGCGAACACGAGCTAGCTAAAGAAAAATGAAAGTTATAGTTATCAATACGGACTCTATAGTGTCAATGATGTCAGCTTTCAGTCAGCTCACTTCAGTGTGTGTATTTCAGTCTGTTATCCCTTGCCTCCTGTCTTGTCTTGTAATGTGTTGTCCCCCCCCCCAAATTTATAACCTGGGAATGTATACTGAAAGAAACTTGGGATGTCTGCTATTAAAACCTTTGTTCAGAAACCATGAAAATAGAATATAAAGAACAAAATGACTTCCAGCATGTTTATGTAGAAATGATAAGTTCAGGCCTTCTGGTTTAAATCTGTGATCCCAGAACAGTTTCGACAGGTCCCATAAAAGAACCAAATAAGAAAAACATGTGCTGACTGGTAAATATCACCCACCATCAGCCCCTGGTACATAACCCACCATGTATGGAGCTTAATGATCACCCTACTGAATCCAAGAAACAAGGGACAACAATAATAGATTCACCTCTCTGCCAGACAATCAGTCCAGGTCTGTATCTACAAATTAAAATAAATAAATAAATAAAAGGTCCATTTAATGAACTTCAGGATATTATGTCTAAAATGTCCCTAAATGTGCCATCAGAGTAATAACATACTTAAATATAAAGTCAATTGTAGGCTTGTTGCAAAGCAACCAGCCTCCTGGTCATAACAGAAACACTCAGGTGTTTGGAGGAGAACACTTCCATTAATCACTCCCTGCCATCCCTACAGGAGAGGAAGACACAATGGTTATAAGCCATTTGGTCTTTAATAGAGACAGCCCTTCTGAATACAATTGCTGGTGACTTCCTACTGAATGTACTTACTCGTGGATTGGCTTGTAATTGTTGATTATTTGTCAATTTTCTTTGTGCTGGTGATTAAACAACATAATTATTTTGACTTTTTTTTTGTTTTTCAACCTTTTTTTTATGAAACAGTAACAACTTCTGGGGTCTACGTATAACCTTTCTTAATGTTTTTTTCAATACTGTATTGCTATAACACCTGGACAAAAATTCCTTTTTAAAATCATCCTTTTTAAAGCAATTATGTCTGATGCACAAATATTTCCTATAATGGATTGATTTCACCAAAGGAGCTGGGTATACTCTTTCAGCTTGCTAAATGGTGTTCCCTGTAAACATGCAAAAAAGAGTGTTCACCAGCATCCCGCCCTTATTAGCAAACATTTTAACATTCAAAATGAATATTTTTTTGTAGACCACATGTGATGGTATATCCAAAATTAAATATATTAGGATTCAAACATATAATGAATTCTTCCAACTCAGATTTACTGCTGTCCCATAGGATGAACACATTGTCAATGTATTCATGGCACAAGACAACATGACACATGTACATTAACAAAACATCATCTGCAAAAATCTGCTATTTTCACCCTCTGTAGGTATAAATTGTCTTTGAAGAGGCACAACAAATGCCCATTGCTACTCCCTGCAGCTGTAGGTAGTGAAAGCTGCAAATAAAAACATGTTGTGATTCAAAACAAGAGATATTTTGACCAAGAGGTATATATGAAAAAGTTGTGTTCCCATTAATTTTGTGTTCTCTTTTAAGATGACCATACATGGTTTGAAATTTGGCTGGTTCAGCAAGAACTGGCAAAATTTTGATCCATGGTCTTTTCTGTTCATGAGAAATCGGTTTATTGATCAACTTCTCGTGAACAGTCCTGCTACAAAGTTTGCCAAAATTTGCCAATAGGCTGCAGCACTGATCAGTTTTATTCTGATGGTGGGGGAGTCCCACTGTCAGAATACAATGGCACAGTGGCAATCATTCCTGCATTCACATTGAATGTGTGGATGAGGGAATAAGATCATTATTTTTAATTCAACCTGCTGTCTTAATGAAAAAAGACTAATTCATGAAGGGACAGCTTTAGAGGAACATTCCAACATCTTTCTAGCCTTTTGTGTATGGTAGGCTGATATAAATTGTTTCAACGTCCACAGTAATAAACAAAATGTTCTCAGGGACATGCATCCCTTCAAAAAATTGTAACAGATGGATTATGTCCCTAATATACAAGGGTAGGCCAATAAATGTATTCTTAAATAACTATTAATAAGCCTACCAGCATTTTTTTTTTGTTAAATTGATTAACTGCAGACAATAGGTCTCCCTGTGGGACAGTAAGGATGTTGTGCAAAGTGCAAAAATTAGGGGATCAGGGCATATCATTATATAACATTTCCCATGTTTGCTTAGGTATAATCTTGTGTTTTAGGGCCTAATCTATAATCTAATATTATTCTTTTTGAAAGCTAGAGATCATAGAAGCTGGTATTTTTTTTATACAAATTTTTGTTGGTAAGAATTCTGAGCAGGGCTCCTTCCTCCTAAGGAGGGTTAACTGCAGGGAGCAACTAAGTGTTTGCAATGTGACACACTAGGCTGCAGGGATCCGCTGTATGTATGGGAACAGACGTATTAGAAAAATGTAGCGTGTCCATGAGCTGGCCTGTGCATCCTCAAAGACAGACATTTGATCCAGACTGTCATTTGATGAGTGTGGGACACTGTCTTGATCAGGGAGATACAGTTCTAAAGAGGCAGAGTGCTTGTACAGCTCAATCTGGGCATTTCAATAGCCAGATGACTGAGTCACACTTGTTTGTAAGAGACAGAATGAAGGCCTGAGTGTGCCAAAGTTAGCCTGGAGGATTAACAATTTCTGTTGTGCTGAAACCCCTATGTATCAAATCTGCTGTCAAGAATCATTCTTCTAATAAAAGTGGGCAGAAAAGCCTTTAAATGCAAGTTTGACAAATAGACTGTGTCCTTAATGATCTATTTTTAAAGCATAATTTTCACAGTTGACATTGGTAGAAAAAATTTGATCTCTTCTTAAATTCAGTTTTCATTCTCATTTAATTTAAAAATAAGAACTTCTTCAAATCCAATCAATGGTATTGCAAAGAGTGGTCCCTTACCTCCTCTTCTGAATCCTCAGCAGTGCTCCCAATCTGGGCTATGTGCAGCCATAGACATGCACATTGCAGTTCAGCCATGTCCCCTGCTATCTCCTCACAGGACTTGACTCCCACTGCCCTCACAGGGTCAGCATTGGATTGAGAGAGGACTCAGGTGTTTAGGGAGGGGAGAGGGGAACAGGTAATGAAAGGTTGTTTTTTTTACATTAATGCAGAGAATGCATTTTATAACCACTTTAGGCCACAGTAAAAAAAAAACACTCTGTGCTAAGTGGATTTTGTTTTCAAATATATTGTATATTGGATTTTCTTAAGAAAGGCTGAACAAGCGGTTTGTGCATTAATGTATAACTAGTAGTGATGGTCTACATGTTCGAGTCAAACGTTAGTTCGACTCAAACATGAGCCATTTGTGTGTTCTGTGAACACACGAATGGCATGGGCATTCGGCAGGCTGTTCGCCCACCATGCCCCACAACGCACTGCGCCCTGACAGTGCATTGTGATCGGCTAAAGCATAGTACCTGTGGTCAGGTGCTATGCTTTGGCCAATCATAGGTCATGATGATGTCACAGGGGGAGGGGTTGATCCTGCCCTCTTGTGACACCATTACCCTATTTAAGAAATGTCATCCCTGCACAGCTGTCAGATGGCAAGAGCCAGCAAATAGGCAGTCCCTCCAGCAAAGAGACAGCCCATCCAGCAAAGAGACAGCCCGTCCAGCAAAGAGACATCCCGTCCATCAAAGAAACAGCCCGTCCAGCAAAGAGACAGCCCATCCAGCAAATAGACAGCCCATCCAGCAAATATACAGCCCCTCCAGCAAAGAGGCAGCCCCTCCAACAAAGAGACAGCCCATCCAGCAAACAGACAGCTCCTCCAGCAAAGAAACAGCAGTCTCCAGCAAAGAGATAGCCCATGCAGCAAAGAGACAGCTCTTCCATCAAATAGGCAGCTCATCCAGCAAAGAGACAGCCCCTCCAGCTTACCTCCTGCTGTGCACCCAGTCATCTTAAGCCCAGCAGCCCTGGCCCACTAGGCAAATGCCCGGTGTGCCCTATGGCCAGTCCGGGCCTGGAGGAATGCAACGTGATCGATGTTGGATCTACTTCGGGGGACTTTTTTAAAAATGTTTTAATAAAGAACTTGTCAAAGACTGTCTCCTGTCTTTATTACACTACTCGTTTGTTTTGTGAATGGGCAGTGGTACCATGTACTGCATACTCATTCACATGGGAGGGGGGCAGTATCCAGGGGCCATCTTGTTAAAGGGATTTTCCAGATTCCAATAAGCCCCTTGCCCACAGACCCCCACAACCACAGCTCAGGGTTGTGGTGAAGAGGCCCTTGTCCTCATCGGCATGGGAACACTGTCCCAATGTCAAGGACATGTGGCCTGGTAAGGCCTGGGGGGGGCGCTTGGTCATTACCCCCCTTTCCTGACCTGCCAAGCCTGTGATCAGATCAAGGCAATGATAGCAATTTAGGGGGACCCCATGCTTATTCCTCCCCATTTTGTGGGGGGTGGGGTTCTACTTAAAAATCCTATCAGACCTAAAGGGCCTGGCATGGCTTTTAGGGGGAACCCCTGCACTTTAAAAAAAAAAAAATACTGTGGGATCCCTCCTAACCTTCCTACCAGACCAGAGGGTCTGGTATAGATAACTGGGGGGCCCACGCTGCTTTTTTTTTTTTTTTTTTTAATAAAAATGACATTTAAAAAAAAAATGTCAGTCCTGCAGCAGGTTCTACACATTGTACAGATGTGCAACTTTGCAGGTAGTTTGAGAGGACCCCCCAAGCATATGTAAAGGAATTTTTCATTTTTTTAATATTAACCACTTGCCTACCTGAGCACTTTTACACCCTTTGTGCCCAGGCCAATTTTTAGCTTTCATCACTGTTGCACTTTGAATGACAATTGCATGGTCATGCAACATTGTACCCATATGAAATTTGTAAAAAAAAAAAAAAAATTCACATAAATAGAGCTTTCTTTTGGTGTTATTTAATCGCTACTGGGTGTTTTATTTTTTGTGCGGGAAAAAATGTAAAAAAAAAAGTTTCTCTTTGTTTCTATTATAAAATTTTGCAAACAGGTAATTTTTCTCCTTCACTGATGCGCATTGATGAGGCTGCACTGATGGACACTGATAGGCAGCACTGATGGGCACTGATGAGGCAGCACAGATAGGCGGCACTGATGGGCACTGATAGGCAGCACTGATAAGTGTCCCTTATAGGCAGCACTGATATGCAGCAATGATGGGCACTGATAGGCGGAACTGATAGGCACTGATGGGCGGCACTGACTGGCAGCACTGATGGGCACTGGTGGGTGGCACTGCTGGAAAAAGATGAATGGCAATGTTAGGCACTGCTTGGCACAGGTGGGTGGCACTGCTAGGCACTAATGGGCACAGATGGGTGGCACTGCTAGGTACTGCTGGGCACAGGTGGGTGGAACTGCTGGGCACTGGTGGGTGGCACTGCTGGGTGGAACTTCTGGGCACTGATGATCAGGGCACTGATCATCAGTGCCCTGATGATCAGTGCCAATCTGTTCTCTGACAATTGCTGGTTATTGGCAGTACTTTCCTCACACTGTGACAGCGTGAGGAAAGTGCAGCCGATAAACGGCAACTGTATTTACACAGTGATCTGCTGTGTTATTGGACACAGCTGATCACGAGGTAAAAGACTGCTGTGTTTGGCCTTTTACCACATCACGTGATCAGCTCTGTCAGTAGTACACAGTGATCATGTAAATCTCTGGGTGAGTGCCACTGGGGGCACGGGGGAGGGAGAATTCTGGGAAGACATCATACGACACCCTCCCAGCACTGGACAACCGAGCTGTAGCCGTCATGCTGTTGCCAAGTGGTTAACAGCTTCCCATCTGCCCCATAGCAGGAGCACTGCTACAGGGAGGCACAGGTGCGCAAAATCACACACACACACATATATATATGTGATTTTGCATTCACGGGTAGCGGGCGTGTGCGAGGCACGTGCGCCCTACCACCATTCGTGGCTGTCAATTACTGGGTCCTAGCTGGTGACTACTATTACACCTAGTGATTGCCAAGCATCTTTGACGCGGGGGAGAACTGTTTGTAAACAATACGGTTCTCTCCCCTGTCAGCTACTGCACACTGCTTTGCAGGGTAACTTTAATTTTGACATCTGAGATGCTTGAAACTAAGGAGCATCTCCATTTACGCATGATCGGTAATCTAGCAGCAAACAAAATATGAATGACTAGAGTTCTTGCAGAACGGAAAATAGGGGATGTTATTGTTATGTACAAGCATTGCTAAGGGAGTATGTCTGAGTAGTGTCCATTTTTAAGAGACACACTGGGTAGAATGAAGTTAAATATTTCTAAAGGGGTGGTGATATTTGTGTTAAGTAATTCACCTGTAGTAACCTTTGAAAAGTATTTTCACACTGATAATGCTGCTGAAATGTTTAGGTGTGTTAGTTTAGATTGTATGTTTTTACAGGGAATGAGTATATAAAAGGGCACTTAGGTGTTCTTAGGCTTGCTCTATGGCTCTCCATTGTTTATTAAAGATGGGTTTGAACCAATGTCTAAGTTGGCCCAGTATTACCGCAGAATAATAATCCTGCATGTCAGGAAAGCCCATACCACCTGCCAGCTTAAGGCGGATGAGAACAGGGTATTGGCAGCATGTTTTCTTATTCAGCCAGACATGTGTGCATAGTATTTGTTTAATAGTGCTTTAATTGGTAAAGCTCTGTAGATATATAGCAGCTTAGGTAGGATTGACATTTTGAAGGCTGCCGTTCTACCAGCCCAAGATAGGTATTGTGTGCTAATATTTTGGAGATACTGCTTGTATGAGGTCAAGAACAGGACATAGTTATGAGAATATAAATTAGATGAGGGTGATGTTAGGGAGTTTCCTAGATTTGGCATTGAGGAAGTTACCCACTGAAAGGGGAACTTAGATTGTAAGAGAGTTTTAGTGAACACCTGTATACCCATATTGAGAATATTCAACTTAGATTCACTGACCTTATAATATGAACACATTATGAATTGTGAGTACATCATAAACCACTGGCAAGGAAAAAGCTGGGTCCATCAAAAGTTAAAATAATGTTGTCTGTTAATAAAGTGATTTTGTATTCCTGGTCCGTGATGTTTATGACTGAAATGGAATTATGGTTGTGAAATTTTTGTGCTAAGGGTTCCAGTAATAGGGAGAATTTCAAGGGGGAAAGAGCGCATCCTTGTCTTGTGCCATTGGTGATGTTAAATTTGTTTGAGAGTGCAAAAACGTGAGCTGATGAATTTGAATATAGAGCCGTATCACAGATAGAATATTACCATGGAAACCAAAAGTTAATAGGGTTTGCTGTAGATAACCCCAGTGAATCCTAACAAATGCTTTTTCTGCATCGAGAGTTAGGAACAAGGCTGGGTTTCTTGTAGATTCAGTGTAGTATAATAGGTTGCTGATTTTATGGGTGTCATCAGATGCCAGTCTGCCCATCGTGAAACCTACTTGGTCTGGATGTATTAACTGGGGGGCTAGTCTCTCTGCCACACGTTTTGCATAATGTTTAAAATCTGTATTCAATAGTGAGATTGGAGTAAAATGTTGGTTTTGGAAACGTTATGATATTGCGCATCTTATTTGGAAATCTACCAGAGGACACATCAGCTTTGAAGGTTTGACACATGTATGGAGCTAGAGTGTTAGAGAACAGTTTATAATATTCGGACGAAAGGCCTTACAATTGGGGAGTGATAAAAAAACATGTTCAACCTCCTTAGTGGTGATAGGAGCATTGAGACTATCCAGATGGTGTTTAGATAATATTGGTAAGTGTAATGACTTCAAAAAGTAAGAGATTGCAGAATCGGTAGGTTGAGGTATGGAGTAGTCTTCTTTAAAGTTGTAAAGATTGTTATAGCATTCTCTAAAGGTGTATATAATTTGCCTCCATGAATAGAGTGGAGAATGTAAGGTGTTGTTTGTTTGGCCCTGCGCTGTTTGATTTTTGTCTCAAGCAACTTTCTGGCTTTGTTGTCTGATGCATAAACATTTAAATGTAGTTTCTGTAACATTTTAGCATGCTTTGTAGTGAAGAGGGTTCTGAGCTCATTCCTGGCCTGGTAAATTTGATTACTAACTTTTGGTGTAGGAATTGTTTTGCTTTCAATTTCTGGTGTATTGATAGAGGAAGGCCTGGAGCTGGAGGCTAAGCTTAAGTGAAAGGCTGACTTGACTAGGTTTGCTGTAGGCTGAGACAGTGGAGGGTTAATATGGCAATTTTCTTAAAGTTTAAGGAGCCTACCTGATTGGAGACAGCAGATGTGGAGGCAGGGTGGACAGGGTGTGATCAAAGCGGGAGTTAGAAGGGGTGGTGACCTTGCCTCATGGTCATTTGGAGCGGTGTCTGGACAGTGAGGGATGAGCTTTTCCCAACCCCCCCCCCCCTACGGGTTGTATAGGTTGGACTTCCTGTTTTTCCCTAAATTTTGTGTCTATTTTTTTATTTAGTATCATGCTTTATGTTATACTGTGTTGACCTTGGTGTGACTTGGATTTTGTTCTGAGTGCTCAACTTCTTTTTCCTGCTGGCATTGTCATAGCAGCTGGCAGGGGTCGCAGGGTCTTTGAAGGCGGTAGATGGTTGGTAAATTTGAACAATAATGGGTGGGGCCCATCACAGGTATAGGTGTACCTTTTCTATATCAGTTAAGGTGTTAAGGTACTAATGGTTATGGAGTTGTATCGAGGATAGATTGATAGTTAAATTGTCCTCGAGCTGGCGTAGTTGCTGCTGAGGGCCTTTAAGTAGAACTGTGGCAAATACAGCCGACTGATAAAATAAAGGTGCCTACCAAGACCCTAGACCAGAAAAGTAGGTCAGTCTTTGTTAGGATGGTTGTCATTATTGAAAATGTCTTGATAAAAGGTTGTATGTTGTATTTTTGTATGTTATTATTGAATAAATGGCTGCTATAGTCTTTCAACCCCAAACTAATGTTGCAGTTAATTGCTTTTAAGTAAGGGGGATTTGATTGATTGTGGTGCATAGTAAAGGTTACACAGCCACAATACATAGCAATATCTTAGTCAAGTGTCTAACAGATCATGTAGCTGCTTTTTAGTTTGGCTTGAACTTATTTTAATTAAGATGCCTCGTGTAGGCCTTGTGTGTAGACCATAAGAGAAAGGGGCCAAGGTCCAAAGAGGTATTGAGTTACAAAAAAGTATCTTAGGTCTTTGTGGATATGAAGCATTTGAGGGAGTAGACATTGTCTGGGGATCATTATGCCACATGGACATCAATGGTTTGTTGAGTGTTTCCCCAATCTAGATTGAGATAGGTGCGTGATCTGACCACGTTATGGTGTGGATTTGTTCCCTACGAATAGGTCTATTCTGGAATCTATCCTGGAAGTGCAGTGGGGTTTTGAAAAGAAATCTCCTTCCAGGAAGTGTTGGCACCTCCATATGTCAAAGAGATCATTTGAGTGTAGAAATGATGCCAAAGTAGACAGGCATTGATATTTTGGTGTAGAGCCTTTGATCTCAATGGAGGTATCTGGTACAATGATGAAGTCTCTGCAGAGGAGGGTGTGTGCGAAACGATGTTGGCTTGTGGCGTTATTGCTAGAGGTTGTGCCACTATTTCTAGTGTCTGGCAGCCCCTTATGTAAGTGGACACACAGTGGCTTTTACTTCTATGTTTATTTGGCATTACGAATTTTATCTGTACTATCCATCATTATCATTTATCATTAAAACTACTACACTATGAGAAGTTTTTGTTGATGTTTTTTTGAGGATTAAAGTGAACATACTGACATCTGGTGGAACGCAAATTGTTTCCTGATATATTGGAGGATTGCATCCTGAGAGTGAATCATTATACAGGTGTTTATTGCTGTTCTATAATTATACAGCAACATCTTTTGATGAGTTTTTATTTCAGCCGTTGGTGGAGGTGACATGTTTGATTGTCTTGGATCAGCGGGTCAAGACTGCTCATAGAGGACAGTGAGACTACATGTGTGGTTCATTATACCATCATCCTCATAGAGTCTACATTACTGATTAAATCACTGTTAGAATGTTAGTGTTATATTGTTTGTTTGTATCATTGCACAATATTGAATCAATATTTATATGTGGGGTACACTATACTTTTGAATTGTTATAGCGCTGCAATTTTTGTTTACAGCACTTTAGGATTTTGGTATATCTTTATCCATTGCATGCAGCTTTATTTAATATTGTTCTTGGATTAACGCTGACCTTTTTCTGATTTTTGTATTCATCGCTTTGCTTGCCTGAAGGACTTCTCTCTGCTCTCTCACAGGCTTGGCTTCCAGCCATTGGTTCCTGCTGCTGTCAGTCCAATTCAGAGGAAGCAGGGGCAGGGCCAAGTTGTGCTGTATGTCAGATCATCAAAACATCCAGACATTTACTGAAGAATGATCACATCACAAAAGACATATTGTAGCATTTTGGAAACGGCAGATGCACAATATCACATGCCTGACGAAGGGGTCCTGCTCTGAAATGTTGCACTATGTCTTTTGTGATGTGATCATTCGTCAATAAATATCTGGATGTTTTGATGATCCGTGGTGTGCTGGCGAATATGTACATTTGATTTGTGATGTTTCCAGTTCCAGCTGGTTGTTGCTGCAGCACCTGCTACTCATAAGCCTTAACCAGGAAATTGTGCGATGGGAATACTGACATTACACTGTGCTGTGTGTCAATGGACACACAGAGCCTGGCTCAAAAGCAAGCCCACTCGTATGCCCCTGGTGGTACACCCAGAAATGGAGTAGCCAACAGCCAAAAAGTGTCCACCTTTTTATAATCGTTATAATATTTGATACATATTTTCATGATTAATTATATATATTTTTGTTGGACACTGTTTTTTGTATATATTTATATTTTGATTTAAGTTGTTCACTGATTGGTTCATAGTATTTATTACTGATTTTGGTACTATTTTTTTTCACATCATTTTATGGTTTGTGTTCACACATTTATATTATTTAGAGATATATTAAATTGAAGAGCGCTGCTTTATTTGCGTTTATAAGGAAGTGTTGGGACTAGTTAACATGAGAATGATGTCGTCTGCAAAGAGAGTTATTTTGTGATGAGTTTTACCTAAAAAGATGCCATGAATATCTGAGTTATTTCTGATGGTTTCAGCAAGAGGTTCAATTAATAGGTTAAATATTAATGGAGGCAGTGGACATCCTTGCCTGGAACCGTTAGTGATTAAAAATATTTTTGATAACATATTAGAGACATATACTTGAGTGGAAGAATTTGAATAGAGTGCTAGAATAGCGTTAATGATCGTGCCAGAAAATCTAAATTTGAGAAGTACTTGGAACATGTATGTCCAGTGTATCCTATCGAATGCCTTTTTGGCTTCTAGAGCAAGAAATAATGAAGGGATTTTTTGAGATTCAGCATGATGAATTATATTGATTAGTCTTCGCGTTGCATCAGATGTTCGTCTACCTTTTGTGAAACCTTGTTGGTCAGGCTTGATCAAATCCGGAAGTATATCTGCTAATCTACAAGCAATTATTTTGGCATAAATCTTTATATCGATATTCAATACGGAAATAGGCAGGAAATTTTGTGGACTATCTGGTTCCTTCCCTGGTTTGTAAATTGTGACAATTAATGAATGAACGTTTGGGAAGGTAAGGATGCGGAAGAAAATGCATTGGTATAGATTTGGTTTAGGTAGGGACTTAAGGTGTTTTTAAAACTTTTGTAGAATTCACTTGAAAAACCGTCTGGTCCCAGACTTTTGGGTAATGATTCTATTGTTTTGTATATCTCATTCAGTGTAATAAGGGAATTTAAGAAATTTAATTGATCTTCTGAAAGAGTGGGTAGTTGAATTTGAGATAGAAAATTTTGTATAGTTTTAATGGAAGGTTGGAGAGTAGATGCATCTTGGTTTAGATTATAAAGTGATTCATAGTATTGAGCAAATTAATCTGCTATTTCTTGAGGATTAGTAATTTTAGGTTTATCTTTTGCGTTGGTAAAATATGGTATTTTAGTTTTAACCTGAAGTGATTGCATTTTATTTGCTAGGTATTTTCCTGCTTTATTCTATTTGAGTAATAATCTTTGTGTGTTTTTATCAAATTGAGTTATTAATAAGGAACGTAACTAATTTCTGAGATTGGGGAGTGTGTTTGAAATACTCTGGTTAAGATTAGTTTAGTTTTGTGCCTCTAATTTTTGAATATTCAATAGTATATCATTAAGATGTTTGTTTCTTTGTTTTTTAGCTCTAGCACACATTTGTATAATGATACCACGTACATATGCTTTGTGGGCACACCAAAGAACATTAGGATTTGATACAGATTGTGAATTCATATGAAAGAACTCATCAAGATGTTTTTTGAGTATTGAAGTATTGTTGTGTATTTTTATAATGGAAAAATTTATGTGCCAAAGACTATGGGATTTCAATAAATGTTTTTCTGAAATAGTGATTGAAACAGGTGCATGATCCTTCCATGTTATATTGCCTATGCTTGATACAATGACATTCTGTAAAAGCCATTTATCCACTAATATGAGGTCTATTCTTGAATATGATTGATGCCTGGCAGAAAAGAAGGTATAATCCCTTACACCAGCATGTTGACACCTCCAGGCGTCATATACGTCTTCTTTTATAAGAAAGGGGTATAGACTTGGGGTAATTTTTTTTGCAGACTTTGTGGAATCTAGGTTTCTGTCTACTATAAGTTTGAAGTCTACACATATTATAAGAGAGCCAGAATGATTTTTGTAGATCAATTTAAAGAGCTTAGTAAAATATAATTTTTGGTGAGTATTAGGTACATATGAATTCAAAATGGCATAGATAATATTATCCACAGTACAAATAAGAATCAAGTATCGACCTTCAGGATCTGAAATGCTTTTGTGCACAGCAAAGTTTAGTGTATTTCTGACAGCAATGAGTATGCCTCTTTTTTTTTCAGAAGTGTTAGCTGTATAAACATGCGGAAAATATTTATGTGTGCACTTCGGCGGGGCTGAATCTATAAAATGGGTCTCTTGGACACAGATTATATCACACTTATCTTTAAGTGCTTGTTTCCACATGTTGTACGTTTAGCAGGATGATTCAATCCATTAGCATTAATTGAGATAATTTTTAGATCCATTGAGAAAGTATACTTAATGACTTAATGGGGCATAAACAAGAGGCCCCTAGGTTGGTAACAAAACTTTGTGTTGATGGTGGTTATTCCATTTAGACTGTTGTGAATTACACAGTGGGAGAGATGGAAAAAAATAATTGAACAAATAACAAACTGATAAAAAATAGGATCTTAGCCAAGATCCGAATGCAATAAAAATTGCATAGTATTGCATAGTATTCGTAGAACACTCCTTGCTCTGCTTAGGATGTTGATTTTATGTATACACGGAAGTTGTGGAACCAAAATGCGACTATACAGTCAGTGTTTGACTTGACGTTTGTGAGTAACCAGGTTTCATTCTGAAGATATCCTAGTAGCAGGAGAATGCTGGTGTTAAAATTTCTGGGAGAATGTCCCTCTCTCTCAGATGTTGCAATCCTTCTTCTAAATTGTTGATTATAGTAGTTGTGCCATTTCTGATGACGATCAGTTTAGTTGGGTGACCCCAGTGGCAGATGATTTTATGATTACGTAGCGGCTTTGTTATTGGAATATTTTCCTGAGTTGCATGGTGTGTTTGGACAGATCTGTAAAGAGCTGGATAGATCAATATTGGGTAGGTAGGTTTTGGGGCTTGCGAGTAATTCCATGATTTTTTCCTTTCATGTGGAAAAAATGGATTCTCATGAGGACATCGCGTGGGATTTTTTCTGGAAGACAAGAGGGTTTTGGAACACGATGTATTCTATCAATGATCAGATCTGTGTTTCTGGCATCAGGTAAAAGGACATGAAAAAGCTCCTGTGCGTAAGATCTTAGTTGATAAGATTGAACAGATACCCTTTATCTTGATATTGTTGCTCCGGATTCTGTCTTCTAGATCTGCGACTTTATTTTTGAGCCATTCTATTTCCTCATCTTTTTCATTATGAGCGTCTACCAGGGTATTAAAAAAGAAGCGGTCTACTCCCCCATTTTTAATTTCACATGATCCACTCTTTCACCGAGGTCATTGATCTCTAGTTTAATCTGTTGAATAGAGTTCATAATATCTGATTGAATAGAAGATCTCAGCAAGAGAAGCATCTCTTTCTTTAATGTGTCAGAGATGGGCTGGCTGGTAGCAGGAAAATTAGCAATTGGATCAGTCAGATTGTTTGCAGAATATGGATTGCTAATGTGAGAGCTTACTTCAGCTTCAGGTGCATTAACAGCTGCCATTCTAGATTTAGATTTAGCTGGACTTGCTATGGAAGATATAGAAGAGGTAAGAGAGGCAGGCTGCATTGTTATAGCATGGTTGTTGTGTTTTACAGGTGTCTCAGGAGGAGCGGCTGTGACTTGCCTGGGTGCTGAGCGGGAGGCGGAGGATCCAGAACCGCCGCCATGACACTGTGTGTTATTCTCTGGCCAGATGAGAAACTCTGGTATTTTCTGGAGTTTTCTCTCTGCTTTTCTTTTTTTTCATGGTCCAGAGGGTCTCCAGGTCTCTCTCTGGACACCTGATTTTTGTGTGAGGACCGCCGCTGTGGAGATCGGGCACCATGTGTGCAGTGGAGCTGTGTGTGAAGGCTGCCATTCAGCTTGGACACTGGCCACACACCCCCATGGTTTTTTGAAACGCTCCCCGGTGATTGTTACAATTTGCACATTAATTGAATACTGGTCTATCTGATATCCTGCTCGTTAGTTGTATATATTTAATATTTTACCTTGAACTTGGAGGCAGGCAGATGCAATGAATTATGTGGGCATCTAAAGTCTGCTAGTGTATGTTTCCCAGATTAGGTGTTGCTGGCTATCCCAGCATGCACCTCCTGATCTTGCACCTGCGCAGTACCAACATTGAGTGGTGCAGTTTGTTCGCTAACAGGTCGCCACAGCAATGGTGGCAATGGTGGAATTTCCTGCCCCATTGTTATGGTAACCTGTCAATCAAAGGATATACCAGGAGACCTTGCATATCGCCTAATGACATCATTGCCTAGGCGGCTGGGACTGGAAGCGCCACCCTTATATCTTAATTTAAAGAATGTAGAAACTTTAAAGAATAAAACATATAACCATTTCAGACAGTACATCACAGTGACATTGTGAATAGAGTATCTTAAAGGGTGGAACTTTGCTTTAAATGCCCATGTGATTTAAATGCATCCACTCCACTATGATGGTATACCTTACCAAAAGAACTGCCCACCAATCACAGGGCTAAAACTGCGCTTTCAGTTCATTCCTCAGTCTCCGCCACCCCATCCAGGTTTGATGTTCTCAGTAAATATAATAGATGATTGCCACGCAAAAATATAAAAGAACCATAGTGAACAATTTCACATTTGAAACCATTTATTTACCTCCTATACAGTGGGGATCGAAAGTTTGGGCAATTAATACAAATTTGTATTAATGTGCATAAAGAAGCCAAGGAAAGATGGAAAAATCTCCAAAAGGCATCAAGTTACACATTAGACATTCTTATAATATGTCAACAAAAGTTAGATTTTATTTCCATCATTTACACTTTCAAAATAACAGAAAACAAAAAAATGGCGCCTGCAAAAGTTTGGGCACCCTGCAGAATTTATATCTTGTACTGCCCCCTTTGCCAAGTATCACAGCTTGTAAACGCTTTTTGTAGCCAGCCAAGAGTCTTTCAATTCTTGTTTGAGGTATCTTTGCCCATTCTTCCTTACAAAAGTCTTCCAGTTCTTTGAGATTTCTGGGCTGTCTGTCACGCACTGCTCTTTTAAGGTCTATCCATAGATTTTCAATTATGTTGAGGTCAGGAGATTGTGAAGGCCATGGCAAAACCTTCAGTTTACGCCTCTTGATGTAATCCCCCACGGATTTCGAGGTGTGTTTAGGATCATTATCCATTTGTAGAAGCCATCCTCTCTTTAACTTCAGCCTTTTCACAGATGGCATCAAGTTACCATCCAAAATTTGCTGAAATTTTATTGAATCCATTTTTCCTTCTACTTGTAAGATGTTCCCTGTGCCACTGGCTGCAACACAACCCCAAAGCATGATTGATCCAACCCCATGCTTAACAGTTGGACAGAGGTTCTTTTCATTAAATTCTGTGCCCCTTCTTCTCCAAACGTACCTTTGTTCGTTCCGGCCAAAAAGTTCAATTTTAACCTCATTGGTCCACAGAACTTGTTTCCAAAATGCATCAGGCTTGTCTATATGTTCATTTGCAAAGTTCAAACGATGATTTTTGTGGTGAGGATGTAGAAGAGGTTTTCTTCTGATGACTCTTCCATGAAGACCATATTTGTACAAGTATCTCTTTATAGTGGAATAGTGTACCACAACTCCAGTGTCTGCCAGATCTTTCTGGAGGGATCGTGCAGTCAAACGTGGGTTTTGAATTGTTTTTATCTCACAATCCTGCAAGCTGTTCTGTCTGATATTTTTCTTGGTCTTCCAGATGTTGCTTTAACTTCCACTGTTCCTGATGACTGCCATTTCTTAATTACATTCCGAACAGAGGATATTGACATCTGAAAACGCTTTGCTATCTTCTTATAGCCTTCTCCAGCTTTGTGAGCGTCAACTATTTTCAGTTTCAGTTTTCTAGACAACTGCTTAGAAGAACCCATGGTGCTGATTGTTGGGGCAAGGTCAGATGAGTCTGGGCATTTAAAACCTTTGAGATTGACATCACCTGGTCTTCCCAGATGATGATTGAGAACAATCCATGACACTGGCAGGTCTCAGCTTGGCAAAGGGGGCAGTGCATGCTATAAATTCTGCAGGGTGCCCAAAGTTTTGCAGACGCCATTTTTTTGTTTTCTGTTATTTTGAAAGTGTAAATGATGGAAATAAAATCTAACTTTTGTTGACATATTATAAGAATGTCTAATGTGTAATTTGATGCCTTTTGGAGATTTTTCCATCTTTCCTTGGCTTCTTTATGCACATTAATACAAATTTTTAGCTGGGGTGCCCAAACTTTCGATCTCCACTGTATGCTTACATTTACAGGGAGATACACAAGACAGATTCCAAGATGGCAGACTGGGTACTGCTAGTTACAGCGTGCATCTGATGTCACTTCCTGATGCGTTTCACTGGTTGACTTTCAAAGTTTTTGAAATCAAGCTTTATTTTGAGTGTCATTGAATCTGGTAAGAGTTTAAACATCTTAAGAACAATAATAGTTCACAAATGTTCAGACATTTTGAAAATACATTTTTTAAGTGCTGCTTAACCAGGAAGACTGGTGGGGGACCTCAGAAGAGGAGCAGTTAGGGACTGCTTTGTGCAATACCAATGCACAGAGCAGGAAAATATAATAGTAGAAAAAAATAAACACTGTTACCTATTTTCCTTGCAATAGAAAAACATGAAAGATAAAGAAGAAATCCTTGCAAGCTATGTGGCTGTACCTGATATAGTTAATGCATCTTGAGGGTAGAAGTGGATTTATTTTCTCATGAGAGATTAACATTTTTTTTTTTCAAGACACTACAAGGAGTGGACACACACAGTAGAAAATATAGTAATAATTGATGTGTAAATAATTTATGGACAAAAGCTATAGTAATAAGTAGTCTTTAGTAATAAGAAATCTTAGAACTAGACCTTGATAAATCCAAAAGAATGGTCGCTGGAATGAGCTGTCCTGTGGTTTGACCTATATGTTTACATTTTAATTTTTAGACATGTTTTCTTGCTCTGTATACATGCTACTATTTGCTATACTGTAGACCAGGAGTGTCAAACTCAATTTCATTGTGGGTCGCATCGGCATTATAGTTGCCCTTAAAAGGCTGGGTGTATCTATAAGACTAGATGTCCAGAGCACCCCACCCCCGCTTATATCAGATATAAAGAACCCCCTACTGTCCTTTACATCACAGTGCACCCCCTTACCTTATGCTGCTGCTGGGAAGAGGCTGGGGATGGAGATGGGGAAGCAGAAAGTGCAGGGTCTGGAGGAGAACCAGACGAGGGCTGGATTTAGCAGCTGGAGTCTGCTGAATGCTCAAACTAGGGGAGGCAAAGACAAAGGGGTACTGAAGCTGCACAGAGAGGTGCAAGATCTGCAGGAAGAGTTCTGTCCTTGTTAGGGATCCGGGGTATGACCAGAAATGTGTGGGAACACAGGTGTAGTCAGGGCTGGAGAGGTGGAATGGTCAGGCAGGCCATTTGGTACTGTAAAGCACCGCCTGGCGGCGTCTCTAGCAGCCTACAGCACGGGGTTCCTCAGGGCGTGGGGTCTAAGTCCCAATCTGCTTGTTCACCAGGGCCCCTGATGGTGGGGATGGACTTGGAGCAGACTGAGACCAGGTCGCGACCCCTGAGTGCATCCTGCAATGGTAAAGAGCGTTGTCAGAGGTGTGCGGGGAAAGGAGCCTGACGTGAAGAGGCTGGCAGACCTGGTAACAGGGACAGATCCGTGCGGGATGGATGGATCGTCTGGGTAGCATAAGGCGTAGTCAGGCAGGCCAGGTCAGCAACGTGCAGGCAGCGAGGTACCAGAGGAGCAGGCAGAGAATGGTCAGGGTCACAAGCCGGGTTCAGTAACTCACGGGCAGTGCGGTACAGAGGATCAGGCAGAAGGATGGTCAGGCAAGCCAGGGGTTAAACAGGAGATGGTCAGCAGGGTCAGGAACAATGCAGAGGTCGGCAACAGAAGATTCACAGGATACCAGGTACAGGGGCTCATGGGAAACAAACACCAAGGCACTGATTGCAGGCCTGGTCCTGCTTAAATAGACCTCCTGCAATCAGCCTCAGGTGATGGCTTGATTGCAGGAGTGAGACCCTGGCTGCTGAAAGCACCCTCTGGTAGGAGCTGGTACTGCAGCCCACAGAGCAAGTGAGCCACAGCACCACCAGTGGTGAGTCCATTCCTGACAGTCCTCCTCTCTGCTGCCAACTGCTGAGACAGGAGGTGGCAGAGATGAGCCTCTCTGCTGCTGTATGGAGAAGCACAGGATCTAACAGAGGAGTTCTGTTCTCCTATCTGCTTCTGACTGCTTAGACAAAGTGGGGGGTGGAGATTAGGAGTGTGCCGCAGCTGCAGGAAGCATGCAAGGGCCACATTGAATGGCCTGGCGGGCTAGATTTGGCTTTCGGGCCCTGTGTTTGACACATGTGCTGTAGACTATGCATTCAATTGGACATCAGCTTAGCTATGATATCCTCAATTAAACCACATTTCTATATTTTAGGCTCACATTGCAGTGTGATTTTCCATGCGGTCACTTGTTCTAATAAATTCTAGAACATATTATTTTTTTTTTTTTTTTTTAATCCTGGCTGTGCCCTTTTGGCTGTACTAATGCAACTGTTTAAGATTAAAAATTATAAAACACTGTACAACACTATTTGCAATATCAATCCCTCTAGCATAATCCAATGCAAAACATGAGCGTCACCATCTGTGCTACGTCCAGCAATTAAAAGTGACCACACTGCCACCAGATGTCTGCTCACCTCCTGTTTATGACCTCACACATTATGCTCAGTCATAAAACGGTTTTTGCCCTTTCCATGGACATCATGGATGCCCCATGTATTTGGCTCTGTGCTCCACGCGCCTTCTCCCAAAACACCACTCCATCTCATGCAAATTGAAACGTAAAAACAGTGCTTTATCCTTAAAAGCATTTTATTAAAAAAAAAACAGAAATAGTTTCACTCACATGCACAGGGCGCCCAATCGCACCTGGATACACAGCGTGTACATAAGATACAGCGATCCTGTACAATACCGCTCTCACCACCATGATTTCCGAATGTTGTGACGATATTCAAAGGTCCCGCCTCTAGGCGTTTTGTCATCCACACATGTGACTTATTCAGGGGGATTGTCTGGAGTACAGCGGCATTATTTGATGTTTATTTAACATTCACAGGGCATATTAGAGTGGTATTTTTACTTTCATTTTAAACATACTCACTTGATTAGTCTTTTAAATTGTTTAAGATCACTGACAGTCACTCAAGACAAGAAACAGAAACATAGTGAGGGCAACATCAGATGGATCATTCTAGAGCACCTAATATTTAAAGAACACGTCATGAGAAAAATATGAGGGCTCCCACAATAAAAAAGATAGAACTTTAAATAGATATTAATCCCTATCACAACTGTATGACAATTGTAAAAGGTATGCACATTTCAGAGGTGTAATACATTTAGTTGCTGATGAAGGAGGTATAGCACCTCTTAAATCCATTTTTTCCAAAAGTACCTTGGTGATATAAAAAGCATACAGATTGTATAATTCTAAGTGCAGTATGTTCTTTCTTCTTTTTAATTATGGATAATTTGATGTCACTGTAGAGCTGTTGTATGGTCTGGAACTTTTGGGCCTAATTTGCATTATTGTACTACACAGAAATATGGAGGCTGTCACTGCTGACCTTTTCTTGGGAAATGGAGAACCTTGCTGATCAATCCTGTTTTTCCAGAACATTTACATTACATGCTGTTTATCATTCATGATTTAACCTGTATACTGTTTAGCAGTCACATGTAATGTTCGCTTACATTGATTAAAATTATCAGGCTGTGTGGCTAGAATAATGAAGAGAACTGAGCCCTCATTACCTACAACCTGGGAGCTCAAAGACAGTAAGTTGAGTAGCAACACTACACACCCATCCAGGTATCTGCAATTAAAAATGATAATTTCTGTAAAACAAATGAGGTTTCTAATAGTGCCCAGTCTCATCAAATTATATATTTCTCACAATGCTAAAAAAAAGAAAAAAAAGGCTTATTTTTTCTGTAGTATAAGGCTTGATGAAACAAGAATTTTATAACAACTTTCAAATCAACATGGAGAGGATTTACATATGTTGGTAATACAGGGCTGAAATATCCACCAAATTCTGAGGAATTGGCCTGAAATTCGAGCCATGGGTGGTTCTGTTGGCACCAACTGACACCACAAGCATCGATCTTAAAATTGAAGAAGGAGGTTGAAAATTCTTGGCTGAACAGGAACGGCAGCCAATCAGAGGCAGTCACTGTCTGGGTATTCTTAGGCCTCATGCACACAGGATGTTTTGCAAATTCTCCTAGAAGTCTTTTCTCCTGACAGCAGTGTTTTAGCAGAAAAAACCCTGAAGCTTGTAAAAATGCCTAAAGCTTTTACAAGCTTTTAGGCACATTTACAGTTGTCAAGAGCTTGGATGTTAATTCATTTTATTGGCAAGAATAATAATTTATTCTGGCTACTAAAATGAATAAGCCCTCAAGTGCTAAACACGCCTAGCGTTTAGGCGCATTAAGCAGCATTTAGCAACATTTAGCAACGTCAAGTGTTTTTTCTGCCAAAACTCTGCTGCTCCTGGACACACCAAAGAGTGTTTTTTTTCCTGCCTCTAAAACCTCATGCAACTAAATGCTGCTAAAATCCTATGCCTTTGTGTCCTAATCCTACGACACATAGGCTGACGTGCAGGGAAGTTTAAAAACAGAAAAAAAAACACCTGATGCACCTTGAAACAGCTGCAAAGGAGTCCAGTGTGCATGAGGCCTTTAAGCAGTGGTGCAGTGGCCACCATAATACAATGCTATTAAGCAAATCTTAAACAATGATTATGGACCCAGCTCAGGACACACCAAATGTAGATGTCTAGGCTTGACCGTTGTGATAATACTTTGCTTAAGCATAGTATAACATCATTGGAGTTAGTTTCCAACTTTTTTGGGGGGATACCGCACCAAACACAACAGTTATGTGTAATTCTGTGTGTCCCATTGTCTGTAGGTGGCTGCTTCTGGTGAAAATCTGCTGCAGTGCCTTCTTCACAACTGCTGGATATTGCCCTGAGTAGCTGTCTTCTAGTGCTATTTAGAACAAATGTGGCACTCTCTCACTTCTGCAATATCTGCCATTCATATTTCTATCTTACTACTCTTGAACAATATATTTTATTCTGTGACAGGGTGGTGTTCCTTCAGCTACTCCTCCCCCCATTCAGAGAACACAATATATGTGTAAGAGTAGTAATATAAGCAATATCAGTGGTGTATCACAGTCAAAACTCTAAATTCAAATAAATCTTTGTGCTCAGATTAAATAATACATGAAAAGCGGCTAACACAGGAATATATACAATCCCTCAAACAATATATAACAAAAAAAGTACAGTGCTAAATAGTGTTGAAGTCCATCAATTATATACCAAACGTCTGTGCTCAAAAAACTTCTTAAATGGCGAAACCAAACCATCACAAGAGATGGAGAAACCCACATTCAGTGAATCAAAAAAGGAGGAAGACAACAGACATATAAGAGCTCCTACCAGAGCTATTTGGCTTTCATATTGAAAAGATAAATGTGTTTTAGGGGTTAACCCCAAAGAATTCCCCAGTGCGTAGTGTAGAGATGATTCTGCCCGTGGCTCCGCACTAACTCTGCTTTTTTCCACCTAAATCTAGGCTGTGTGCGCTGTGGCCTGATCTCCAGATAGATCCTCCTCCTGGCCTCCCAGTTCTCCTGCTTCAGATTGGCCTCCAGATTAGAGAGATGCTGTTCCAGGGATCCCTGAGGTTTTTTGAGCATGGACTTTTGTATATTGTTAATGGACTTCAACACTATTTAGCTCTGCACTTTTTTGTTAAATATCAATGGTGGAAAAGGGCAGAATGGGGCAGGTATGTGGCTCAGCTTTTCACACGAGCAACAGCTACTGTTCATTTCACTTTATAGCACTGGAAGACAGCCATTTAGTGTAGTATCCTGTGACTATGAATGAGGCACTGCCGGGAAGAGTTTTGCCAGGAGCAGCCACCTGCAGGTAATAAACCAACATCTTTGGTGCTTTATAATAAAACACTTCAGATCTAAAGGATGGGTTACACCAGAATTGCACAGGAACTACTCTTCAAAAAAAAACACGCCATACCAAATTGCATGGTACTGCAGTGCCATGAGATCTGGTGCCTACAAACACACTGCATTTGCAACCTACGTTTTGTAGTGCCATTAACAATGTATTTGCACCCCAGAAGATTGCAAAGTCAGTACATTTTGAGAGCAGAAAAACATGCATGGTGTGAACCCTCTGGTGTAAACCAGCCCTAAGTGTTAAGCTGGATGATGAGCAACATTACCACCTGGGGGATTGGTCATGACTCCAATCCATCACTAGATGCAACAGAAAAAGTTACCACTCACCCTCTTCTTTATTGATAATTTCATTTAAGCTGTTTTTTGTTATATTGCCACAAGGTATTGCAGAACTGTGGTTGGGGAGACACATAGTTGCATTTATGGCCTGAATTGAGCAGGAGAATGTGAAAAATGTTGTATTTTATGTAAACAAACGTTTTGTTTTTTTTTTCACAGTGGGGGCTTGCTTATACTAGCATGCACAATAAAAACACTTCACCACAGCATTGTGGCGTGAAAAGGGCACATATGAAACAGTTGCTTTCTATGTGTGCATTTGTGGTGACTGACAAATATCTAGTGCAGTAAAATGCCAGTCACTGTACACAGGGTGAATAAACCCTTAGGGTTAGTTCACACTAGATGCAGTTCAGTGAAATTTTTCTCCTGCATAAAAAATGCATGCACAGTGTTTTCCATGTATTCCAATGTCCCCAGTTCACACCAGTGCAGTCGGTTCCAGTCAGTTTTCGGTGCAGAAAAAAAGATGGTGGTTAAGCCTGGTGGAGTGGTACATTTGTAAGATCTTTAGAATCTGTGCAACTTTGTTTATTAGATCCCAGAAGCTTCAAGGGATTCAGGGAAAGGGTTTTCACTAGCTAATATTATTTATGTTTTTATCCCTTATGGTTAATTTCAGAGGATAAAACCCCTGAAGCTGGTAAGTTTCTGAAACACAATAATCAGTTAAGGGTGGTATTTCTTTTGTGCAACATGTTTTCGATTTAGCAATAAGCAAAACTGACAACTCTCAGTTCAGCCAAAAGTCTATTTTTTATTTTATCTTGTTTGTTAAATCATGTTTATTGTTGTTATTAGAGATGAGCGAATCGAACATGACGAAGTGGAATTCGTTCCGAAGATTTGGAAAAATTCTATTCGCGACGAATCCGAAGATTAGCAAACTTCGGATGCACGAATCGAATTTTCCCAAAAATGGGCGGCGACATGTGTGGCCACGGAGAAAATGGACAGAGAAGATGGGGCGGGGATCTCTGGGAAGGCGCGCAGAACAAGGCACGGCTGACCCATATTTGCATTCATGACATGTGATCGCTTTAGCCAATCAGCAGACAGCCAGCACTATAACATCTCGGCCATTCTAGAATTCTCCATTAGCCTTCGGTCATTCAAGAGAGACAGACCTGGTCTGTATTAAGGGACAGAGATAGGGCCACAGGAGACTTTATGGGCCAGCAGAAAGACGTTACTCAGGGACACAGTATACGTTTACTCATGGGACACTGAACGAATGACCTTTAATGAGTGCCAACTGCTATCAAAGAATCTACAATTTAAAGTGTCAATTACAACCCTTTTTTTTTATTTGGTGGCTGTAGTGCACAGTTGGTGCTGCAAGATTTGCGATTGTGCATAATATTTAATGACTTTCTGCTCACAACGACTATGGTACGTTCAAAGAGTTAAATTCCATTTACACGACCGGCTCGGCGGTAATATTTTTTGGGTGATTAGCATTCCAGTGACAGAAAACGTACACGTTTCCAGCCAACGGCTAGCTGCAAATGACCGATTGTGGCTAAAATAAAACTGACTTTCTGCTTCGACAACCATATTGTAGTTCAAAGAGTTAAATCCATTTACTCGGCGGCTCCCTGGCGGTAATATTTTTGGGTGATTTAGTGCATTCCAGTGAACAGAAACGTACATTGTTTCCAGCAAACGGCAAGCTGCAATTGACCGATTGATGCTAATAATAAAACTAGACTTTCTGCTTCACAACCACTATTGTACGTTCAAAAGAGTTAAATCCATTTACACGCCGGGCTAGGCCGGTGAATATTATTTTGGCGGTGATTAGTGCAATTCCAGTGACAGAAACGTACAGGTTTTCCAGCCACGGCAAGCTGCAATTGACCGATTGTGCTAAATAAAACTGACCTATTCTGCTTCACAACCACAATTGTACGTTCAAAGAGTTAAATCCATTTACACACCGGGGTGGCTAATTTTTTGGGGGGATTTGTGCATTCCGTGACAAAACGTACAGTTTCCAGCCAAAGGGAAGCTGCAATTACCGATTTTGCTAAAAA
>CATNWA010000715.1:0-83841 GCA_951230385.1 Staurois parvus
GTAATTTTTTCCCCATCAGTATTTTCATCCCCCCATAATAGTAATTTCATGAGATCCCTCATAATAGTATTCATCCCTCGCCATATATTATTTCATCCTCATATAGTATTTCATAGTGCCCCCAATATAGTATTTCCATCCTCTCCCATATAGTATTGTCATCCTGAGTTGTCTCCTCATATAGTATTATTCATCCCCTCACCATATATTAATTCATACCACTCATAATATAATTCATTATCCCCCCCTATAGTAATTCATCGCCATCATATGTAATTCATTACAGTCCCTCATATAGTATTTTCATCCACCCCATATAGTAATTTCATCCGCAGGTGACCCCTCGCCCCCCCCTATCATATAGTTAGATTTCATAGTTACCTCATATAGTAATTCATTACCCTCTCATATTTAGTATTTCATCCCTCAATATAGTAATTCATCCCCCCATAGTAATTCATCCCCCATATAGTAATTCAATCCCCCATCATAGTAATTCATCAAATACCATGAGAATAGGACCCCCATATAGTAATTCATCCCCCCTATATAATTCATCCCCCATAGTAATAGTCAAATCCCCCCATATTGTAATTCATCCCCCATAAAGTAATTCATCCCCCATATAGTAATTCATATCCCCCATATAGTAATTCATAAAACCCCCTATAGTAATTTCATCCCCCCTATAGTAATTCATCCCCCATATAGTAATTCATCCCCCATATAGTAATTCATCCCCCATATAGTAATTCATCCCCCATATAGTAATTCAACCCCAATATAGTAAGTTTCATCCCCCATATAGTAATTCAGATAGTAATTCATCCCCCATATAGTATTTAATTCATCCCCCATAGTAATTCATGCCCCCATAGTAATTCATCCCCCATATAGTAATTCATCCCCCCATAAAGTAATTCATCCCCCATATAGTAATTCACCCCCCATATAGTAATTCATGTAAACCCCCACCCCATATAGTAATTCATCCCCCATATTGTCCCCCATATAGTAATTCATAACCCCCATATAGTAATTCATCCCCCATATAGTAATTCATCCCCCATAGTAATTCATACCCCCATATAGTAATTCATCCCCCATAGTTAATTCATCCCCCATATAGTAATTCATCCCCATGTAGTAATTCATCCCCCATATAGTAATTCATCCCCCATATAGTAATTCATCCCCTATAGTAATTCACCCCCCATATAGTAATTCATCCCCCCATATAGTAATTCATCCCCCATATAGTAATTCCATAGTAATTCCCCCCATATAGTAATTCATCCCCCATATAGTAATTCATCCCCCCATATAGTAATTCATCCCCCATAGTAATTCATCCCCCATATAGTAATTCATCCCCATAGTAATTCATCCCCCATATAGTAATTCATCCCCCATATAGTAATTCATCCCCCATAGTAATTCATCCCCCATAGTAATTCATCCCCCATATAGTAATTCATCCCCCATATAGTAATTCATCCCCCATATAGTAATTCATCCCCCCTATAGTAAGTCCCCCTGTGTCAATTCACTTACCTTTGCTCCGCGCGTTCCTCTCGCCGTGTTCCCGCGCCGTTCTGGTCTTCAGGGCGGACTGTGAGAGGAGAGGAGTTCGTCACGCTGCCCCCGCCTACATCCTGGCTGCCCCCGCCTACATCCTGACAGCTGCCAGAGTCCTGACTTTTGGGGCGGCCGCCCGACAGGAGGGAGGGGAGCGGGCGCCCGGCACACAGAAGAGCCGCATTTAAGTTTGTAAAGAGCCGCATGTGGCTCGCCGACCACTGGTCTATACTAATGGATTACATGACTTTTATCAGTGTCGGGGGATGGGGGGTTATTTCGGGGGATTGGAATATGTATGTCTTTATTTTATAAAATAGGAAGAAAGAGAGAAAACTGTCACTTGTAGGAAATGTCCTGAAAACGTATTTCTCCATAATGATAGCAGTCTCAGATATTCATCCTGAATTGTGATCAGTAAAGTCTCCGAAGAACACGGAGATCACAGGGATAGGATGTGTCTGGCAAAGCCCAAAGAGAAAGGTCATCTTTCAGTTTAGGAGAGGTGGGACACACCCGGGAGAAATGATTCCCAATGTCCTCCAACCAGAGTCAGAGAATCCTATGACATCACGCTGACCTCACAGTGCCTCCTCCCAATGTCCTTCCATTCAGAGTCAGAGAATCCTATGACATCACACTGACCTCACAGCTCCTCCCAATGTCCCTCCATCTGGTTATTTTCTTTTTTATTCGATGATATTAGGATGTGGGCCGACTCTACAAGTAAAACAGGACTGTTGGTCCCTGCATTGAGTGTAATGATGTCAGAATGCCTTTTACCTACATTGTGGGTGACCTGTGTGGGTAAATGATATCTCAGTGGGGTTTAAAGTGTTACTAAACTCTGGACATTTGCATTAAATATATCTGCTCTCCTCCGAACCCCGCATTCACTATATCCGGTCTCCCCCGTACCCTGCATTCACTATAACTGCTCTCCCAGTACCCCGCATTCACTATATCTGCTCTCCCCGGACCCCCGCATTCACTATATCCGCTCGCCCCAGACCCCGCATTCACTATATCCGCTCTCCCCAGACCCCGCATTCACTATATCCGCTCTCCACGGACCCTGCATTCACTATATCCGCTCTCCCCAGACCCCTCATTCACTATATCCGCTCTCCCCAGACCCCGCATTTGCTATATCCGCTCTCCACGGACCCTGCATTCACTATATCCGCTCTCTCCCGGACCCCGCATTCACTATATCCGCTCTCCCCGGACCCCGCATTCACTATATCTGGTCTCCACAGACCCCGCATTCACTATATCCGCTCTCCCCGGACCCCGCATTCACTATATCTGGTCTCCACAGACCCCGCATTCACTATATCCGCTCTCCCCGGACCCCGCATTCACTATATCTGGTCTCCACAGACCCCGCATTCACTATATCCGCTCTCCCCGGACCCCCGCATTCACTATATCTGGTCTCCACAGACCCCGCATTCACTATATCCGCTCTCCCCGGACCCCGCATTCACTATATCTGGTCTCCACAGACCCCGCATTCACTATATCCGCTCTCCCCGGACCCCGCATTCACTATATCCGCTCTCCCGGACCCCGCATTCACTATATCCGCTCTCCCCGGACCCCGCATTCACTATATCCGCTCTCCCCGGACCCCGCATTCACTATATCCGCTCTCCCCGGACCCGCATTCACTATATCCGCTCTCCCCGGACCCCGCCATTCACTATAGCCGCTCTCCCCGGACCCCGCATTCACTATATCGCTCTCCCCGGACCCCGCATTCACTATATCTGCTCTCCCCGTACCCCGCATTCACTATATCCGCTCTCCGCCCGGACCCCGCATTCACTATATCCGCTCGCCCCGGACCCCGCATTCACTATATCCGCTCTCCCCAGACCCCGCATTCACTATATCCGCTCTCCCCAGACCCCTCATTCACTATATCCGCTCTCCCCAGACCCCTCATTCACTATATCCGCTCTCCCCAGACCCCCCATTTGCTATATCCGCTCTCCACGGACCCTGCATTCACTATATACGGTCCCCACAGACCCTGCATTCACTATATCCGCTCTCCCCAGACCCCGCATTCGCTATATCCGCTCTCCCTAGACCCCGCATTCGCTATATCCGCTCTCCCGGACCCCGCGTTCACTATATCTGCTCTCCCCGCATTCGCTATATCCGGTCTCCCTGGACCCCGCATTCACTATATCCGCTCTCCCCGGACCCCGAATTCACTATATCCGTTCTCCTGGACCCCGCATTCACTATATCCGCTCTCTCCCGGACCCCGCATTCACTATATCCGCCGCTCTCCTTGGACCCCACATTCACTATATCCGCTCTCCCCGGACCCTGCATTCACTATATCCGTTCTCCTGGACCCCGCATTCACTATATCCGCTCGCCCCAGACCCCGCATTCACTATATCCGCTCTCCCCAGACCCCCGCATTTGCTATATCCGCTCTCCCACGGACCCCGCATTCACTATATCCGCTCTCCCCAGACCCCGCATTCGCTATATCCGCTCTCCACGGACCCCGCATTCACTATATCCGCTCTCCCCGTACCCCGCATTCACTATATCCGCTCTCCCCGGACCCGCATTCACTATATCCGCTCTCCCCGGACCCCGCATTCACTATATCCGCTCTCCCCGGACCCCGCATTCACTATATATCCGCTCTCCCCGTACCCCGCATTCACTATATCTGCTCTCCCCGGACCCCGCATTCTCACTATATCCGCTCGCCCCAGACCCCGCATTCACTATATCCGCTCTCCCCCAGACCCCGCATTCACTATATCCGCTCTTCCCAGACCCCTCATTCACTATATCCGCTCTCCCCAGACCCCTCATTCACTATATCCGCTCTCCCCAGACCCCGCATTTGCTATATCCGCTCTCCACGGACCCCGCATTCACTATATCCGCTCTCCCCAGACCCCTCATTCACTATATCCGCTCTCCCCAGACCCCGCATTCACTATATCCGCTCTCCCCAGACCCCGCATTCACTATATCCGGTCTCCACAGACCCTGCATTCACTATATCCGCTCTCCCCAGACCTCGCATTCACTATATCCGGTCTCACAGACCCCGCATTCGCTATATCCGCTCTCCCCGGACCCCGCATTCACTATATCCGCTCTCCCGAACCCCGCGTTCACTATATCCGCTCACCCCGCATTCGCTATATATCCGGTCTCCCCGGACCCCGCATTCACTATATCCGCTCTCCCTGGACCCCGCATTCACTATATCCGCTCTCCCCGGACCCTGCATTCACTATATCCGGTCTGCCCTGACCCCGCATTCACTATATCCGCTCTCCCTGGACCCCGCATTCACTATATCCGCTCTCCCCGGACCCCGCATTCACTATATCCGCTCTCCCTGGACCCCGCATTCACTATATCCGTTCTCTTGGACCCCGCATTCACTATATTCGCTCTCCCCGGAACCTGCATTCACTATATCCGCTCTCCTTGGACCCCGCATTCACTATATCCGTTCTCCTGGACCCCGCATTCACTATATCCGCTCTCCTTGGACCCCGCATTCACTATATCCGCTCTCCCTGGACCCCGCATTCACTATATCCGCTCTCCCTGGACCCTGCACTCACTATATCTGGTCTCCCACAGTACACACAACATGGAAAGGCAATAATTTTAGTAAATATAAACTGCTAAATCCCTTTTCTCATCAGCAGTATAGAAGTACACTGATAGAAGTCTTGTGACTTCTATCAGTGTCCAGCCCAGCACTAGCTAAAGCTTGTAGGACCTCTGTCTGGACAGTTCTGATTGGCCCTGTGCTAATCACGTGCACTCTCCCAAGAAAAGGGGAGGAACAGAGAAGTCAGGATCAAACAGCCTTTTTACACAGTGCTGAGGATTAACCCCTTAGGTTCCACAGTGAGTATAACAAGCGTGCTTTACTGCATCTACAGACTGATTTCACTGTTGTGGGTTTAGTAACACTTTAACCCTTTGCCCTCCAGAGGATTTCCCCACCTTTCTGACCAGGCCACTTTTGGAGATACGGCGCTGCGTTAATTTAACTGACAATTGTGCGGTCATGCAACACTGCACCCAAATGAAATTCACATCCTTTTTTTCCCACAAATAGAGCTTTCTTTTGGTGGTATGTGATCAACTCTGCATTTTTAATTTTTTGTGCTATAAACAAAAAAAAGACCGACAATTTTGAACAAAAAAAAAAAAAAAAAAAAAAAAAAAAAAAAAAACAATATTTTTGACTTTTTGCTATTAAACATGTCCAGGAAAAAAATTGTAAAAATCAAATTTCCTCATAAATTTAGGCCAAAATGTATTCTGCTCCGTGTCTTTGCTAAAAAAATAATCCCAATCCGTGTAAATTTATTGGTTTACGTGAAAGTTATAGCATTTACAAATGGCGGTATAGATACTGGGATTTTTAATTTTTTATACTAGTAATGGTGATGATCAACGACTTATAGCGGGACTGCGGCGGGCATTCTGGCACTGGGGGAAACTAACTGTCACCGATCCCCAGTGACACTAATAAATACAGTGCTAATAATACTAATGACACTGGGCAGGAAAGGGTTAACATCTGGGGCGATCAAAGGGTTAACTGTGTGCTGTTTTACTAGAGACATGCTGTGCAGGGAAATACACAGCAGCATGTCCTTGCTGGCAGGAGAAAGGCCTGTGTTGTTTACACACAGGTCTCTACCCTGTCAGTATTACTCGGCGATAGCCGGGTGCCGGCTTGGAATCTCCGGCCAGTACCCAGTGATTGACATCTGTAGCCTCCAATGGCAGCGCCCACTCCATACCCAAAAATGCAAATCGGGTATATACAGTGGGGATCGAAAGTTTGGGCACCCCAGCTAAAAATTTGTATTAATGTGCATAAAGAAGCCGAGGAAAGATGGAAAAATCTCCAAAAGGCATCAAATTGCAGATTAGACATTCTTATAATATGTCAACAAAAGTTAGATTTTATTTCCATCATTTACACTTTCAAAATAACAAAAAAAAAAAAAAAAAGGCGTCTGCAAAAGTTTGGGCACCCTGCAGAGTTAATATCTTGTACTGCCCCCTTTGGCAAGTATCACAGCTTGTAAACGCTTTTTGTAGCCAGCCAAGAGTCTTTCAATTCTTGTTTGAGGTATCTTTGCCCATTCTTCCTTACAAAAGTCTTCCAGTTCTTTGAGATTTCTGGGCTGTCTGTCACGCACTGCTCTTTTAAGGTCTATCCATAGATTTTCAATTATGTTGAGGTCAGGAGATTGTGAAGGCCATGGCAAAACCTTCAGTTTACGCCTCTTGATGTAATCCCCCGTGGATTTCGAGGTGTGTTTAGGATCATTATCCATTTGTAGAAGCCATCCTCTCTTTAACTTCAGCTTTTTCACAGATGGCATCAAGTTACCATCCAAAATTTGCTGAAATTTTATTGAATCCATTTTTCCTTCTACTCATGAGATGTTCCCTGTGCCACTGGCTGCAACACAACCCCAAAGCATGATTTATCCAAGCCCATGCTTAACAGTTGGACAGAGGTTCTTTTCATTCAATTCTGTGCCCCTTCTTCTCCAAACGTACCTTTGCTCATTCCGGCCAAAAAGTTCAATTTTAACCTCATCGGTCCACAGAACTTGTTTCCAAAATGCATCAGGCTTGTCTATATGTTCATTTGCAAAGTTCAAATGATGATTTTTTTGTGGTGAGGACGTAGAAGAGGTTTTCTTCTGATGACTCTTCCATGAAGACCATATTTGTACAAGTATCTCTTTATAGTGGAATAGTGTACCACAACTCCAGTGTCTGCCAGATCTTTCTGGAGGGATCGTGCAGTCAAACGTGGGTTTTGAATTGTTTTTCTCACAATCCTGCGAGCTGTTCTGTCTGATATTTTTCTTGGTCTTCCAGATCTTGCTTTAACTTCCACTGTTCCTGATGACTGCCATTTCTTAATTACATTCCGAACAGAGGATATTGACATCTGAAAACGCTTTGCTATCTTCTTATAGCCTTCTCCAGCTTTGTGAGCGTCAACTATTTTCAGTTTCAGTTTTCTAGACAACTGCATAGAAGAACCCATGGTGCTGATTGTTGGGGAAAGGTCAGATGAGTCTGGGCATTTAAAACCTTTGAGATTGACATCACCTGGTCTTCCCAGACGATGATTGAGAACAATCCATGACACTGGCAGGTCTCAGCTTGGCAAAGGGGGCAGTACAAGATATTAACTCTGCAGGGTGCCCAAACTTTTGCAGACGCCATTTTTTTGTTTTCTGTTATTTTGAAAGTGTAAATGATGGAAATAAAATCTAACTTTTGTTGACATATTATAAGAATGTCTAATCTGTAATTTGATGCCTTTTGGAGATTTTTCCATCTTTCCTTGGCTTCTTTATGCACATTAATACAAATTTTTAGCTGGGGTGGCCAAACTTTCGATCCCCACTGTATATGTGATTTTGCACAGCCCTGCCGCCCTGTAGCAGTACTTCTGCTATAGGGCGGAGGGGAAGCGGGTAAATAAAAGCTCACTAGCAGGGAAGATAGCACAGCACCGGGGACTAAAGATCACAAGACCTCTCTAGCAGGTGGTGAGTCCTCACTTTGTTATGTTGAAAATAGTTGGTACCAGAAGAAGCTGCAACTTCAAACACATATCTGTGTGTTGGATTCTTGGCTAACACGTCACTCTGTGGTTTGTTTCTAGACCCTAAATATCCAAATCTCTGCAGGATGTGAAGACGTCTATATGCAGGCAAAAGCAGAGCAGCCCCCGGGTAGGGGGATGGTTAAAACTCCAGTCCAGCACACACCTCAGACCGTCAGATCAATAGGCCCCTTTCTCTTTGAATGGTGGTGGAACCCACTGGAAGCACATGAATCAAGCTTGCTTTTGGATACTTTATTGGCGACTCAAATTTTGATACATGGAACACAGTTGATCCTATGACACAATGAATGTGTGCAAGAATTGATTGAACTTCTTTCTCATTTATTATTTATGATGTATGGTTTGTGCTTTTATATTGGTTTACACAGCGCTACGTATGTGATATGTATGTTTTATGAGTGCAGCTGTGTGGAGTATTGATTGGTAACAATTTTTTGCACCAATTTCAGTTTTATAATAGTTTTTTTTACATTATGACGTAACAGACAAGGGATGTGTCTGGATGGTGACTGTATCATTGTGTGTGTCAGGTTCCTATAAGGTGTCAGGGTGTCACTGTCTATTTCTCCATGGAGGAGTGGGAGTATTTAGAAGGACACAAGGATCTCTACAAGGACGTCATGATGGACAATCAGCCGCCCCTCACATCACCGGGTAAGAGGAGACTTTATTGTAAAGGAGAGAGCAGTACGGAGGATCCACCTAGATCCCCCATCATCTGATAAACACATAGAAACAATGGATTCAGTCAGTGTGTGTGTTTCCTACAGATGGATCCAGTCATGGGAACCCACCAGAGAGATGTCCCCGTCCTCTGTATTCCCGGGATTCCACACAGGAAGGTCACACCATCCCTCACCATCACCATCATCAGGTAGATGATTGACAATTATTGGTAGTTGTGATTTATACACAGCATGTTTGTTACAATGGATGTTTATTATATATTCAGAGTGGAATCCTCGGGAATAATATTGTTAAAGAAGAGTATAAAGAGGAGGATGAGGAGTATGGAGTGATGGAGGAGTTTTCAGAAGGACACAAGGATATGATGGAGACACCTAATACCAGGAACCCACCAGAGAGATGTCCCCGTCCTCTGTATTCCCGGGATTCCACAAAGGAAGATCACACCATCCCTCACCATTACAAGGTTGGTGGGACGGAGCAGCTAGAACATGGACTTGTAGAGACAATGTGTGGAATTTTTTATATGATGTCACAAGATTAAAGCTTATGTCTTAGCTATGTTATTTTCTCTCCTTTTCTTGGTTTAGGGTGAAGATCTGATAGATATAAAGGTTGAGGTTAAAGAAGAAGAGGCGTATGTGAGGGATGATCAGCAGTCTATGGAGGAGGATGGAATAACGGGGACATTTATAGAGGAGGACACTCCTACAGAGATCAGCACAGGTGGGTCATTAAGCACAGGGCCCACTAGAGGACGTCGAGCCCTCAGGCCACCCTCATGAAGTTTGTTTCTGATTGTTTGGTCAGAGACATTTACACCAGTGGCCTGCTGGAGGTCATTTTGTAGGGCTCTGGCAGTGCTCATCCTTTTCCTCCTTGCACAAAGGAACAGATACTGATCCTGCTGATGGGTTAAAGCGGAGCTCCACCCAAAAGGGGAATTTCTGCTTTAAGCCTTTGTCCCCCACTCCCCATTAAGGATTGGCACCTTTGGGGAGCGGGTACCTAAATGTGACAGGTACCCGCTTCCACTTCTGCTGCGTCCACCTAGGTGATCGGAAGTGGAAGTTTTCCTCTCCCCCTCCCTCCCTGTAGTCTTCTGGGACACATGACAGGTCCCAGAAGACTACGGGACCATTCACAAAGCGCAGCGCTTCTTGCACATGTGTAGTGGGCACCCGGCTGTAAAGCCGCAAGCTGTCACAGCCGGGTGCCCACACTGAAGATGCCGGCGCCAGGGAGAGAAGATGGCCGGTGAAACCAGCGATGGTGAGGACACCACGGGACCAAAGGACAGGTAAGTGTCTGTATTTTAAGAGTCAGCAGCTAGTTTTTGTCCCCATGCGGCCTGGTGTGGACCGCTTCTTGTGTTGGGAAGATGTCGATGAGTGATAGAGGGGGTGGGGACCCTCGTCCTATAATCCCATCATCACTGTCCCTCCTATAAAAGACAGTTCTGGTTGTTTCCTCACTCTCTGACTAAGGTCCATGAATAAAGAAATGACCTGGTAGGAGATCAGAGGAGCCATTTCCTAGTTCCCTTGAGGGTGGAATTGTAAGCTCCTCAGAGACCAAGCTGCCTGAGGTGGGCGGAGTCCTGGTTTGGGGGAACCAATCAGCTCCTGTCTAGTAATCCTCTTTGTCTTTGTATTTTAGTCCATGGCCGGGAGATGAGGAAAACCTCCGAGGATTGTCTCACTTTGTCTCCAGACTGGAAAGTAGAAGATGAGGACATCACACAGTATAGTCCAGGAGAAAACCCGGCTCCCTCCAATGTCCATCCGGCACCACCCAGTGTAGATGGACCATCGGATTCCATGTATCCTGAGGACCCTCAGACTGTGCGGGACCGTGCCGGCCTTCCAACAGAGAAGAGGTTCTCCTGTCCTGAGTGCGGGAAGCTATTCCAATTTCAATCGCATTTTATTGTGCATAAAAGGTCTCACACGGGGGAGAAGCCGTATTCCTGCCTCGATTGTGGGAAATGTTTTTCAGTGAAGTCCCATCTTATCACACATCAGAGATCTCACACGGGTGAGAAGCCTTATTCCTGTTCTGAGTGTGGGAAATGTTTTATACAAAAATCAGAGCTTGTCACACATCAGAGGTCTCACACGGGGGAAAAGCCGTATTCCTGTTCTGATTGTGGAAAAAGTTTTAAACAAAAATCAGTACTTGTCACACATCAGAGATCTCACACAGGTGAGAAGCCATATTCCTGCCCTGAGTGCGGGAAATGTTTTTCAGATAAGTCCAATCTTTGCAGCCATCAGAGATTGCACATGAGTGATAAACCGCATTCCTGTCCTGAGTGCGGGAAATGTTTTGTACAAAAATCAAAACTTGTGAAACATCAGAGGTGTCACACGAGAGAAAAGCCATACACCTGTCCTGAGTGCGGGAAATGTTTTTCAGATAAGTCCAATCTTTACAGACATCAGAGATTGCACATGAGTGAAAAGGCATATTCATGTCCTGAGTGCGGGAAATGTTTTTCACAGAAGTCAAATCTTTACAGACATCAGAGATTGCACACAGGAGAGAAGCCACTTTCCTGTCCTGAGTGAGGGAATTGTTCCTCACTGAAGTCCTTTCTTCCTGTACATCAGAGATCCCGCACAACCCTGGAGGTGTATTAGTGCCTTGAGTGCGGGAAATGTCTTCTAGATGAATGTTGCTGGACATCCCAGCTCTCATGTGGGGAAGAAGCACACCTGATATACACCTCAGATATACTCCATGGCTGATCTTCATCATGGAAGAAACAGTTCATAAGGAGATCAGAGGTCACCAAAGACATGGATGAAGTGTGGGACCGGGTTGGCCATTGATAGCAGGAGAAGAATAAAAATGGAGTCATCACCTTTCATTGGCTGAGTACATTTTGTGGTGGGAGATTTCACAAACACTTAGAGGTCTATCTTTAAAAATATTTGTTGAAAGAATGTGACCAGCAATCAGTCAGCCATGACGAACATTGGCCGTAATTTATTTTCTATGGAGATTTCCTATGATCATTGCCTCTATCCAATGGCCATAATGTGGTATTGCTTTTTTTTTTTTTGGAGGTATTTCAGCACTAATATGTCCCATAGCTAATAGATGCAGCTGAGGTGCATAGGAGATCATTGTGTTCATAATGAATATGGAAACCAAACATTTCATATTCTTGGTCTGTGCCTGCTGTGCCATGTACTGGTATGAAGAAGTCTCCTGTTCTCTTTGTATTGTTTCCTTTGTGCGAAATCCCTGGTGTTCCTGCCAGTCCCTCTGCTTTTCTATTAAAAACTTACATGCTAGGCAGGAGAGCACAGTGTGGTCAGTTCTCTGACTGTGCCGGGGACTCTTGTATGTAGCGCACTCCTGATCCCTGCACTGTGTACGTAGCGCACTCCTGATCCCGGCACTGTGTACGTAGCGCACTCCTGATCCCTGCCCTGTGTACGTAGCGCACTCCTGATCCCGGCACTGTGTACGTAGCGCACTCCTGATCCCTGCACTGTGTACGTAGCGCACTCCTGATCCCGGCACTGTGTACGTAGCGCACTCCTGATCCCGGCACTGTGTACGTAGCGCACTCTGATCCCGGCACTGTGTACGTAGCGCACTCCTGATCCCGGCACTGTGTACGTAGCGCACTCCTGATCCCGGCACTGTGTACGTAGCGCACTCCTGATCCCGGCACTGTGTACGTAGCGCACTCCTGATCCCGGCACTGTGTACGTAGCGCACTCCTGATCCCCGGCACTGTGTACGTAGCGCACTCCTGATCCCGGCACTGTGTACGTAGCGCACTCCTGATCCCGGCACTGTGTACGTAGCGCACTCCTGATCCCTGCACTGTGTACGTAGCGCATCCCTCCTGTGATCCCGTGATGCACTGTGTACGTAGCGCACTCCTGATCCCGGCACTGTGTACGTAGCGCACTCGTGATCCCGGCACTGTGTACGTAGCGCACTCCTGATCCCGGCACTGTGTACGTAGCGCACTCCTTGATCCCGGCACTGTGTACGTAGCGCACTCTGATCCCGGCACTGTGTACGTAGCGCACTCCTGATCCCGGCACTGTGTACGTAGCGCACTCCTGATCCCGGCACTGTGTACGTAGCGCACTCCTGATCCCGGCACTGTGTACGTAGCGCACTCCTGATCCCGGCACTGTGTACGTAGCGCACTCCTGATCCCGGCACTGTGTACGTAGCGCACTCCTGATCCCTGCACTGTGTACGTAGCGCACTCCTTATCCCTGTGCACTGTGTACTGTGTACGTAGCGCACTCCTTATCCCGGCACTGTGTACGTAGCGCACTCCTGATCCCTGCACTGTGTACGTAGCGCACTCCTGATCCCTGCACTGTGTACGTAGCGCACTCCTGATCCCTGCACTGTGTACGTAGCGCACTCCTGATCCCGGCACTGTGTACGTAGCGCACATACGTAGCGCACTCCGGCACTGTGTACGTAGCGCACTCCTGATCTCTGCACTGTGTATGTAGCGCACTCCTGAACCCTGGATTGTGTGCGTAGGACACATTCATGAACCCTGCACTACGTATGTAGCACACTTCTGGATAGTGCACTCTGTGCATAGCACATCCCTGAAGTGTGCACGGTTAATGTTGAAACCTGCACTCTGTATAAACCATACTCCTGCACTCTGTACAAAATGCACCCCTGAACCATGCAATCTGTATAAAATGCACACCTGAACCCTGTACTCTGTACAAAACGCACTCCTGAACTCTGCACTCTGTATGTAGCACACTTCTGAACACTGCATTCTGTACATGGCACACTGAACACTGCATTCTGTACATGGCACACTTCTGAACACTGCATTCTGTACATGGCACACTTCTGAACACTGCATTCTGTACATGGCACACTTCTGAATACTGCACTCTGTACATAACACACATCTGAATACTGCACTCTGTACATGGCACACTTCTGAACACTGCATTCTGTACATGGCACACTTCTGAATACTGCACTCTGTGCATAACACACATCTGAATACTGCACTCTGTACATGGCACACTTCTGAATACTGCATTCTGTACATAACACACTTCTGAACACTGCACTCTGTACATAACACACTTCTGAATACTGCACTCTGTACATAACACACTTCTGAATACTGCATTCTGTACATAACACACTTCTGAATACTGCACTCTGTACATGGCACACTTCTGAATACTGCATTCTGTACATGGCACACTTCTGAATACTGCACTCTGTACATGGCACACTTCTGAATACTGCATTCTGTACATAACACACTTCTGAATACTGCATTCTGTACATAACACACTTCTGAATACTGCATTCTGTACATGGCACACTTCTGAATACTGCATTCTGTACATAACACACTTCTGAATACTGCATTCTGTACATGGCACACTTCTGAATACTGCATTCTGTACATAACACACTTGTGAACACTGCACTCTGTACATGGCACACTTCTGAACACTGCACTCTGTACATAACACACTTCTGAATACTGCACTCTGTACATGGCACACTTCTGAAACTGCACTCTGTACATGCACACTTCTGAATACTGCACTCTGTACATAACACACTTCTGAATACTGCACTCTGTACATGGCACACTTCTGAACACTGCACTCTGTACATGGCACACTTCTGAATACTGCACTCTGTACATAACACACTTCTGAATACTGCATTCTGTACATAACACACTTACTGAATACTGCACTCTGTACATAACACACTTCTGAATACTGCACTCTGTACATAACACACTTCTGAATACTGCACTCTGTACATGGCACACTTCTGAATACTGCACTCTGTACATAACACACTTCTGAATACTGGTGCTGGTGCTTATGTTGAAAAAGGAGCTTCACACAACGTGCTTTCTGATGTTGAAAAGCTCATTGCCTCTTTCCACAAGAGCCTTGGCATTAAGCCACTTGACTCTCCTCAATTTTAAACCATGACCCTTTGGGCACAAAGATCTGCAAAGACTTACAAATCATTCCCTGTTCATGAAAAGATCGAATGTGCGGTCTATAAGAATGAGGTCACTCCTGGAAGGATTTGCTTCATACCCCATTTGTTTACATTCACCCGTGTATCAGGATTGTGCAAATGATTGCTGAATGGGATGGGTGGGGGTGACTCACTGATTGTCAGGATGCCTGTAGCCACTGATTCTATAATGGGGATGAGCTGAACTGCCCTGGATTTGGATCAAACAGGGTTCAGATAACGTCGCATAAGCTCCGAGGCCAAATCTGAACCCCATTAACCTCCCAGGAGGTATTCCTGAGTGTAGCTCAGGGTAAGGTTTCAGCGCCAGAAACGGTTCCCCGAGCTACACTCGGGAATACCCTGTGGCGTTGCTCCGGGATCTCTTCTGCACTTACCTTGTCTTGCGCTCCCGCGATGTCCCTCCTGCAGTGTCCCCCCGGCAATGTCCTCCGGCCGATGCAGGCATCTGTCTTCTGGGTTCCGTTCCTTGCGACATTGGAATGTACGGGACATAACTGGTGGGAAAATTGTAAAAGTGACATTCACTAAAATCACATAGTAAATCATTACTGTATCAAACCATTTCACATACATTTTATCCCGAGTGCTTTGTCCTGTGCCCTGCCTGCATTTTTACCGTTCTTTCTGCCTGGAAACTGAGAAACGTCCATGGAGTCCAAAAAGCGTCCCTTTAGGTCAAAAGCGGTTTTAGACCGGCTAGAGAACAGCGATAGTAAATCAGAACCACTTGCAGAATTGAGTGATAATGATTGGTGGGGGAAATTCCTCATCAGACACTGAAAACGATTCTGCGACTTTGCTCAGTGATGTGCGAACTTGGCGCTATATTTCACATTTCAGTGTTTTTGGTTTGATTATATTATTGAATTAAATGTATTATTATTTATTATAATATAATTTATGATTTCGTGTTTCAAATTTTATCATATCCGGGATGTTTACTAGACTCTTGTTCGGACAGATTTCAGTGAGTTATTCCTAAGAATTACAGGCCTACAATAAAAAAAAAATACATATTTCCATGCAAAAAAATGTACCGCTTTGAGCACAGAAATATGGACATAATCAGACTGCTATGGAGGCTACAGCAAGTCTGTCAAATTAACCATTAGCCGCCCGGCCAATGGCCGTTTGGCGGCTTCAGAAGGGTCTCTCCACTCCGGGTGCACGCCATTTGGCGTGCTCCCGCACATGCGCCGTTTGCACTAATGAAGAGCGGCGCAGCAGTGCGATCTGTCACCGGCCGTGCACCTCGGACACGGCCGATGACATATCCGAGTACCGGCTCCCGTTGCTGGTACCATGTGACCTGCTGTGACCAATCACAGCAGGTCACATGACAGTTGTATACAATGAATGGCTTCATTCATGATGCCATCCATTGTATACTAGTGCCTAGCTGTGAATGGTCACAGCTAATCACATGCACATGTCATGTGATTAGCTGTGACCAAATCACAGCTAAGCACAAAAAAAAAAAAAAAGCTGAATGAATCGATTTCATTCAGTTAAATGCTTGCTTATAGCAAAGTAATTCTTTGCTATAAGCAAATTGTGTAAAAAAAAAAAAAAAATACTGATCACTTCCCCAAAGTAGTACAATGTTACTATGGTAACATTGTACTACTTTGGTCATAGTAAAATATAAAAAAAAAATCTTAAAAAAAATGTAATAAAAAATTAAATATAATAAAAAAAAAATTATATATATTTTTTTTTCATACTGTCACCAGTCAGTGTCCCTGTTCACCGCCATGCCAGTTATATGATGACGCTGTACTGCACTGGTGACAGTATGTAAAAAAAAAAATAGTGAAAATAATGTTTTTAATTTTTTCATTTTCCGAAAAATTATGACAAAAAAATACAACTTCAAAAAACTCGCCATGCCTCTTATGAAGTACGTCGGACTGTCTACTCTGCAAAAAGGGGATTTCACCGTTCTTGGGGGATATCTTCTGTCCTGACCGTACTTCTGACATTTGGGGATATCTGTACTGTTCTGACATTCTTGGACCTCAAGAAATTAGATTGGCTGTCAGTACTTCAGGATTGATCAATTTTCAGATCTATACCATAGTTTGTGAACTCTATAACTTTCCTACAAACTAAAAAATACATCCTAATTTGGGTTATTTTCACCAAAGACATGTAGCAGAATACATCTCGGCCTAAATTTATGAGAACAATTATTTATTTGTAAACTTTTATAACAGAAACAAAGAAAAATGTGTTTTTTTTTTCAAAATTTTTGGTCTTTTTTTGTTATTTTAGCAAAAAATAAAAAACCCCAGCGGTGATTAAATACCTCCAAAAAAAGCTCTAGTTGTGTGAAGAAAATGATAAAATTTTAGTTTGGGTACAATGTTGTATGACCGCGCAATTGTCATTCAAAGTGTGAGAGCGCTGAAACCTGAAAAATGGCCTGGGCAGGAAGGTGTAAAATTGCACGGTATTGAAACGGTTAAAAATGGCCATTTTTTTGGCTAATAGTAGGGATGCACTGCAATTTCTGTGGCCGAAACATATCCGCCTTCGGCCGATTTGAAAAAAGCACTGATACAGGTGTCGGAAAAAACTTGCCACCACTGCCATTTGGTAGTTCTCAGCCTTACCAGAGAAACCATCAAAGGATGCTGGGCATAGAGATGAGTAAAGGAAAGATGGCCTCCACTCATCTCTATGCCCTTAGAGGACCAGAGCAATGTCACTTCTGGTTCCGGACATTTTTTTTTTAAAAGCACTAGATTAATGCTTTTTTTGATCCAATGCTTTACATTGCAGAGGAGAGATGTGGGGTCTTACTGACCCCATATCTCTCCATAAAGAGGACCAGTCACTAATTATTTCTATCACAAGGGATGCATGCATGCAAAGTTTAAAGTGCCCCTGTCCCCCCGTGCTCGCAGTGGTGAACGCGTACATAGGCCATGCTGCCCATATATGTAAATGGTGTTCCAACCACACGTGAGGTATCGCCACGAAAGTCAGAGCAAGAGCAATAATTCTCTCACTAGACCTCCTCTGTAACTTTACACTGCTAACCTGTAGACATTTTTAAAGCATCACCCATGGAGATTTTTAAGTACCGCAGTTTCACGCATTCCACGAGCGTGCGCAATTTTAAAGCGTGACATGTCTATTTACTCACCGTAACATACTCCTCCATATTTTACAAAAAAATTGGGTTATAGTGGGTTTTTTTGTTTTTTTTTAATCAAAGTGTATTTTTTTCCATTTTTAAAAACTGCGAATTTCAGTTTTCGGCCAATTGCATTTTGAATTTTCGTTTTCAGTTTCGGTACCAGAATTTTCCTTTCGGTGCACCACTAGCTAATAGGTACGGAGGCATCAAAAACATGGAGATATGGAGAGGGCATTGCCCTGGGGAACATGCACCAATGCAGAAGATTATTTAAAAATGTTATTCGGCCAGGAACAGTGATTTTTTTTTTAATAGCTTAAAGTGGTTGTAAACCTCAGACATGAAATCTGAACAAAGCGCATACTTCTATAGTCTTTACCTGCCTCTCTCCATAGCAATATGTGTCCTTTATCTCTTCTGTCTACAGTAGGTAATCATCAAAAAAGTCCAATTCCTTTAAATTCCTACATTCTTGGGGCGTGTCCTAAACCTGCCTGTGAAAGAGTTCTTCTCTCTGTTGTATGGAAAGTGCTGAAGCTCTGTATTTTGGGGGACATTTGGGAGGGTATACTTTTTTTAAGGAGCTGTCAGTGAAATTTTCCATTTGTTATTGGCCATCAAATTAAACTGTATTCTTTTTTTTTTCTAAATATCACTTACTGTAGCACATCCTACAGCAAAAGTGGGAAAAAAATTGGGTGAAGTCTCCAAAAATTACATACCAGGTCCTTTAAGTCTATGAGTGCTAATTTTACTGGGGATGCTCATACAAATCCACCCCAGACCCTGAATCTAAGCATGCAGCCTGGTTGGCTAGGAAAGGAGTGGGGGGTGAGCATGCAATAGTATTTAGAAGAGATAGAAATAGGTTCAACTCTAGGTTCAAATTTAGTTTGGCCATTCTATACATTATTGAACAAGAACAATTTAATCTGAACCTTTGTTGACATGAAACCTATAGCCCATTTCTAGTGGTCAGTGTAGTGGTCCCTTACATTGGTGACCAATGGGAGAAGGACCCCCTTACAGTGTTGGTGACCAATGGGAGAAGGACCCCCGTATATCAGTGGTCAGTGTAGTGTTCCCTTACATTGGTGACCAATAGGAGAAGGACCCCCTTATATCAGTGGTCAGTGTAGAGGTCCCTTACATTGATGACCAATGGGAGAAGTATCCCCTTATATCAGTGGTCAGTGTAGTGGTCCCTTACATTGGTGACCAATAGGAGAAGGACCCCTTATATCAGTGGTCCCTTACATGGGAGAAGGACCCCTTATATCAGTGGTCAGTGTAATGGTCCCTTACATTGGTGACCAATGGGAGAAGGACCCCCTTATATCAGTGGTCAGTGTAGTGGTCCCTTACATTGGTGACCAATGGGAGAAGGACCCCCTTATATCAGTGGTCAGTGTAGTAGTGTCCCTTACATTGGTGACCAATGGGAGAAGGACCCCCTTATATCATTGGTCAGTGTAGTGGTCCCTTACATTGGTGCCCAATGGGAGAAGGACCCCCTTATATCAGTTGACAGTGTAGTGTTCCCTTACATTGGTGCCCAATGGGAGAAGGATCCCCTTATGTCAGTGGGAGAAGGACATCATCAGTCGTAATACTGCCCCCCTTACAGATCATTGATGTCAGTTGTTACTGAGAGACAGAAATTGTTCATTGCTCAAGGAACCCCTAGAAACCTTTGTAGGAACCCTGGCTGAGAAAGGTTGGACTAGGCAGTCATCTATTCCACCTTCGACATACCTACACCCTCCCACCCCATCTCCCCTACCGCACTCGTCATTGTCCACCCAACCCCCCCCACAACACAATACCTCCCCACCCACCCCCCCACCAACCCCACCACTAACCCCCTCCCCACAACCCCCCACCTAATGGGGAGAAGGATCCCCTTTATATTCAGTGGGGAGAAGGACATCATCAGTCGTAAACAACTGCCCCCCTTTACTGATCATTGATTCTGTTTAACTGAGAGAAAGTATTTCTGTCCCCCCTTGGTGGGAGTGGAGGTGACCCATCTATAAGGACATACAGTCCATACACACCCAGCACAAGGCTGGGGTCACACTATGAGAGTATTTTTCAACCAGGGAGCCACGGCAAAAATACATAAAACCCTGAATAGTCCAATGTGAAAGCATTCCTCTGTTAACTTCCTTGTACACAGAAGAGGGAGAGAGCACAACCCACACCTCCTCCCAACTGTCTTCTGTCTTCTCTATTCCTGTCAGCAACCCAGAATGCTGTGTGGGCCTCCCACCTGTGTCCTACCAACCAATAATGTCATTGTTTGCTAACGACAAGTCGGGCCGCACAGCTTTCTGGCTTGCCAATGGGAGTAGTGAGAGGAGGAAAGAGTCGGGAGGAGGTGTGGGAGGTGCTCTCTCATTCTGCGTACACAGAAATTAAAAGAAGAATGCTTTCACATTGGATTGTACAGGGCTCCCCACACTGCTCATGTGCTGGCAGCGGAAATTGTTGGTGGGGGCGATAATCAAACCCTGCACAGTCTGATCTGAGAGTTTGGTGTCATCTCCTCTATACAGACAGGAGAGAAAACAGGAGGGAGAGAGCACAGCCCACACCTCCTCCCAGCTCTCTCCTCCTTTCTTCTGTTGCTGCTACTCCTGTAGTGATGAGAGGGATGTGGTGGTATGGGAAGTTGTGTGCTGAAGGGGGAAGATTTGTGCTCGGGGTAAAGTTGTGCTAGGAGGGGGGATTTGTGTGAGAAGTGAGTAGGAAGGAAATAGAGAGGAGACGTTGCTGGAAGTTGCATCATAGCAAGTAATATGTTATTTTCTATTTACACCCAGTAACCCCCCATCATGTCCATCCTCTTCCTCCATAGTCATGTCCGTCCTCTTCCTCCATAGTCACTGTGACGTCTTTTATCTCCAGCAGATGATGATACACACATATATAGTGTGGGAACCCAGATTAATCCCTTCAGGGGCACAATATTCCCCCACTTCTGGGGCCAGAACATTCTCCTCATTGTGGAGATAAATTCTAGTAATATGGTCCTCTAAACAAACAGCACTGACAATAAATAGACAAGACAAGGACCATCCTGACCATACATGGCCTACAAAGGGCAATGATTACACTACACAGGCAGCCAATGGGCAATCATTACACTATTCAGCCAATGCAATGATGGAGTGCCGGGGTCAGGAGTATGGAGCATAGAGCCCCTTACATTGCTGGTCAGGAGGAAAAAACACATTCCCAAGGCTGCCATGAAGAATATGTTCCATCATTGGTGTCAGAGGGAGGAACATACTGAAGGTCTCTTGTTCTTTGATGGTTTTACTTTTCAGAGCTCCTTAGAGAACTCCTGTCAGGAAAGGAAGACAACCTTCACCTTCTTGCCATCTCACTGCTTAAATATAATTTTTCAACATACCAAGTGGAGTGGAGGACAGTCCTTCACCCCTTGGTGGGCACTCGTTCTTAGGGCAGGTCTGATTGCACAGCATCACCTAGAGGGTTGTCAGGGGTTGATGCTATGTGTTGGAGGAGGCAGTCCAATACCTTCTCATGACACAGGCTCTGGCGGTGCCCGGTGCTGGAATTTAGAGCCCCAGGAACTCAACCATAACTCGATACGATGTCCTGGATACTACAGGAATACTTGACAGCTGAGAGAACAAAAGTTGCATGAAACCCCATAAAAAAATATTATTATACAGGATTTATATAGTGCCAACAGTTTGCGCAGCGCTTTACAAAATGATGGTAGACATTACTGTTACAATACAATTTGGTAAAAGAGGAAACAGAGGACCTGGCTCGTTAGAGCTTACAATCCAGGAAATGACAACGTCCAAGAAAAAACAAACAGGAGGAAGAAAACATTCCCCAGCCTGTAATCAAAAATATGTTCCATCATCGGTGCCAGAGGGAGGAAAAGACTGAGGGTTTTGAGGGAACTAGATAAGCTGCCATGACACAGGCTCTGGCAGTTCCCGGTGCTGGAATTCAGAACCCTAGAAACTCACTGCCACTCTGTACACAGTCCTGGACACTACAGAATACATGGCAACACAGAGAACGAACCCCTCCCCTCTGCTGTCCTCCCACCCACTCTTGGCTGCTATTGGATAGAAGGAAACAGACTCCTCCCCCACAGCTCTCTACTCCACCAGCACATCCTCCTGCTATCCAATCCAATCCCTTCTCTTATTGCAGAGAGTGACAGTGACATCACTCCTGTCAGTCAGCAGGCTGCCAGAGATTGGAGCTCTGCAGTCGGAGTTCTGGCAATTATCCTGATTAGCCGGCAACTCCAGCCAAAAGTCAGAAAGTTTTCTTCCTGGACATCATGATGTCCCTACATTGACCTCACAGCACTGCCTCATGTTTATCATTCCTGCAGATCTAAAACTAATTGTAGGACCCCTGCCCTAGGCTGGATGAATTTACTTTTTTGGTTCTGCTGTACGCAGCAGCAATTTATTTTCCAGGACTTATCCCTAAGCCTGATTGTTGATTGCTTCTGTCTGCCTCTGGAAGAAGCTTCCAGATATAGAGCAGGTGGGTTAACCCATGGATTATGAAGATTTATTTGACCATAGCCAATTCCTGTGAGGATGGCCCAGAAGGTGTGGCTGGGCAGAAGATAAATGTAATAGAGGGTCTGTTTGGAGCGCTATCTCTCCTGGGGTCTCCCACTAAAAGGCAGCCTGTATGTTACAGAAGAGCTGCTGCAGCTAAGCCTCAGCCTCTGCTTGGCTGAGGGCCTTGGAGGAACCTGGGCTCAGAGGAACTTGCTAGAAGAAAAGAGAATGCACCAGCCTAGTGCATTATCCCAAAATGTTTATTAAAAATCAGCATACATAATATAAACATGTGAATTAAAATCGATCATCGAGCTATTCGTCTGTAGCCCAGTAGTCCTTAATGCGGTATACTGCAGAGTGCAAGGGGACCTCACCGGGATCCTGGATGGCTAATGCCTTTTTAAGGTGGCTCCTTCTTCATCGGAGCCAAACCATACAAGTTCCCAGCGAGCTACGGGGAGCTGACGAACTGCCACGGTGAACTGAGCCAGAAGTGGGTACTGTCACGACCCGTGGTCACCGCCACCAACAGGCGACAATCGCACAGCCGCGACTAACAGTAATACGTCACGCCCACGGCGTCAGACCCCAGACCTTCTCACCAAACTCGTGACCGAAGGGCTGGCCGATCCAAAACCGCGGTGTGACGCGCGTAACAAGGCCCCACCCAGCTGCACCCTACACAGCGATTGCCCAGCTAATGGACTACAATCGGTGCCTGCAGCCTGGATGCGCTTGTTACTGGGTCAGGTTAGTTACGCAACTAACCCTCTACTGCCACCCACCACTTTTGTCGGAGACTGGGAAACTCCCGTTACTAAATATACACTATAATGATTGAAATATTGGTCTATATAGCACGGCCCGCGGACTTTGCTATACAGAGATATATGACAAACCGTAGCGTCTAGTCAAAGGCAGGGATTCGTGAATTGCAAGTAAGTGCTTAGAAACAGTTTAACACTTTCAGAAAGAAAGATTTATTTCTAACAGAGTCAAACAGATGCAAATAAATAGTTACAGAGATGACACAAGAATATATATATATGTATACAAAGACACAGCAAACAGAATAGCGAGAAAATACAGGGTAAGTTACTTGCCTTGCCTGGTTTTAGCAAATTCAAGTTGTGAGCCGAAAGGTTCTTTGATCTCCTCTGTTACGATGTTGCTTGGAGATCCCTGTGTGTGTGTGTGTGTCACAAACTCTAACTCTCTTAATAGGTCTCTCAGGGGAAGGGAAGGGGCTCTGACTTGGGAGTGGTCATTGGGAAACCCTACACTAAACTACCAGCTCATATCCCGTGATATGAACCATACATTTGATCTGAGGACTGTGCACTTATTCTGGTTGGTTTGATAATGAGTGGGCCTACATAGTTTTGGGTGATAAAAGTGACACCTTTGTAGACTGGCTGGCTCCACTTCTCATGTCTTCCTGGTTGTCCCCCACACCATCTGCCAGAAGATAACCTTTGCCTCACAGGAATGCAGGGGGGGGTGTGAGGAGTGATTTGAGAAATGCCTCAGATAAACAGATAGAACACGAAAACGAGGGTTGAGGGGGAACTCCCGCTTCAATTCTGATGAGCAAGTTTGCCACAGGTACCTGTAAAAATCAGGTACCCGCTCCCCCATCCCGCCCAAAAGGTGTCAAATGTGGCAGCAGATGGGGGGAGGAAGATAAGCAGAGCTTCCACTTTTGGGTGGAATTTGTTAGAGAAATTAGATGCTCATTTTATATATTTATGCCTGCTTACAAAAGATTGCTTAAGAAACTGTACTTTTGAAATACATGTAACTGCAAGCTACTTTCTTAGTTGAGCCTGTAAGACTAAGCTACACCTACTTCTATGATATGACAATAAAGGTTAAGCCAAGATACACAAGTCAACCAATCATATCCAGAAGAGGTGGCAGTCAGTATTTTTACATAAAGTCAGGAAATAAACATCCTATAAAAGTCTAGGTTAATTATTGTCAGATAGACAAGCTAGGATAGGCGTCTATCAGGCTAATTGCTGTGTATGCAGCCCTATTGCACGGGTCACAGCGATTAGAACCAATAGACAAATATCCAATGGATAGGCATCTATCAGGCTAATTGCTGTGTATGCAGCCCTATTGCACGGGTCACAGCGGTTAGAACCAATAGACAAATATCCAATGGCTAGGCATCTATCAGGCTAATTGCTGTGTATGCAGCCCTATTGCACGGGTCACAGCGGTTAGAACCAATAGACAAATATCCAATGGCTAGGCATCTATCAGGCTAATTGCTGTGTATGTAGCCCTATTGCACGGGTCACAGCGGTTAGAACCAATAGACAAATATCCAATGGCTAGGCATCTATCAGGCTAATTGCTGTGTATGCAGCCCTATTGCACGGGTCACAGCGGTTAGAACCAATAGACAAATATCCAATGGCTAGGCATCTATCAGGCTAAATTGCTGTGTATGCAGCCCTATTGCACGGGTCACAGCGGTTACAACCAATAGACAAATATCCAATGGCTAGGCATCTATCAGGCTAATTGCTGTGTATGCAGCCCTATTGCACGGGTCACAGCGGTTAGAACCAATAGACAAATATCCAATGGCTAGGCATCTATCAGGATAATTGCTGTGTATGCAGCCCTATTGCACGGGTCACAGACGTTACAACCAATAGACAAATATCCTTATTTTTGCTGTATCTTGTCTCCTCGTACGAGTAAATAATCTTCTTAACTTGATCCTGAGTGCGGTCTAAGGTGGATTTCCCTCACAGAATTCAGCTTTAAAGCCTGACATGTTATGTATTTACTCAGTGTAACAACATCTGTGGGTATTATTTTGAGTTTGTACGCAATAAAATTCATGAACGTGTATTATTTCCAAAACTTATTTGCGTTTGAAAAACCGCTGCACAGATACCGTGCGACATAAAAAAAATGGCAAAACCCACCATTTTATTATTTAGGGCCTCTGCTAAAAAATACGCATAATGTTTTGGGGGTTCTAATTCATTTTGTAGCAGAAAAATGTAGATTTTTACATGTAGGAGAGACATGTCAGAATTGTGGCCGCTAACAAGAGGATACTTCTACTATTTAGTGCCTGCACATGTGGGTGAGATTCCAGAGTTGTATGCATATAAAGCCTTATTAGCTATTGTAATGGTGATCTCTCTGTCCTCTCTTTGCCTCTAGTGTCCAACCACCACAAAATGGAGGACACTGCCGGAGTGGAAGTGATGTCACGGCTGACCAGAAGTTCTGGCCTTCCATTTTTTTTACACTGGCTAGAGTTGCCACCTCAGCGCTTTAAACCCGAACACATATTAACCCCTCGCCTACCAGGCACTTTTAGCCCCTTCCTGCTCAGACCAATTTGCGCGGTCAAGAAACACTGTACCCAAACTACATTTTTATAATTTGTTTGAGACAAATAGAGCTTCTTTTGGTCATATTTCATCATCTCTGGGTTTTTTATTTTTTGCTAAACAAACTAAAAAAAGACCAAAAATTTTGAAAAAAAATTTTTTTTCTTAGTTTCTGTTATAAAGTTTTGTAAGTAAATTTTCTCCTTCACTGATGGGCACTGATAGGCTGCACTGATGAGGAGTTATTGATGGGCACTGATGAGGAGTCACTGATGGGCACTGATAGGCTGCACTGATGAGGCTGCACTGTCAGGTGGCACTGATAGGCAGCACTGATGGGCATTGATAGGCACACTGATGGGCACTGTTAGGTGACACTGATGGGCATTGATAGGTGGCACTGATGGGCACTGTTAGGTGGCACCGATGGGCAGCACTGATGGGCACTATTAGGCGGCACTGATGGGCACTGATAGGCAGCACTTATGTTTACTGTTAGGCGGCATTGATGGGCACTGTTAGGTGACACTGATGGGCACTGATAGGTGGCACTGATGGGCATTGATAGGTGGCACTGATGGGCACTGTTAGGCTGCACTGATGGGGCACTGTTAGGTGGCACTGATGGGCGGCACTGATTAACTGATGGGCACCGATTGCCACTACTGGCCCACACTGATGGGCTACACTGACCACCAGGACACTGATGATCAGTGCCCATGTCCCCCTTCAAAATGCCGCTTTACCGGCTCTCCTCTCCTCATGCGCTGTCAGCACGAGGAGAGGACCGCCGATAACCGGCATTTCCTCTTTACCCGGGCATCAGCTGTGATTGGACACAGCTGGTCGCATGGTAAAAGAAGCTGCTATTGGCCTGTTCCATGGCCTTTTGGACACAGCGATCACAGATTTGTGCACAGTGTGTGCCCCGGGGGGGGGGGAGGCGTGGTTCTGAGAGCCCTCCCAGAACTAGCTGACCACGCTGTGTAGTCGTCTTTTTGGCTATAGTGCGGTCAGGAACTGGTTAATGACCCAGGTTCTGTGGCTGATTAAGGAGTTAATTAAACTCAGTGCCTCATCTGCATTAAATCAGCCTCAGAACCCGTGTCATTAATATGTGTTTCGGTTTAATAGGGAAGAGGTGGCAACCCTAACACTGGCGTGCGTTCCAGGCAGTCCTAGAATACCATTTTGGATCTCTATCTGCTAATTTCAGTCTGCCCACTTGCATTTTTGCCCCTCAAACACTGGAGGCTCCATTCCTACAGGTACAGAATATAGACGCATGTATAGAACATATGTGATGGATTTGGTAAAATACCTATTTTGTTTCCTATTGAATATATATATATATATTATATATATATATACGCTATTTCTATAAGTTTTATAAATATTTACTTTTATACTTTAATACATATGTTGTGTGAATATTTTCTGCCTGCTGAGCTTTGTGGTACTATAAGAAATCCTTGCTTAAGAAATGTCTGCTCACACACATTGCCCCCCTCCCACCGTGTGATTTGGGAAACAAAGGAATGTTTTTCTTCTCTATAAGATAAGATGGAAGAAGATCACACCTATACCATGACGGAGATTGTTTTCGTGTGGAAATGACCAATCAAAGACTAATATAATGCTTATGCTGTTGTCACATGACTCTCGCATCATTCTGCATATATATAAGCTCACTTTCTCATTATAATAAACTAGAAGCATTCATAGACTGAACTTGTGTGTCAGCGTGAGTTTCTTCCAGTGTGCGCACATTCCAGAAGCTGGCCAGTATCATAAATTAGGACAGGAACAGATAAGCACTGGACGATTAAGTCCTCAACTAAATCAACTGGTGCCAAGAAACCCGGGAACTCTGGGTAATGAACCTGCAGCCAGCCGACCTTAAAGGGCATTAGCTGTCAGTCAAACCGGACGGGACAGAGAGCTTGATCACCTCTTGGAGCATGGTAAGATATATTTTGCTATCTTACCATTGCTTATCCTGTCTTTGTTGTTGATTCATACCTGTGCCTAGTACGGCTGCTAAAGGTCACTAAAGGCAGGTAACTTTGCTTGCCCGGAGTTTATTTAAATATACCTGCATGTGCTTATCTGTTACCTGGGTCTCTGTTGTGTGTTTTTATGTATCAGTCTTGAGGTGGAAGAGGAGTGGACCTACTGAGGGTTTTGACACATAATTTCTCTTGGGTGTGTGGTAACCTTGTGTGTTGACCACAAGAGAGGAGGTGTCGGGGTACGCGTCACGGTTGTGTGACAGCGGGTGCCGTAACCGTGTTTGTGTGGGTTACAAAGATTTACTCAGTGATCTGTACTCATAGCCCACCAAGATAGACTGCTATGTTATGTCCTAAATGTGTGTCTGTAAGTTAATGTTTGCCATTCATAATAGAAGGTTGGGGTTTGTTAAGGGTTAAGGAAAGTCTGGACAGCAGCCTGTGAAGTGTCTTAGATTTCTGTTAGGAAGGACCAGAGACAGGAGGAGATGGGTCAGACGCTGATAAGACCCCTAGAAAGGAATGTTAGCATGTGACCTGGTTGCACAGAGGGAGGGGGGAGCAGTATGTGAAGGGATTAGTTAAGTTAGTGAAAGTATGTGGAATCACAGATAAGGGGGGTCGTTTACAGCCAGAAGAATGGCGGGAAAAAAAAGAAGAAAGATGTCTTAGTTGACAAACATGTGCTGAAGACAGCAAGAAGCTTGGTATAATGTAGCCAAAGTTATCCACAAAGAGCAGTGGACAGAACAGGTATTGCTACAGAAAAAAAAAAAACTGTTTATGTGTACCATTAATGTGTTAAATATTGAAAAGGATTACTGGCATGTCATATTGTGAAGAGGTGTGGAAGGTAGTGAAGCAGTTAAAAAAGTTATCTAAAGTAGTGAAAGTTTGTAAGCTGAAGGTCAGCTTTGCCTGGCATAAATTATTGTAGGAACAGAGAGGAATGTTATGTGAAAAAAGGTTTGCTGAACGTGACAGAAGCTTGGTAAAAAACTGTAAAAGCGTTGCATAAAGGATAGTTGGAAGAAATTCAAGAAAATGGCGATTGTATAATGTATGTGTATCACAAAAGTGAAAATGGAAGTGTGCTAAAACCACCGCCCAATGATGATAGAATTCAGAACAAAGGAGGGCAGGAACAGTCCTGCCTAGCCCAGTACACTTCCTGATGGCAGCCATCTTGCTGCACCTGCTTTGTCCCTTCCTGCCCAGCCCAGTACACTTCCTGATGGCAGCCATCTTGCTGCACCTGCTTTGTGGCCAACGCCTCGAGTGAGCCGCCTCTACCCAGTGTGTCCGGTCTTACTGTGGTGGTTTATGTAAGGATATATATTATTTATAAAGGGCGTGTCCCTTTCCCTTAGATGAAATATTACAGTGCCTCCAGCCGTTAAAACGGCAAATATTTAGTAAACCAATAATTTGGACACCTTGATAATTTGATCACCACTTATTATTATACCTTGAATTCTTTTAGCCAATATGATTTCGTACCATACACACAAAATTTGCCTTATAATAGATAAATAAAAATTTATTTATGTACAAAAATTATATATATATTAACACAAAACGCAAAAGACTGGTGATAAATGAATATTGGTACACACAATCAAAAATATATCCTACCAATGTAAGACACAATAATAAGGTTTCTAACTAATTACATCAATATCACAATTTTTAAATGATATGATTATTTATTAAATTTATTAATAATTAATAATTTCGAATATCTCAAAGGTTATATTCTCACAAGCCGTGGCCATAGGATTGCAAGAAGCAAGCCCTTGATATATGATACTCTGGTTATTAATATTCAATAAATTATGAAATATGAAAAAAAATTATAATATGGCAACAAACATTTTTTTAACAGTAAAACAGGATCTCTCTACATATATCTAACTACCCAATATTGTTGTGATACACTAAGGTAATTTTATGATTCCACACAACAGAGAAAATAGGTAATACAAAATCAAATAAACATCTCACCACACCCGGAATTCAGACTAGGCAACTCTCCCGTGGATTTAGCTGGCAGTGGAACGCCTTTAGACTGATATTATAGGGCAAGTGATAGATATTCAGTAGGGGAGAATGTAGGAAGTTATAAGGTTAGAGGTTTAGAAATTTAGTTAAAGTTTTAGGAAGTTTGAAAGATGGAAGAGTAGTTATTCAGCAGAGATCTTCTTCAGATGTCAGGGTCTTCTTTTGATGAGGTCTTTTTTGAGTTTTTCTTTTTCTTGATGAGGTTTTTTTTTTTTTTTGTTAAAAGTACAAGGGCTTTTATATCCACTAATCCATTGTTCTAAGATACCTTCCCACCAGGCTTCCTGATTGGCTAGTTGAGAAATGTGTGTACATAAGCTATTTCTCACCTGCCCGCCAGGTGGCGGTCATGTATCATAGAACAATTTGAGTATTTGAGATGACTCATACCTTGGGTGGAATCTTAAGGTAATTTCAGGAATCAAATATACGTCTTTTTCCAGATATAAGTGATCATACCTATAATATTCTAAATAGGGACCATGGAATATAGGTGTATATTCAGTTATTCCTTCTTGAAATACCATCCTGTTTGTTTCCTGATAAGACATGTAACTAATGCTAGTTTATAATACATCTTACTTCCCATCATCTCAATACTCAAGTTAGTGATATATAGTTCCCATTTCTGAATATTTAGTGGTGTGTTAAAATCCATAACATCTCATTTATAATATGTTTTTGTATATATATTTTTGTAATTATATACAGTCAACTTTTTAGACTTAAATGTCCTGAATTTCACCTCTTTGTTTTAGAATCAACATTTTCTATGTGTAGGAAAAAAAAAAAACTCTCTGTTTGCCTGGCCTTGTATTTGGACTCATGGTAAACAACTGTTAATGCTTTCACCCTTGGTGAACAATAGTATATTGTAATAGTTTCAGAGGTCTGTTGGTTCATCACACTCTGCAGGTTTTGGTTAAGCTTTCAACCAGTTGAGTTCCCGTCTCATTATTGTTAAAATGTTTGAAAGTCGAAGTCCTATCTGGCTATGTTTGTTTGACTTTCTGTATATGCATTCTTCTCAACCTCAATATACAAATAGTCCTTGTTGACAGTCCAAACAGTCTTATTGTCTTGGAAAAGTCTTACTTCCCCCATTCTCTCCATTTCTTTAACTAGAATCCTTGATGGTTCAACCAAGACAAAATTAACTCTTAGCATCGGCTATACTGAGCTGTTTGCCATATAATATTATGTCTTGATAAAGTCATATTTTTGAGACATAATTCAAAAGGTCCACAACAAATCCCCCTTTTTTTTTGGGGTACAGGCACGTGTAGGGGGTGTGTCTGTATCGAAAAACATGAGTGGGACTTTTGGTTAGAGTGATCGTTCGTCTTCTCCGGTGAAGTGAATGAAATAAAAAAAAAAAAATTTTTTTTTTTTTTTTTTTTTTTTATAATAAAATGGCAGCGGTGATGCTGGTTGGTCCTCAACTTGACTCGGCGTCTTTAGATGGACACTTCTGATGACGATCCTGGTCTTGTGATGAGGCCGGCCTGGCCTGGCACATCCACCTTGGGGTCCATGGGTCCTCCGCACGACAGGTCTCTTAGACGGTCTCCTAGGCGGGTCTTTTCCTCTGGACTGGCCCTTGGTGGCCTGGGACATCAGGTTATCGTCTCCGGATCGATCTCTGGCATCTGGTCTTTCCCACAGGACATTATAGCTTCCTTCTAGGGTCTGGTCATTGACACCTCCGATCGCCGGTCTGGTCATAGTCTGGGCCTTCCTTTCTAAATTATTAAAATGAACAGTTTAAGTATTGGATATACATAAAATTATATTACTGGATCCTGTAAGGCAAAAGATGAATTATATGTTCAAAGGAAATTTAATAATGATCTCAATATCTCCAGATAGGAACTGGTGGGGTTAGTCTTCCAACAACTGCAATTGAGACTTTGGATGGCAAGCACGTAATTGATTGATGTGCACCCATCTATCACTGATTTCACCATACCGGGTAACCTGCAATTTATATGCGACCGGAGAGATTTTATCAATGATAGAGAACGGACCTTTCCAAGATGGAAGGAATTTCCGTTCCTTGATCTGGTCTCTTGCAAAGTTGTATAGATAGACCTTGTCACCAATCTCATATTCCTTCTTGGAGGTTTTGAGATCATAGTATGTCTTAGCACTAGTTGCAGCTCTTTCCAAATTTCGCTGGGCAAAGGCAAAAGCATATTGCAGATGTTTACGTAAATCCTCTATGTACTGGTGTGTGGTGGTAGCATTGATCAAATTTTGATCTGTAGCGATACAATAAGTGCTGGGGCAGTACCATCCGTCTACCTGTCATCAGTTCAAAAGATGACATTTTTGTAACTGTATTCGGAGTAGCCCTCAACGCCATCAGGACCAGCGGGAGTTTGACATCCCAATCTTTGCCTGTTTCCTTAACAAATTTCTTAAGGACATTAACGATGGTCTGATTGTATCGTTCTACACCACCACTAGAGGCTGGCCGATAGGCGATATGCAATTTCCTTTTAACCCCCAAAATTTTCCACAATTTGGCCATCACTTCGCTAGTGAAGTGCGATCCTCTATCAGACTCTATCCTCTGTGGGAGACCAAAACGAGAAAATACATGATTTATTAGCAATGCAGCACATGTCTCGGAGCTATTATTTGGTGCTGGTATACATTCGACATACTTGGTGAATAAACATGTAACTGTTAACATATACCGATTTCCTCGTGAAGATTTTGTTACGGGCCCAATAAAAATCCATCTGAAGGTCTGACCAAGGCATACATATCCCCCTCTTCTGGAGAGGTGCTCTGTGAGTTGGCTTGGTAGGTTGAAATTGGGGACATATTAGGCAACCTTGGCAGTACTCCTTCACATCACGTAACATATGAGGCCAGTAGGCATAATCCCGCAGGATCTCATACGTGATCTTCTCTCCACGATGACCGGAAGTGGGAGCATCATGGGCATGCTGTAGCATCAAACCTCTAAATTTAAGTGGGACGACCCATTGTTGTACGCCACCCTTTGAGGTTCGTATCAACAATCCCTGGTATAAAGAGAATTGGGATTTGGATTTCATTAAGATACGTAAAATCCTCCTTCCCACTACATACTTCCTTATTTATGGGATTTTTTGGTTGGGATCTTCTATATGACTATAAAACAAGCCAATTATTGGGTCTTCTTTTTGGGCAGTAATTAAATCCTCACTAGGAGAATCGTGACTCCACTGTAATGCATTCGGATCACCAGCTGTTCTGGCCTGTTGCCTGGTGACAGCTTCAACCTGTACGGTACCTAAAAATTGGTCAATGTCTAACAGTTCACCGGTGATTGCCCCTTCCTTGGCTAGAGAATCGGCCAGATCGTTCCCTTCTTTCTCGGCACCTAGAACCTTGGAGTGGCCTTTGGTCTTCTTGAAGTGCAGGGTGAGATCATTGGACCTTACCAGTTCATCGATGTGACAAAAGAGCTTACCATGTTTCACGGGTTTGTGATTACTCTTGTTCATGTTGTTTCGCTTCCACCTAGGGAAATACTCCACAAAACTATTCCTGACATAATTGGAATCGGTTATGATGGCACACTCTCTTAATGTTGAACTCTATAGCCATCTCAACTGCTCTAAGAATTGCAGTAAGTTCAGCAACCTGACTGCTTTTTGGTCCAAGTTTGTATCCCACAGAAATTGGGGTGACACCTTGGGTCCAAACGATTCCAATACCTGCCACTAGTTGGAGCTGTTCCCCATCCTTGTGTGATGAAAAGCACAACCATCCACATATACACACGGCAGCTGTTTACAGTATTCTTCATCGTAAACCTTGTAGGGAGAGAACAGTTGTTCTTCCAGAAAGTCAGTGTCCGGGCCCTCCATAGCAGGCGTAGTTGCGGAACAATCATGGAGCTCGGCTAGGCCCTGGGCTACTGGACTTTCCTTGTTCTGTTTGTACCGAATTTCAAGAGGCCACCCTTGCAAAGACAAAGTCCAAGCAGTGATGCGGCTATTAGACACATTTCCTCCCTTGATACGTTCACTCTTTAAATACTGTAAAGGCTGGTGTGCCGTTTCAACAATGATTCTCTCTCCCTGAATGTAACTGCGGAAATTCTGTAATGCCCACACGGTGGACAATAGAGCTTTTTCACAGTCACTGAACTTTACTTCAACCGGGGACAAAGTTTTACTGGCATAGGCAATCACCTTACTGACATCATCACGTTTCTGGTAAAGAACAGAACTCATACTTACCTGCGTAAACCCTGTCTCTAGATAGAAATTTTTACCCCCTTCGGGATATCCGAGACACGGGGCTTGTGTGAGACGTTCCTTTAATTCCTTCATGGCGTCCTCCTGTTTCTTACCCCACGACCATTCGACATCCTTCTTCAGTAGGTGAAGCAGTGGCTTGCTTATCTCGGCGTAATTATCAATAAACTTACGCGAGTAGTTTACCATACCTAGGAATGATCTCAATTCTTTAAGGTTTAGTAGGGACTTTACAGTTCAGAACCGCCTCAACTTTCTTCTTTTGTGGGTTCAAACCTTCAGCAGTAACTTCATGGCCTAGGAAGTTTACCTTCGTGCGACACCACTGGGCTTTTTGTAAGGACAGTTTAACTCCTGCTGCTTTTAATTGGCCCAGGACATGCCGAAGTTCTGTAATGTGTTTGGCCATATCAGTACTTTTGATCAGGATATCGTCCACATATGCCAACGTCCCCCTTTCGAAGGCGTCTGGCATGGCCTTGTGCATGAACACAGCAAATTCATGTCCGGAATTTATGAATCCGAAAGGCATTCTCACCCAACAATATTGTCGATTCCCAAAACTGAAGGCCAGTTTGTATTGGTCTTCCTCACTCACCTTTATGGTCCAATACCCCTGTGCACAATCCAAGGCTGTGAAAACTTGGGATCCTTGGAGCTGGGCTAGACATTGGTCTATGTATGGGACAGGCCATCCTGACATGTACACACGTTTGTTTAGCTGACGGAGGTCAGCGCACAAACGCCATTGTCCATTGGGTTTTAAAATACCCAGGATCGGGTGGTTGTAGGAGCTGTGGATGGGCCTAATTATACCCCCTTTCATGTAACTTCCTGATAATCTCAGCTAGAGATTCATAGGAAGCTAATGGTAACCTATACTGTCTTACGAATACTGGTGGGGCATCTGGATCTGTTTGGATCCTGCGATGTGTAGGTCAGTAGTCCCACAATCGTAAGAATCCTTGGCAAAGATCTCTTGGAATTCAAGGAGAAGCTCTCGGAGCAATTGTCGGTCGAGATCACTGGCACACGCGTCGGCGAGGGCCACCATCTCTTCCACTAACTCCTTGAATCCAGGAAAGCTTTCCGGCTGACCTATCTCATATGCCTCTTCAAGTTTCGTGGTGAGGTCATTGGGTATGTGATGTGTGTGTGTGTTCTCCTGCCATCCAGGTTCTTTGGGGTACTCTTGTTCTTTGATTGGGTGATCAAAGACAATTGATGTCTCTTCGATTCGACAGGTGCCATCTTTAGAATCGAATGGATAAATGGACTCTATGGTGAAAATACCCTCTGGTAATGAATGGAATGTTTGTTCAATTAATTGTTCCTCCGACAAATATTCATCGGGGATGAGTCCAATCACCTGGTTAGTGACCCCAAAGGTGTAATATTCAGTCTCTACCGCTAGACCAATAAGGGTCTCTTTGGGTAAGACGATGTCCTGATTTGGACAGATTATGTACGTAAATGTACATCGGGGATTGATGTGTGTTGACTAGGGGCGTGTGTGTAATGTTCAGTCCCTCCCCCTGCATTTTATGGGAGAGGCATACTAATGCATCTGACCCCTTCAGTCTATGTCCCTTTTTAACTTGGATGGGGAGTATGAAATTATTTATGCCCTTAGGAATTGTAATCTTTTGGGCTACCTGGACTTCAACAGCATAAGGCATCTGTTGCTGGGATTTTAAAGCTAAGTCCAGATTTTGGTATTTTTCGGGGTCCCCCTTTAGTCGACTCCATAAACAGTCATTAATTAGGTCGACTTGCATTGCAAAGCGATGTAATATATCGTTGCCAAAATAAATTTTAGTTTGGGGATTATCCAAGACTAGGAACACATGGGTGGCTGTTTTGTTTCCTACAGTGACGTTTAAGAGACACCTAGCCATTGAATTGTGATCATCAGAGTCATCAAGGGAGTCTGAAATCCAATGACGCTGAGGTGTGGAGAAACGGATCATTTCCATTTCGGTCAGGTGTTTTATCAGCCCATGGCTTACAAAGCTGTGTTCCTGTCTCAAATCTAGTTTGGCATATTTTGACCTATTAAGACCATTTATCCGGATGGGGATAAACAAGTCGCTGTTAACCCTTTCAATACCTGTCAAGAATTGGGTATGATCTCCCCCTTTTCTTGGTTTATCCTCCTGATGAAAAGATATCGTAAGGATGTCATCTTGGAGGGAAATATCTTTTATTTTATCTTGGGGAATTCTAAAAATGTGTTCCTCATCTCTTCTGATAGGGTTATGGTCATCAGGTTTGATAACCGTTACATCAGGAAGTTGGCTGTTCCTGAAATGGATTTCTAATGATCCAGGCCTTTCTTCCACCAGGTGGCAGTGTTGTCGGGAATGGGGAGTTTTAAGTTTCCCATATTTAATTGGGGTATTTACCTGTGACCACAGTACTTGGTTCACACAGTCAACTATGGTGTTCAGCCTTTTTAGGAAGTCCATCCCAATTATCATGTGGTGCTGGGATATGCTAGCAATGATGATGGGGTGTCTCAGTTCCTTATTACCCAGTTTCAGTTTAAGCCAGGGGTACCCATGACTTGTAAAGGGTCTCCACCTACACCAATCAATGAGCTGTCAAAGCTTTTAAGTCTCGGCTTGGTGGGCATGACATTCGCCACTTTATCAAAATGTTCCTGTGACATGATGGTTGCTTGGGATCCAGTGTCTATTAAGCCGACAATCGAAAGATCACTGGCATCCTGCACCTGCACTGTGGCATAATATCTCCCATCAGATTCAGTCAGCTCACACATGAAATTAGTGTGGTTGAAGATCTGTGGGCCCTTCAATAACATATGACTAGCTCTTATCTCACCGCATGTGGTGGACACATTACCCTTATCCTCCCTGGTGGGATTCTTGGACTGTCTCAAGACAGAAGCACAACTAGAAGTTGGTGCTCCGTCTGGCTTGTCAATCCCGACGACTTCCGATGCCGCGACTATATTAGGGGCAATAGATGGACACTGAAAAACAGGAGAATCGTTAATAACCAACAAACTGGTCCCCCTTTGCCTGAGAACTAGATTCTCTATTAGTAGGCGTGTCAGGGACGGTACACACATCTCCTGTCATTTGACTCAGTGTTCTCCCCTGTTGGTTTAAGGCTTGGTTGCCTGTTAATTCTGTGACCCTTGGTTGGTCACAGGAGCTGCTCCTAAAAAAGGATTGGATGGAAATTGAGTGACAAGCCTGTCCATTTGTTCAGCCATTTTGCTGACCTGTGCCTCTATTTGTCCAATACGCTCAGAGGAGTCATTCTGTTGATTCTCCCTTTTCCTATACTTTGCGCTTGTATTTTGGACGAGACTGGTAATGAGACTCAGAGTCAGAACTACTGCTCTGGTCCCGACGCCATTGTTCTCTCTGAGGTTTTGGGGTCTCCCTGTTATTAAAGGGAGCCTGGGGTACTGTATCCCCCCTTTGAGCCTGAGGGTGTTCTTGGCGTGGAGGAAATCTTTGGAAGTCGGAGTTTTTATTAAAATTGGGATTCTTATTGTAATTATGGTTCCTGTTGAAATTGGGGTTCCCATAAAAATTCCCATGTTGGTTTTGGCGAGGATAATAGAACCTCTGAGGATACCATTGACTCCTTTGATTCTCATCACTGTACTGACCCTTACCATACTTTTTATTCTTCTCACTTCCACTACCGTAGTTCCCTGGCTTTTGTCTATCCTTTCTCACCCACTGGTTTTGGGGTGCAAAGTTATGGACCTCCTTCACTTGCTGGGTTTGAGGTACAAATCTAGGGGAACCATTGGTTTTACCCCCACGGACTACTTCCGCGCATATGATTTCTTCTCTGCCTGCAAATTTGGATTTGGAGGGGAAACGGTAGTGGTGCTACTATCTTGGGGCTATTTTTAGGTTCTCTTTTTATCCCGCCCTCACTGGACTGTTGGATCGAGAATAAATAGTCACTCTCTCTCACCAACCAATCAAGAGAGCATCCCTTTCTGTAATCCTTTGCAAGTCCCAATTTTATGTAAGCAGGTAATGCTTCATAGAATAGTGTCTTGAATTCTGGCTGGTTAGGATTGGGATCCTTTTCAGCCAGGAAATAGGCATTTCTGAGGACAGCCAGAAATTCTGCAGGGCTTTGGTGAGGACCACACTTTAAATTGTAGGCCGCAGCCTTGGCAGAGGTTACAGTTTTATAAGGCCCAAATTCCATGTGGCACTTATGTTTAACCTCTCTCCAGGACTGATTGGAATAGGCCCTCAAGGTCTCAAAGAATTGCCGGTATTTCTCTTCAAACACCCATGGCAGCAATTCTATTTTGGTGTGGTCATCTCTAATGCCCAGAATCTCTAACGTCTGTCTTCATATGTTTTCATGTGTTCGGTGATCTCAAGGGACCCTTTCTTAGAAAACATAGGAACAGTGTCCTTCAGGAACTTAATGACCTTTGGGGTGTCATATCTCCTGAATGACCCCTGGGATTTCCCTTCCTGCCTATATGAAAACTCATATTTTTTTCAGAGCGCTCTGGAGTGTATCTTGAAAGCTTAGGAGGTGACCTATATTCTGACCCTGACTCACTATCAGATACTTCGCTGTGATGCGGGTATCTCCGCTCATCAGCCTCTGGCTTGACTGGGTTGGTCCGTCTTTGGACCCCAGAATTTATTTGGGCCGTCAACCTTATAATCTGCTCCTCCAGAGTTTTCTGCTCAGATTTTATCAAGGTAAGTTCTGACTGGTCATGCTTATCCCCTGGGTGAACTTTAATTTTGACAGGAGATAACCTCTCTGATCTGAAGTACTCCACCTCATCTTTTAAGTCCTGATACTTCTCTTGAAGTTGTTTTAATTCCTGAAAGTTTCTTTCATACAGGTCCTGAGCACTTCGAAAGTCTCCGACCAATCTATCATAATGTTTCTCGGATTCGTCTAAACGAATACCGGCATGACCAAGCTTCCCTTTCAAAGACTCAATGTCCTGATTTTTGCTTTCTAACAAGAGGCGGGCCTCTGACAACTCTTCCCTTAGAGTCATGGTCCGCTGGGCAGCTCCAGCGGTCATGAACCATAACATGGGCCAAGCTTCTAGGAGAAGTCTGTCACGGCTTCTATCACTTTCTGCTCCAGCAAATGCTATTAAAAACCCAACAACCTGGCCCTTTTGGTTGAACAGGTCCTCAAAGGTGCTCATGGCCTGCTTTTTCTCTTCATCCACAAATTCATTATTGCTATCCCCCAACTTAATCTCTTGCGGAGATAATCTATTACTTCACATTCAACATACTTCTGCCAAGCACCGGCAGCTTTCCGGGCTGGCTTCATGCTTCCTGCTCAATGCCTTGAGCCGCCATATTTTCCTCGTTATGCTTGGAAGAGGTGGATCCGTGATTACTGGATGCCATTTTGATATAAAATATATGTTTGACAAAGTGTACAAATATACAATCACCAGTGCGTTTTGTGTTATGGTACGATTTCTATGGATCTCAGCAGTGCCTCCAAATTTATCCTGTGGTGGTTTATGTAAGGATATATATTATTTATAAAGGGCGTGTCCCTTTCCCTTAGATGAAATATTACAGTGCCTCCAGCCGTTAAAATACGGCAAATATTTAGTAAACCAATAATTTGGACACCTTGATAATTTGATCACCACTTATTATTATACCTTGAATTCTTTTAGCCAATATGATTTCGTACCATACACACAAAATTTGCCTTATAATATAGATAAATATAAAAATTTATTTATGTACAAAAAATTATATATATATTAACACAAAACGCAAAAGACTGGTGATAAATGAATATTGGTACACACACATCAAAAAAATATCCTACCAATGTAAGACACAATAATAAGGTTTCTAACTAATTACATCAATATCACAATTTTTAAATGATATGATTATTTATTAAATTTATTAATAATTAATAATTTCGAATATCTCAAAGGTTATATTCTCACAAGCCGTGGCCATAGGATTGCAAGAAGCAAGCCCTTGATATATGATACTCTGGTTATTAATATTCAATAAATTATGAAATATGAAAAAAAAAAAAATTATAATATGGCAACAAACAATTTTTAACAGTAAAACAGGATCTCTCTACATATATCTAACTACCCAATATTGTTGTGATACACTAAGGTAATTTTATGATTCCACACAACAGAGAAAATAGGTAATACAAAATCAAATAAACAATCTCACCACACCCGGAATTCAGACTAGGCAACTCTCCCGTGGATTTAGCTGGCAGTGGAACGCCTTTAGACTGATATTATAGGGCAAGTGATAGATATTCAGAGGGGGAGAATGTAGGAAGTTATAAGGTTAGAGGTTTAGAAATTTAGTTAAAGTTTTAGGAAGTTTGAAAAGATGGAAGAGTAGTTATTCAGCAGAGATCTTCTTCAGATGTCAGGGTCTTCTTTTGATGAGGTCTTTTTGATGGTTTTTCTTTTTTGAGTTTTTTTTGATGAGGTTTTTTTTTTTTTTGTTAAAGGTACAAGGGCTTTTATATCCACTAATCCATTGTTCTAAGATACCTTCCCACCAGGCTTCCTGATTGGCTAGTTGAGAAATGTGTGTGTACATAAGCTATTTCTCACTGCCCGCCAGGTGGCGGTCATGTATCATAGAACAATTTGAGTATTTGAGATGACTCATACCTTGGGGGTGGAATCTTAAGGTAATTTCAGGAATCAAATATACGCTTTTTTCCAGATATAAGTGATCATACCTATAATATTCTAAATAGGGACCATGGAATATAGGTGTATATTCAGTTATTCCTTCTTGAAATTTACCATCCTGTTTGTTTCCTGATAAGACATGTAACTAATGCTAGTTTATAATACATCTTACTTCCCATCATCTCAATACTCAAGTTAGTGATATATAGTTCCCATTTCTGAATATTTAGTGGTGTGTAAAATCCATAACATCTCATTTATAATATGTTTTTGTATATATTTTATTTTTGTAATTATATACAGTCAACTTTTAGACTTAAATGTCCTGAATTTCACCTCTTTGTTTTAGAATCAACATTTTCTATGTGTAGGAAAAAAAAAACTCTCTGTTTGCCTGGCCCTTGTATTGGACTCATGGTAAACAACTGTTAATGCTTTCACCCTTGGTGAACAATAGTATATTGTAATAGTTTCAGAGGTCTGTTGGTTCATCACACTCTGCAAGTTTTGGTTAAGCTTTCAACCAGTTGAGTTCCCGTCTCATTATTGTTAAAATGTTTGAAAGTCGAAGTCCTATCTGGCTATTTGTTTGACTTTCTGTATATGCATTCTTCTCAACCTCAATATACAAATAGTCCTTGTTGACAGTTCCAAACAGTCTTATTGTCTTGGAAAAGTCTTACTTCCCCCATTCTCTCCATTTCTTTAACTAGAATCCTTGATGGTTCAACCAAGACAAAATTAACTCTTAGCATCCGGCTATACTGAGCTGTTTGTCATATAATATTATGTCTTGATAAAGTCATATTTTTCTTTCTCCTCTGTGCTGATGACCTGCCCACGGCTGAAGAAGCCTCAGAGAGTTTACTATGTTACTTGGCACACCAAGGCTGTAAGGCCTCTAAACCGAAGTTGCAATGGTGCTCTACAACAGTCATGTTCTTGGGCCGCTGCCTCTCACATGGAAGAAGGCATCTTATGGAGGAAAGAGTTAAGGCCATCCAGAACTTGCCACTCCCTTTAGGCCAGAAGCCACTCTACGCCTTTCTTGGCCTCATATCCTACTGTAGGTCATGGATTCCTGATGTTTCTTGGTTTATGCAACCACTCTACGATGCTCTCAAGTCTGAGCCCTTCCATCTGTCCGAAGAGGCCGCCTCCAACTTTTTGGCTCTAGAATGCTTACTTTCTTCAGCCCCAGCCCTAGGTCTACCAGACTACGAGAAATTTTTTCAAACTGTTCGTGTCTGAACGCCAAGGCCATGCCACGGGGGTCCTAGCTCAGGGACATGGTGGGCAAACCAGACCCATTGGGTACTATTCTTGCCATTTGGACCCCGTAGCTAGGGGTGGTTCGTCATGTCTAAGAGCTGTCTTCGCTGCTCAAGCTCTGTTTGATAAGAACCCTGATATTGTTCTGGGACATGAACTTGTTCTTCTGGCGCCGCATGACATTGCTGCCATTTTAAACCAAGTCCAATCTAAACATTTGTCCACAGCGAGGCATCTTAGACTACAGTGTTCTCTCCAACTTCCTGATAACGTCACTCTCCTACGTTGCCAAACCCTGAATCCGGCCACTCTCCTCCCAATTGCTGAGGGGGGTAATGAAGATAATACAGAAAGTGGAGAGGATGATGGAGCCACTGAGCCTCATAATTGTCTTGAAGTGATGAAAATGGAAACCTTCCATCTCCCCACAGTGAGTGAAACACCACTGTAGGACCCAGACTTCACCTTTTTTGTTGATGGTTCCAGATATGCAGACGATGGAGGCAAATATTATACAGGATTTGCGGTCACTACTGCAGACACAGTCCTACAGGCAAGAGCCCTATCGCCAGCAATATCTGCACAGGGAGCAGAACTTCAAGCACTCACAACAGCATGCCAGATGGCGGAAGGAAAAAGGGCCAATATCTACACAGACTCCAGATATGCCTTTGGGGTGGCCCATGACTTTGGACCCATATGGAAGGCAAGAGGATTTATGACTGCAGCAGGTACGTCCATAAGACATGGAGCAGCCATTGGACGACTGCTGGAAGCACTCCTTCTACGCATTCAAGTGGCTATTCTGAAGGTAAAAGCTCATGGGAAAATAAACTCCTCAGAAGCCAAAGGCAGTAATCTGGCAGATTTGACGGCAAAACGAGCGGCCATGGGACCACCAGAAATGGAAGTAGAGGTGACCGGAGAGTGGGAACCAATGTTTACTTTACAGACCTTACCTGTGGACAGAAACTACCTCAAGGAACTCCAAGAAGCAGCAAGTCCAGAAGAAAAAGAGAGCTGGAGACGGAGAGGAGCTATTATCAAAGACGGTCTGTTTGAGTGTAACAAGAGGCTTTGTTTACCCAAGAATATGTTTCCAGCTGTAGTCCAGTGGGCACACGGAGCAGCCCATCTGTCAAAGAGCCTCATGAACTCTCTCATCAACAAGTACTATGTAGTGCCTGGAATCACCACATTGACGAACAATTTTTGCAGAACATGTGCCATCTGCGCAAAATGCAATCCGGGATGCACAGAGAAGACACCACAGAAATATTTGGCCAAACCCCCCTATACCCTTTTCAAAGGATACAAATTGATCATATCCGGATGCCAAAGAGTGGGCGGTTGAGTACACCCTAGTGGTGTTGGACATGTTTTCCAGTTGGCCAGAGGCCTTTGCTGTAATTAACATGACTGCTAAAACAACTGCGAAGAAACTCCTCACTGAGGTTGTATGCAGATATGGGCTTCCAGAGGTGATAGACAGTGACCAGGGCCCCGCCTTCACAGCTTCAGTAACCAAAGAAATATGGGCAGCATTAGGAGTCACTCTGGCCTTCCATACCCCCTATCACCCCCAAAGTAGTGGGAAAGTAGAAAGAATGCTAAAAGTAGCCCAAGAGACTGGCATGAGTTGGCCAGACAGTCTGCTTATTGCGCTATTTAGTGTCAGATACACACCAAGAGTAGAACACTCCCTATCCTCTTATGAGATTTTGTTTAGCTCAGCCCCCAGACTTGGTTGTTATTTTCCACAACAGTTGCAATTACAATTTGATGTGTTAACTGATTATGTGACTGTATTATCACGTGAATTAACCCGTATCCATGTCCAAGTGTTTTCTCCATTCCAGATCCTGAGTCAGATACAGGAACTCACAGCCTATTACCCGGAGATTGGGTATTAGTAAAGACATTTATGAGGAAACATTCCCTTGAGCCAAGATATGATGGTCCATTCCAAGTTCTGATGACCACAGCCCCTTCTGACAAGGTGGCCGGGAAGAACACTTGGATACACGCCTCCCACTGCAAGAAAGTCCCAACCCCTGAGGAAAAGGCGTTATCTACACCGTGACAACTATGTTGTATATCCGTTTTTTCTAATAAGTCTCACAGAGGCTCAACAGGTGGATATCACCGAAATAGGTGACACCACTATATTTTGGTACAACTCATCTAACACTCATGTAGCTATTTTCACCTTTGATTTCTGTAGTATAGATCCCATGTGGTGCTATGACCATAATCTATATGATCTTGACACAACGAGCATGTTCCGATAGTAGTGACCAGGTATACATATGTGTCATGGATGATAATCAGATTGGAAGGGATTTGGACTGGGTGAGTGTGCCCTTGCAAAGGCCATTATGCCTCTCCACATCCTAGCAGAAAATACGCCTGACCCAATGCCTGGCCATAGGAAGCGAAAAGCTGCTTCTGGCAGTTTTGACCCACATGTGTATATAGATGCTATTTTAGTCCCAAAGGGGGGTGCCTAATAAATTTAAAGCCAGAGACCAAGTAAAAGCAGGCTTTGAATCCCTGATTCCCATGATAACTGTTAATAAAAATGTAGATTAGATAAATTACATATACTACAACCAACAGAGGTTTGTGAATTACACCAGGGATGCCCTTCAAGGAATCGTTGACCAGCTAGCCCCTACATCCTACATGACATTCCAGAATAGAATGGCTCTGGACATGATTTTAGCAGAAAAGGAGGTCTGTAAAATGATAGAAGGAACCGGAACATGTTGTACATATATTCCTGACAATACTGGCTTGAATGGTAAGGTTACTCTGTCTATAAAGAAATTGGAAGATCTGTCAGTTGAGTTGAAAAAGAATTCAGGGATCACAACTTGTGGGATCAATATTTCAGTTGGATGAGTGGGTGGCAAAAGATACTTGCCCAAATAGAGGTAACTGTATTAATAATTCTGATTCTCCTGGCCCTGGTTGTATGCTGTGTTATACCATGTGTGAGGAAATTGATGAGCAAAGCAGTAGACAACAACAAAACACCTACCTTCCTGAACCAGGAGCAAGAGGATCTCCATATGGTAGATGAAAAAAAACCTTATACCCCATTACGGTCCCTCTCCGCCAATAGTAATCTCAAAATTTTGTAGGGATAGCATCTGACTTCCTTATGTACAAAGTCTGTGGCAAGGGGGGTGATGAAATAGTCATCATCACCTGTCTAACGTACAGCATAAAAGAGTTCCAAGGTACATAAGAACAGATGAGCGAGGTCTTATAGGGACAGAGGAAAATAGTCATTTTAAGGGGGGACTGTGATGGATTTGGTAAAATGCCTATTTCGTTTCCTATTGATTATATATATATATATATACATATATATACTCTATTTCTATAAGTTTTATAAATATTTACTTTTATACTTTAATACATATGTTGTATGAATATTTTCTGCCTGCTGGGCTTTGTGGTACTATAAGAAATCCTTGCTTAAGAAATGTCTGCTCACACACATTGCCCCCCCTCCCACCGTGTGATTTTGGGAAACAAAGGAATGTTTTTTTCTTCTCTATAAGATAAGATGGAAGAAGATCACACCTATACCATGACTGAGATTGTTTTCGTGTGGAAATGACCAATCAAAGACTAATATAATGCTTATGCTGTTGTCACATGACTCTCGCATCATTCTGCATATATAAGCTCACTTTCTCACATTATAATAAACTAGAAGCATTCATAGACTGAACTTGTGTGTCAGCGTGAGTTTCTTCCAGTGTGCGCACATTCCAGAAGCTGGCCAGTATCATAAATTAGGACAGGAACAGATAAGCACTGGACGATTAAGTCCTCAACTAAATCACATACAGTAGGTATCTGTGGCAACGCTCCAAGCTGGATGGAAGACAGAAATGGCCCCACTGGGCATAGAAAGGGAGCAGGTGTCCCAAAGCAATTCCAGTGTAGCTATTAGTAAGAAAAAGACGGACTCCGCTCAACTGACCCCAGGAGTTAGATGTATGGATGGCTTGCCCTCAGCCACTGCTCCGGCCATGCTCTCAGCCACCGCTCTGGCCATGCCCTCAACCCACCGCTCCGGCCATAACCTCAGCCACCGCTCTGGCCATGCCCTCAGCCACCACTGCGGCCATGCCCTCAACCACCGCTCTGGCCATGCCCTCAGCCACCGCTCTGTCCATGCCCTCAGCCACCGCTCTGGCCATGCCCTCAACCACCGCTCCAGCCACGCCCTCAACCACCGCTCCAGCCATGCCCTCTGACACGTTTCAACCCACCCACTGGGCTTGATCACAGAGACCAAGTCTCTGTAAACAAGCCCCGGTGGGTGGGGTGAAACGCGTTAGTGGCATGGCTGGAGTGGTGGCTGAGGCCAAGCCATCAACTCTGGTGGACAGATTGATTCATAACAGCTTTGCTAACATTGTGATTATGTGATCGCATAGCAATCACATGATCACCGGGACCCGTTAACTGGGATCTTCATTACACTGTGTCCCTTAGACACAGTGATCATGGGAGTGCAGCAAGGCTTAAAGTATTCCCCAGCAATGTGCAGTCATCCTTTTATAACTGTACCACGCTAACTCACTTATGCGCAGGAGGCATTCTGTTACTTTTGGTTTGAACTTGCTGGGGAGACCCTACCTTAGGAAGCTTTGCTAGAAAGGGACCCATTTCAACTGAAGAGTGTCGCAACGAAGCTGGTTGGGAAGTTTCTCTGGACATTGTGAGTAGGACCTTTTCCCTAGAGTCCCAGGGTTGCCAGTACTTTGAGGGTTAGGTGCCAGATGTTGCTACTCGTACAGAGTCTAATAGTAGCTGGCTGTCCCCCTTACTTTGAGTGTGTTTTTGGAGTATCCTGCACCTTCATCCTTTATCCACTTGTGTTCAAGTATTGCAGTAAGTCAGAAAAAAGACACCTTCTAGACTGAACCTGAGTTTTGTTGTAATGTTCTGGAGCTTGTACCTGGGCTGGAAGCCTCTGGACAGATATGGGAGGCTTGGGCTGTTTCCAGTGATCCCATGATCAAAATAAGTTTAGAAACAACACAAACCCAACAGAGTGAAGTGGATTTCTGATCTCGCAGGCCAAGAGGGTTCTGGGAACTGAAAAAATGTAGCAAACACTAAACAATAATGCCTAGTACACATGATGAGAATATCAGATGAATGATCATCCATTTTTGTTTTTTGCATGCTAGTCTCATATTGAAAATGAAGAGGTTACTCAACTTACGAAAATTCTCCTACGACAGAAAAGAATTACGGAAAAGATATACATGTCATGTATTGTATTTTATTTGCATAGTATTTTTGGGCAACTGCTGTACTGATTAAATTAAAATCGTATCTGGTATCATACGAGAAAACATTTGCGCTTGTCCCTTCGGTTATTGTTGCATGAACTGTCTTTATTGGCTCTCGAAAGCTGTTTACTAATGATAAGATAATCGTACGATCACTCCTTGCTCCAGAATTTTTGCATGAATTTTTCATTGTGTGTATGGGCCTTAAATGTGTTCCCATGGGGGCAGTAGTGCTTAAACATACAGCAACCCTCCTATTCCCCCCTCACATCCACATCCTATTATTGTGTGACCAATACCATCCAAATCATTCTTACTTTCATTTCCCAAAGTTATCCGTCTACAAGGAGACCTGTATAGATCACATGATGGCACCAATGAGGATGGAGGAGGACCGGAGTCACATGACTGAGAAGATACTAAATCTCACCCTGGAGATCATCTACCTGCTGACCGGAGAGGTGAGGAGGATTCTGGGAGGTCACATGACATCACTCCTATCTCTATTAATAAAATACAGACCTGAAAGGAGAGGTGAGAAGGATTCTGGGAGGTCACATGACATCACTCTTATCTCTATTAATAAAACACAGACCTGACCAGAGAGGTGAGGAGGATTCTGGGTGGTCACATGACATCACTCTTATCTATTAATAAAACACAGACCTGACCGGAGAGGTGAGGAGGATTCTGGGAGGTTACATGACATCACTCTTATCTATTAATAAAACACAGACCTGACCGGAGAGGTGAGGAGGATTCTGGGAGGTCACATGACATCACTCTTATCTCTATTAAGCAAACACAGACCTGACCGGAGAGGTGAGGAGGATTCTGGGATTCTAACATGATATTCCTTTTGGTTCCTCAATACAGAGATTTCCTCTTCTGAAGTCAGGTGATCATATGACCATCACAGTGCCTCCATGTGACTCCCTAAACCCTGAGAGACACAACATGGAGAAGATTCTAGAAGTCACCAAGAAGATGATGGAGCTGCTGACAGGAGAGGTGAGCGGTGCCGGGAATTCTGGGACATTCTCCAGTAACAGACAAGGGATGTGTCGGATGGTGACTGTATCATTGTGTGTGTCAGGTTCCTATAAGGTGTCAGGGTGTCACTGTCTATTTCTCCATGGAGGAGTGGGAGTATTTAGAAGGACACAAGGATCTCTACAAGGACGTCATGATGGACAATCAGCCGCCCCTCACATCACCGGGTAAGAGGAGACTTTATTGTAAAGGAGAGAGCAGTACGGAGGATCCACCTAGATCCCCCATCATCTGATAAACACATAGAAACAATGGATTCAGTCAGTGTGTGTGTTTCCTACAGATGGATCCAGTCATGGGAACCCACCAGAGAGATGTCCCCGTCCTCTGTATTCCCGGGATTCCACACAGGAAGGTCACACCATCCCTCACCATCATCAGGTAGATGAGGAACAATCACTAATGGTATCATTAGGATCTGTACATTATCTGCATTGTTACATTTTCTGTAATTTTTATTCTATATTCAGAGTGGAAACCTGAGAAGTTCTAAAGTTGAGATTAAATCAGAAGAAGAAGAGGCGTATGTGAGGGATGATCAGCAGTCTATGGAGGAGGATGGAATAACGGGGACATTTATAGAGGAGGACACTCCTACAGAGATCAGCACAGGTGGGTCATGAACACTAAATCCATTCCTCCACCCATACTGCTCACTGATTGGTCCAGAGTAGGGCGGGGACTGGGTGATATCAGCCTGTAATACCCTGGTCACTTTCCTGAGCTGTGTTTCCCATCCTATATTCCAGAAGAGGAAATGGATGCTGTACTGAAGGAAGGTGTGGAGGATTTCTCTCCCCCACATGGTCATTATGTTGAAGAAGGAGCTTCACACAATGTGCTTGCTAATGTTGAAAAGATCATTGCCTCTCCACAAAAGCCTTGGCATTATGCCACTTGACTATCCTCCATTTCTCCATGACCCTTTGGGCACAAAGAGATCTGCAAAGACTTACAAAACATTCCCTGTTCATGAAAAGATCAAATGTGCAGTCTATGAGGATTGGGTCACTCCTGGAAGGATTTGCTTCATACCCCATTTGTTTACACATTCACCTGTAAAATGCCTAGAATGTCCAGCTGATGGGTGAACAGGACAAGTGGGGATGAATCACTGGTTGTCAGGATGCCTGTGGCCACTGACTCTCTAATAGGGATTAGATAAACTGGCAAGGGTTTCGGTTTGCATAGGGTTTGGTAAAATTCAAAGAAGATTGGATGAACCCTATTGATCCGAGTCTGTCAAATTAAAAATGCCCATTTTCTGGGCTAATAGGCAATGAGGTGTCAAAAAACATAGGGGGTGGGCACTTCCCTGAGGAACATGCCAATTAAAAAAAAATTTAAAAATTCAAGGAAAATGTTTTTAATTAAAAAGGAATGCGCACACTCACCAGAATGCGCAAGTTAATGAGCGTTTGTATATAATCTCCTGATGTCATCTAATGGTCTAGGAAATGCCGAAATACAGTGAGCTCCCTCATGTGGTCCTGGAACTTGGTGGCAGAACGTCAGGACGGTCCAGAATTCCCCTTAGGGGTTAGGACGGTCCAGAGTTCCCCTTAGGGGATAGATCGGCGCTGCTTTCACGGTGTTATGGAGGCTTCTTCTCTGGTGGTCAGGTGGGTAGCTGTAAATTAATACTCCCCAGGGGAGTCAAAGCAAAGACATCTCCATAATGTAGTACTGTAATTGGCATTTCCCCTCAGACAACGTGCGGGTGCAAGAAACGCGTAAGGAGCCAGCAACGCCGTGACGTCACACCGCCGGAGCTCCACGATGCTCCGGCGGCCATCTTTTACACTGGACGGTTAGTCCATGCTATAGTTACTCTGCATATATTAATTACATATGCACTTGGATATTCGCATATGCTTCAATAAATTTCTTACAGTACTACACTATGGAGATGTCTTTGCTTTGACTCCCCTGGGGAGTATTAATGTACAGCTACCCACCTGACCACCAGAGAGGGAGCCTCCATAACACTTTGAAAGCTGCGCCCATCTATCCCCTAAAGGGGAACTCTGGACCGTCCTGACGTTCTGCCACCAGGTTCCAGGACCACATGAGGGAGCTCACTGTATTTCGGCATTGGGGCTGCAGTTCCTCTGAGCTCCACAATATGCTGATCTCACTTCTACACAGACAGGAAGTGATGTCAGGTGCAGACAGGAAGTGATGTCAGGTGCAGACAGGAAGTTCCGGGTGAGAGGCGTGGGGAGGAAGTAGAGAGGAGACGTTGGTGGAAGTGGCAGCAGAGGAGGTAATAAGATGTTATTTCCTATTTACACCCAGTAACTCCCCCCGTCATGTCTGTCCTCTTCCTCCATAGTCATATCCGTCCTCTTCCTCCATAGTCACGTCCGTCCTCTTCCTCCATAGTCACTGTGACGTCTTTTATCTCCAGCAGATGATGATACACACATATATAGTGTGGGAACCCAGATTAACCCCTTCAGGGGCACAACATTCCCCCACTTCCGGGGCCGGAACATTCTCCTCATTGTGGAGATGGGTCACCTTCTCACCTTAGCAGTCTCTTGGTAACAAAGGCATAGTTCACCACAGCGAATCGAGCCAGTGGTGGGAGCGGGTACCTGTCAAAACCAGGTACCCGCTCCCGCTAAAAGGTGCCAAATGTGGCAGGAGAGGGAGGAAGAAGGCAGATAAGTGGAACTTCCACTTTTGGATGGAACGCTTTAAAGGGCTATATACCAGGTCAGAACCTAGAGTGTCCAAAGGGCTGGGAAGTTCCCAGAGTCAGGGCAGTACAAGAGGACAAGCAATATCCAGTGGCCCTCATGGGGGTAACACCATAAATACGGGGTATCGCTGTGTGTTATCACAGTAATTCTAGGCTCATCATTCAGGTTATCTCTGATCTGATGACCTGTAAAGGCTTTCAAAGCATTACCTATGGACCGTTTTTGGTACTGAAGTTAGTGATGGTTTAATGTGCATGTTTGGCATCCTTTACAGAAAAATTAAGTATCATATTGGGTTTGTGGGCATTAAAATTCATTTGTGTGCGTTTTTACCAAAAATGTACTAAACTAATAAACAATAAATATAATATACTAAACTAATAAACATTTTAGAAAACAATTCATGCAAAATAAACATTTGCAACTACCTCCATTTCATTCTATAGGGTCTCTGCTTTCAAAAAATATATCTCCTTGTGGGGTTAAATGCTAAAATCATCTTTGGGGAAAAATAATAAAGAAGACAGGACTGAACACACACACAGAGCAGATGATAAACACACAATGCTTGATTAAAGAAAATGACAGTCACTCATTTGGGGTCTGCAGGTAGCGTGGCAGTACCCAGTGTGGGAGAATAGCAGGGAGAGGGCTCAAAATAATTGTAATCCAGCCCCTGGGGCAAAGAAAGGGTCTTTATAACAGTTTGTAATCCAAGCAGGTAGAAGAAGGGGAAGAGAGTTCAGGGGAATAAAATGGGTGCAGACACTCACGACTCTGGCAGGGATGCCCGGGTACACAGCAGACGACAGCCAGGGGGGCGACCCTTCTCAGCACACAGCAGAGGGTCCTAACAGCAGGGACCAGTCCTGATTCTCCAGAAAGCAGTACACAAGCACTCCTGGGCCCGCAGTATGGGCAGTATAACAGCAGGTACTTGTCCTGAGTATTCGCAGCATATTCAGTGGGTAATAATCCTCCCAATCCTGTTACTAATGCAGAATGTCAGTGGGTAATAATTCTCCCAATCCTGCTCTCGTTGATGCAGAGTGCCAGCGGGTAATAATCCTCCCAATCCTGTTCTTATTGCAGCGTGTCAGCGGGTAATAATCCTCCCAATCTCGGGTCTTTGCAGAATGGCTGTGGGGGTCTCACCTCAGTGCAGACTGCCCAGAAGCTGCGCAGCGGACAGAACAACCTGGGACGCTCTGCACTGGCCTTCTTCCGGCCGGTGTAGGACGCTCCTGATCGTCCTGGGAACCGTGGGTGGCATGCCTCGTTGCCCGGAAATGAGGCACGCCCCCTTGACAGGGGCCGCACTCTCAAAGCGTGGCCTTTGTCTGTCGGTGAGGGCAGGAAACTCCCGTGCCCGTGCTGTAGTCGCCAAAGCCGTGCGGCATCAGGCTGACTGCTGCGGCCAGCCTGTAACATCCCTGCGGGAGGTTCGCCCCTCTCCGCCCGGATGGCAGGGAACTATCCTTCTCCCTCCGGCTGCTCTGTATGGGGGAAGATAGTGACAGAGAGGTGACAGGAGTCACACCTCTCATCCTGGACGACCCGGCTTCAAAGGGCCGTGACAGGATGAGAAGGGGGGAAGGTGAGCCAGGGGGAGAGTGCACAGCCTGGCACACCGTCACAACCACATTTATGTAGAAAAAAATACATGTGTTTTTTTCCCCCAAGGAACCCATAAAGCATTTTACCCGTGCCACAGTTGTAAATAATCTGAGTAGCGCCCTTGCAATCCATTGAGAACTACAAGCCATTTGCCACTGTGGCAGAAAGGACTCGTAGTTTTCTCATTCACAGAGTGCTATGAATGAATGACGTAGTAGAGGTGCAGGTGGAGCCCCACACAGCCGCACCGATTTTGAAATGTAACAGCGGGCGCCGGGAGAAAAAACCCTCTCTAGTGTTCTCCAGAATTGTTACATTGTATCTATTGTTCAAAAGACAAACATATTTCCATTGCTCATCACCTCCATCTAGTGGCTCCAATGTGGTATTTTACTGTGGACCATAATAATAATAATAAAAGAACATTTGTGTATAAGATAAAATAACTCAAGGAATGTTTCTTGTTGCCTAAATCACACAGAATGAATGTATATGCAAATGTTCTGAATGAATGATTATGCACATATTGCTTTTTTATAAATTGACCCCTAAGTAGCCCAATCTACATGTGCCAATTCTCACTGGTGGGCAGGCCACCTATAGCCCCCTTCCTAATACTGTAAAACCAATACAGTCCAAATAATTCTCTGCTATTCGTCTACAGAGAAACCCGCATAGATCACATGACCACATCAACGAGGATGGAGGAGGACCAGAATCACATGACTGAGAAGATACTGAACCTGACCCTGGAGATCATCTACCTGCTGACCGGAGAGGTGAGGAGGATTCTGGGAGGTCACATGACATCACTCTTATCTCTATTAACAAAACACAGACCTGACCAGAGAGGTGAGGAGGATTCTGGGAGGTCACATGACATCACTCTTATCTCTATTAATAAAACACAGACCTGACCGGAGAGGTGAGGAGGATTCTGGGAGATCACATGACATCACTCTTATCTCTATTAATAAAACAGACTTGACCGGAGAGGTGAGGAGGATTCTGGGATTTTAACATAATATTCGTATTGGTTCCTCAATACAGAGATTTCCTCTTCTGAAGTCAGGTGATCAGATGACCATCACAGTGCCTCCATGTGACTCCCTGACACCTGAGAGACACAACATGCAGAAGATTCTAGAAGTCACCAAGAAGATGATGGAGCTGCTGACAGGAGAGGTGAGCGGTGCCGGGAATTCTGGGACATTCTCCAGTAACAGACAAGGGATGTGTCTGGATGGTGACTGTATCATTGTGTGTGTCAGGTTCCTATAAGGTGTCAGGGTGTCACTGTCTATTTCTCCATGGAGGAGTGGGAGTATTTAGAAGGACACAAGGATCTCTACAAGGACGTCATGATGGACAATCAGCCGCCCCTCACATCACCGGGTAAGAGGAGACTTTATTGTAAAGGAGAGAGCAGTACGGAGGATCCACCTAGATCCCCCATCATCTGATAAACACATAGAAACAATGGATTCAGTCAGTGTGTGTGTTTCCTACAGATGGATCCAGTCATGGGAACCCACCAGAGAGATGTCCCCGTCCTCTGTATTCCCAGAATTTCACACAGGTCAATGTTAAAGAAGAGATAATAGAGGAGGATAATGAGGATGGGTTGATGGAGGAGTTTTCAAAAAACACAAAGATCTGTACCAGGACACCATGTTGGAGTCATCCATCTATAGAAACCCACCAGAGAGATGTCCCCGTCTCTGTGTTCCCGGGATTCCACACCGGAAGATCACACCATCCCTCACCAGTACAAGGTTGGTGGGAAGGAACAACTAGAACATGGACTTGTGAAGACAATGTGTGGATTTTTTAATGTAATGTCACAATATAATAGCTTATATTTTTAAGATGATATTTTCTCTCATTTTCTCGGTTTAGGATGAAGATCTGATAGATATAAAAGTTGAGGTTAAAGTAGAAGAAGAAGAGACGGATGATCAGCAGTCTATAGATGAGGATGGAATAACGGGGACATTTATAGAGGAGGGACACTCCTACAGAGATCAGCACAGGTGGGTCATGAACACTAAATCCATTCCTCCACCCATACTGCTCACTGATTGGTCCAGAGTAGGGCGGGGTCTGGGTGATATCACCTGGTATTCATGACTAAATCATGGACTAAATAAGGAAGTGCAGTACTTCTTGTGTTGGGAAGATGGCGATGAGTGATTGAGGGGGTGGGGACCCTCGTCCTATAATCCCCTCATCACTGTCCCTCCTATAAAAGACAGTTCTGGTTGTTTCCTCACTCTCTGACTAAGGTCCATGAATAAAGAAATGACCTGGTAGGAGATCAGAGGAGCCATTTCCTAGTTCCCTTGAGGGTGGAATTGTAAGCTCCTCAGAGACCAAGCTGCCTGATGTGGGCGGAGTCCTGGTTTGGGGGAACCAATCAGCTCCTGTCTAGTAATCCTCTTTGTCTTTGTATTTTAGTCCATGGCCGGGAGATGAGGAAAACCTCCGAGGATTGTCTCACTTTGTCTCCAGACTGGAAAGTAGAAGATGAGGACATCACACAGTATAGTCCAGGAGAAAATCCGACTCCCTCCAATGTCCATCCAGCACCACCCAGTGTAGATGGTCCATCAGATTCCTCGTATCCTGAGGAACCTCAGACTGTGCGGGACCGGGCCGGCCTTCCCACAGGGAAGAACTTCTCCTGTAATGAGTGCGGGAAGAGTGTCCAGTTTAAATCCAATCTTATTGTGCATGAAGAGTCCCACACAGAGGAGAAGCCACAATTCTGCCCTGAATGCGGGAAATGTTTTTCAAAGAAGTCCCATCTGTCCACAGAACAGAGATCTCACACGGGAGAGAAGCTACATTCCTGTCTTGAGTGCGGGAAATGTTTCTCAAACAAATCCTATTTTTCCGTACATCAGAGATCACACAAGGGGGAGAATTTGTTTTCCTGTTCTGAGTGTGGGAAATGCTTTGTGCTAAAATCCAAACTTGTCCTACATCAAAGGTCTCACACAGGAGAGAAGCCGTTTTCCTGTACTGAGTGTGGGCAGTTATTTTCACATAAGGCCAATCTCGTTTCACATCAGAGACTGCACACACATGAGAAACCGTATTCTTGTCCTGAGTGTGGGAAATGTTTTTCAAGAAAGTCCAATCTTTCCATACATCAGAGGTCTCACACGGGGGAAAAGCCGTATTCCTGTCCTGAGTGTGGGAAATGTTTTCACGGAAGTCCAATCTTTCCACACATCGGAGAGTGCACACAGGAGACAAGCCATATTCCTGTTCTGAGTGCGGGAAATGTTTTTCACAGAAGTCCATTCTATATAGACATCAGAGATTGCACATGGGGGAGAAGCCACTTGTCCTGGGTGAGGGAAATGTTCCTCACTGAAGTCCTGTCTTCCTGTACATCGAGGTCCCACACAACCCTGGAGGTGTATTAGTGCCTTGAGTGCGGGAAATGTTTTCTAGATGAATGTTGCTGGACATCCCAGCTCTCATGTGGGGAAGAAGCACACCCTGATATACACCTCAGATATACTCCATGGATGATCTTTATCATGGAAGGAACAGTTCATAAGGAGATCAGAGGTCACCAAAGACACGGGTTGGCCATTGATAGCAGGAGAAGAATAAAAATGGAGTCATCACCTTTCATTGGCTGAGTACATTTTGTGGTGGAAGATTTCACAAACACTTAGAGGTCTATATATTTTTTTTTTAATTTGTTGATTGAATGTAACCAGCATGCGCCCAGCTGTGATAAATATTGGTCAAATTTTATTTCATCATACACCAATTATCTTGGTGCCATCTAACGACCTAATGAAGTATTGTGCTAGTTTTACTGACTGACGTGTTTCAGGAAATATACCCCATTATGGCCACTAGATGGAGCTCACAATCATAGGAAACCACTGTGTTAGTTACATTTTGACCAGAATTTATCACAACTTTTCAAATAATTGTCACACTCGACCACCTAAATTCATCTAAATTAATTATTATACAGTATTTATAAAGCGCCAACAGTTCGCTCAGCGCTGTACATTGTAAAGGGAGACAGAACATGTGACAGAACAATACCAACACAATGTGATACACCACTTAGTTTACTATGTCAGATATAGTTTTATACAAATAACTGAGATCATACTCATGTACTTATAAGTTCAAAGATGATCTGGATGTTTTCCACTCAGCACTAAATCCAAACTAAACCCTCACAATGAAAAATGAATTTAAAAACATATGCTACAGGCACATGCGAGCTGCCAAACATGGCGGACGTGTGACGGCTCGGCTCTGCCATGATCTGGCCGAATTCAGCAGCATCCAGAACAGCTGGGGGACCCAGATGCTCCACGACCCCTCCATCCACCTCTTGCATGGGCCACCTACTTCATGCCCAAAGGCAAGCAGAAAAAGCGGCGCTGCCAGAATCAACAACATAGCAGCCACGGCCCTGCACACTACTTCCTCCCTGGTCGTGTCAACTTCATTGGGCTGGTCTTGAGGACTTGATCTGGGTGAGTGCAGCCTCACTCCCGACGCCCCCCAGACACCTTTCCTAAGGGAATCCCAGGGAGCTGACTCTCCATTCTCAGTGATGAACAGGGCAATGGGGGAGATCCTAACCATCCAGGGCAGCTTGCAGACCTCACCTGGGCCTTCCACGTTACACTCAGTGTCCCACCTGCCGAATACGGTGGCCCAATCATTTTTGGCCCGCTTCTCTGCCTTACTGGAACAAGGGCTAGAAAGCCAGTAATAAGATTACAGCGGACTTAAAGCAAGAATTTAGAGATCTGGGAGATCGTATTAATACTGTTGAGTCAAAATTGGATACGACTGTCCACAGAACGAATCAGAACACAGATCGCATTAGTGGCCTTCAAATACAACTTGAAGAAGCTCTGGAAAAGATAGATGATCTAGAGCACAGGTGTCAAACTGGTGGCCCTCCAGCTGTTGCCAAACTACAAGTCCCATGAGGCATTGCAAGACTGGCAGTTACAAGCATGACTCCCAAAGGCAGAGGCATGATGGGACTTGTAGTTTCGCAACAGCTGGAGAGCCAAAAGTTTGACAGCGCTGATCTAGAGAATAGATTGTGCCACTACAATTTCCATATAAGGGGGCTCCCTGAGTCAGTGATGGATGTCCAGAGTGCCACTACTGACCTTTTGACCTCCCACCTACCAGACTTGCCCAATGATGAGCTTGAATTGGACAGAGTTCTCACCGCCCTGCACCACGATGGCCCGCCTAGGGACATTATTGTGAAATCTCATTATTAATGTGTGAAAGAACAAGTGATGCAGAAGGCCCGAGACCTCCCTTTGATTCAATTACTAGGCCAGGACATCCAACTTTTTGTGGACATTTCCCCAGCAACGGTGCAGAAATGGCGCTCCTTTAAAAACCTCTGCTGCTCCTACTTCAAAATAAGGCGATCAAATATCGCTGGTCATTTCCATTTTGCCTAACGTTTTCATACCAGGGAAAATCTTACTCCTTCGACACAATGACAGTGAGGCTCTGCCCAAATGCTTGGGACTTATCTCAACGTCTCTTCCGGCCTTCCACCACTCTCAATCTTCAGTATCCTCCGACAGGGGCCGACCAGAGTCGAATCGTCCTGTGTCTCCACTCAGGCAACCAGGAAAAAACACACGAGAAGCCAGACCCACCAACAATCCAGACCACCATGAACGCTCCCACTGGACTTTCCTGGCCCTCACCATTGTGATGGAAGTCACCCTCTTTCCCATTTTACTGGGTCTCTCAAACAGTTTACCTATATTGGCTATATAACAAGCAAAATAGGTGAGTTGGAAGCTTTGGTGCGTGAAAAGAACTATAATTTAATTGGTATTGCTGAATCTTGGCTTCATTCTCCACATGACTGGGCCATTCATATTCCTGGCTTTGTTCTCTTTTGGAGAGACAGGGTAAAAAGGAAAGGTGGTGGTGTCTGTCTCTATGTGAGAAGTGATCTCAGAGCGGTGTGAAAGAGGACCTAGTTGATGGAGAGTGTGATCAGGCTGAAGTATTATGGGTGGAACTGCACATGGGGGTGCGTACTACAAAGGTAATCATTGGAGTTTGTTATAGGCCTCCCAGTGTTAATGAGGAGGTGGAAATTCAGCTCTTTGCACAGATCAAAAGGTCTGCAAGGGCTGGGACAGTGATAATGGGGATTTTAACTACCCAGAAATTGACTGGAGTAATGGTGCTGCAGGAACAGTTAAAGGGCAAAAATGTATAAACCTACTACAGGACAATTTTATGGTACAGTTCATAGAGGCCTCAACTAGGAATGATGCTCTGCTGGACCTGGTAATCTCAAATGATGCAGAGCCTATTACAAATGTTCACATAAAAGTACATCTGGGTAGCAGGGTCTATAACATGATTTCATTTATTGTTAGCTGTAGACAGCAAGCACATACTGGAAAAATAATGCTCAACTTTAAGAGAACTAATTTTCCAAGGTTGAGAGCTGCTCTCCAAGACTTAGACTGGGAAGGAATATTGGCATCAATGAACATAACATGTCATCATGTCCAACAACGCCACCATCAAACCCGCCCCGCAGGCCAGAGTACTTGGTGTCATTCTGGATTCCAACCTATCCTTCCAGCCCCAATTCCAATCTTTAACAAACTCGTGCAGACTCCACCTCCGCAACATCGCCAAAATACGCACGTTCCTAACTCCAGAAACCACTAAACAGCTCATCCACTCCCTCATCATATCACGACTCGACTACTGCAACTCCCTCCTCACTGGCCTGCCTCGCCGCTGGCTATCCCCGCTTCAGTCTATCCTGAATATGGCTGCCAGACTCATTCACCTTTCCAACTGCTCCATCTCCGCCACCCCCCCTCTGCCAATCCCTCCACTGGCTTCCGATTGCGCAACGGATCAAAATCCTAACACTGACGTCCACCATACTGCTCCGAACTACATCACCGACCTAATATCCAAGTAGCACCCAGCACGCACACTCCGCTCCTCACAAGACCTCCTTCTCTCTAGTTCCCTGGTCTCCTCCTCCCATGCCCGCCTCCAGGACTTCTCCAGGGTGTCACCCATCCTCTGGAACTCCCTGCCCCAACCCATCAGATTATCACCTACTCTCCTCTCCTTTAGGTGCACCCTGAAAACCCATCTCTTCAGGGAAGCCTACCCCACCCCCTGCTAACTTGCTGACCTCCTCCACTGTTCCTACCACTCCATCCCCCACAGCTATCTCCTCTTGTACCACCATCCCCTCCCTCCTTGATTGTAAGCTCAAAAGAGCAGGGCCCTCGATCCCTTCATGTTTTGCATTGTATTGGTATTGTTCTGTCACATGTTCTGTCCCCTTTTGTAATGTACAGCGCTGAGCGAACTATTGGCGCTTTATAAATACTGTATAATAATAATAATAATAACACAGAAATGGGAGTTCTTAAAGAAGACTGTATGTGACCACACTGCAAAAATATATTCCCATGGGCAACAAATTAAAAAGGCTAAAAATGAAACCTATGTAGCTTACGGCCAAAGTTACAAAAGCTATAAATAATAAGAAAAGAGCTTTCATTAAATATAAAAATGAAGAAACACTACTATTGTTTAAACATCACAAAGAGGAGAGTGCATGTGTGGGCGGCCGGAGCTAATGCAGTCTTAACCTTCCCTGCACCTTAGAGGGGAAAAAACAGCTGATCCTGACCTTGTTTCCTCTGGATACCCGCCTGGTCAGCTTGCGGAATGGGTGGGGAACCTCCGATACCCACATGACCGGCTGGACGATCGGCGGGTGGCTCCCACTCTGCCCTGCTGAAGAAGGGAGGAGGTGGCAAGACTGCGGCCAGTGCCGTATCCTGGAGCTCCTCACTTGCAGAGGGGACACTTCTACCACAGCAGGCCCAGCTCTCCTGCTCTAGCCCAGGGACGCACAATGATGGCTCTCCAGGATCCCAGACTCATGTGAGTGCGTGCTCTGCTCCCTCTGGCTCTGTCTCCAGTCCTGTCCGGTCCCCCCCACATGCTGCGACCTTGTCACCAGGTCAGGAATCACAGGCTTCCTCCCTCCTTGATAGGGAAATGGCGGAAATGTTCCATAGCCAGCTCAGTGGCCAGGAATCTATTCCTGATGATCCAGTGCCTTCTCCAGGTGGGCCTCAGTCCTACTCCAGGGACTCTGTTCTTATTGCTTGTTTTGCAGATTTACTTCAGAGGGAATTGGAAAAAGCTACCACTAAACTGGCCTCTGACCTGAAGCAGGAGTTTTGGGAGATTGGAAGCCGTTTGGAGAACATTGAAAAGAAAGTTGATGACACAGCTTACAGAGTGTTGCACAATTCTAACTGGATAACAGACTTACAGGATCGCCTTGAGGAATCTTATACAAAAATAGGCGACTTTGAAAATTGTGCCCGCCGGTACAATTTCCGCATTAGAGCCCTACCTGAAACGGTTAAAGATATCACTTCGGTTGCCCATTCCCTCATACTATCAGCTGTCCCGGATACTGACAAAATTCATATGGAGATCCACAGCATCCATAGAGCTCTGGTCCCCTAAAAACCTGGTGGACCCCCTCGAGATGTAATCGTTAAGCCCCACTTTTTTTGAATTAAAGAGGCGGTGATGCGCTATGCCAGGGAACATCTTGGTTTGGAAATTGAGGGGTACAAGATTTAAGTCTTTCCTGACATTTCTCAAGCTACTATCCAAAAAACGGTGGGCATTCAAACCGTTACTCTCGCCTTTGATTCAAAGAGACATCTGCTATAGATGGAACTATCCATTCCGCTTACAATTCATTTACAATGGCAAATCCTACACTTTCTCTACGTTTTTCTAAGGAGAGAAAATCTTGCTGAATTAGGGCTTTATCTCACTTAGCCCCTGATCGCGGAATTCTTTCAAGGCTGACGGCCCTCCTCCTCCACTTTCGCCTCACTGGTCTCCATCTCTCAGGAAGAAGAAACCTGCTACTTCACTTTTGGCATCCTGAGGAGTCTGCTGATTATTACATGTTTTGTTAGTTAGGGGAGACTTCTCTGTGGTCCTGTTTGAGGACATTGGTCTCCTTTTTTATTATTGTTTTTGCATTATTGCTGCTTGAGCTATGTTCTCTAACCATACTGATTTCTACTTGTTCCTGGGTTAGCCCGTTTATATGTTAGATTCTCTAGCTATTGATGTTAGGACATTTTCTTGTTCATATCTTTTTTTTTATAGACCCCATGGTGCCGGGAAGAGTCTATGCGCCCTCCCTAATCGAAAGACTCTCCCTATTGCTTGCCTTTGGTGGAGACTCTTCCATTCCTTGACCTTGTGTCTGGGATACTTGATATTTAGTTGATTTATGTTGCTTATTATTCATTGGATTTTTTTGGTGGATGCTAGCCTTTTTCTGGGCTCAATGTCTTTTGTCTCTTTTTCTCTTTCTTTTCCCGTTTTCCTTTACGGTTTCTATTGGAGGGTCATTTTGATGTCTTTTATTTGGTCCGGATCCCTGCTATCCATGTGGGTGGAAGTATGGGTCACATCATCGTTGTTTGGCCTTTTTTTCAATGTCTATGCTAAGACCTACAAGTAGTGTTGTTTGTCTGCTCTCCCATAATGCACAAGGCTTGGGGTCCCCCTCTAAACGTCTCAAGGTTTTTTCTCATTACAAATCCTTAGGAGTCGATATAGTGGCATTAAAAGAAACCCATTTTGCTTCTTCTTTTACACCTAGGTATAGCCATAGGGACTTCCCTGTATGCTTTTTCGCTAATGCTTCAAAAAAAAAAAAAAAGGGCTGTGTCTAACACGGCGGTTATCTTTTGCTGAATCTAAAGTGATACGGGACAAAGAAGGGTAATATCTATTAGTCAAAGGCCATTTTAGAGGAAATATGGTGACTTTTTGGATTTATTATGCTCCCACTGTGAATCAATTGGCCTTTTTTCGATCTCTGTTTCAAAATTTAGCTCCGGAGTTGGAAGGTGATGTAATTTTGGTGGGAGATTCGAATTTAGCTTTGGATCAAACACTTGATAAATCGCATACAACTAGGCTTCGATCCCTCCCGAAAAAAAGCCGTGCATTTGCACAACTTTTGTATTGCTACAATTTGATAGACGCATGGAGGGAGGCCAATCCGACTTCTAGAGACTATACCCATTTTTCTAGCGCTCATAATCACTATGCGCGTATTGATCATGTTTTTCTCCGAACGGAGATGCTGTCTAAAATTTGTCTCAGCTAAAATTGTGTTGACGCCATGGTCAGACCATGACCCGGTGATGCTAACGCTCTCTGAGTTAACTACCAGCTTGGCCAAACCTCATTGGCGATTAAACGACTTGGTTTTGAGTCGATCCGCTTCGACGCTATAGAGCACTTGAAATCTTACTTTGCTATTGATACGGTGGAAAATACCACCCCTGCTGTTAATTGGGCAGCCCATAAAGCCTCTGTCAGAGGTTTTTTATCCAAATCTCCTCTAGACTCAAGCACTCTCGTGAGGAGTTGACTTCTGCCAAAACCCAGGAATATTAAGCGCTTTTGGCCCATCACAAATGTACTCCATCCCCAGATCTATTGCTTAAGGTGGAACAAGTTCGATTAGAACTTTATCTTTGCCTTACCACAAAAGCGGAAAAACAGCTATGATGGCTGAACCATAAATTCTTCACATGGTGGGAGAAGCCTGGTTCTCCTTTGGCACATAAGCTTTCCCCAAAACATACTTACTCGGCCCTTCCTAAGCTTAGGCTATCTGGAGGTCAAATTTCTCAGGAACCTCAGAAAATTATTCAGGAATTTAATAACTTCTCTGCTACTTTATACAGCCAACCCAGGCCTGCTGAAATTTCTTTGTTTCAAAAGTTTCTCAGACCTTTACGGCTTCCAATTCTTGCCGAAGCCCACAGGGAACTTATGGAGCAGCCTATAACGAGTGAGGAACTAAGTACGGTTCTTAAACTGTTGACATCCCATAAGTCCCCAGGTCCTGATGGTTTATCGAATATTTATTATAAAACTTTTTCTGAACAGCTTCTCCCACATATGGCTCTTTTTTTCATTTCCCTTAGGGAGAATGGTGTGATTCCACTGGAACAAAGCTTATATTAGTGTTATCCCTAAACCTAATAAGGACACTACTGATATCGTCAACTATAGGCCTATCTCACTTATTAATTGCGACCTAAAAATGCTGACGAAACTCTTGGCCTTTTGCCTTAATTCTTTTTTAGCACAATACATTCACAAAGATCAATCGGGTTTTATTTCTGGTCGTCAAACGTTAAAACAAATTTGTAGGTCCATAGCTTTGATTTCCTTGGTCCATTGTAATTGGGATGCCCCTCTCTCACAGGAATTGTTACTCCTCTCTTTAGACCTTCATAAAGTCTTTGATGGCCTAACTTGGGACTATTTGTTTTCCATTTTGAGAGCTTTTGGATTTGGGCCTACTTTCCTTACTTAACTACATTATATTACGCTCCCCTGGCTCAAGTGTCCATTAGAGGTTACAGATCCCCCATATTCCCAATTCACCGAGGCACTAGACAGGGTTGTCTACTCTCCCCATTACTTTTTGCATTGGCTATAGAACCTTGGCTATGGCGATCTGCTCCGGCCAGTAATGTTTTGTTGTCCTCTTCCATTTTACGACAACTTAGGGATCGGTATTATTTTCAATGGGCCAATGACTCTTTACCCTACTTGGGGATTAACCTTTATGGCTTCCATTGAGACCCTCTACCACGCAAATTATCCCCCTCTTTTTAAACACCCTAAAAGGGGGACCTTCATTGTTGGGCTGCCTACTCTATATCTTGGTTTGGTAAGATCTACTCCATTAAAAGGACATTTCTGCCTCGACTATTGTATTTTTTTAGGACTTTACCTATTCCGATTCCAAGATGTGAGCTGCAACATCTACAAGCCGCAGTACTTCATTTTTGTTTGGAATAATAGACGGTCCCGGATGAATCAAAAAACATTATATGCTTTAAAATCTCATGGTGGGATTGGCCTCCCTAATCTTCACACGTATTTCCAAGCTGCCCAAATTGCACAACTGGCCTATACTACTGCTAAAGGATTGACTCCCCTTTGAGTTTCCATTGAAGCTCTTTCTTTTCATCCTTTGGCGGTTGGTGCTCTACTTTGGCTCCCTAGTCGATCTCGCCCTCCTGTATTGTGTCCCACTTTATCTTTTTCGCTGTCAATCTGGGATAGGGTACGCCATCGTAAAACTCTAGCCTGTTTACATACACCTTTAGCCCCAGTATTTTGTAATCCTGAATTTATACCTGGCCTAGCTCCGGCTACATTCCAATGGTGGATCAAAAAGGGGTTACTGCGGATAGGAGATTACCTCCGGGGTGCCTGAGTTTACCCTCTCCAATATTGTAAAGACAAACTACTGATGCCTTCCACTGAAATTTTTAGATTTTATCAAATTGTCTCTTTCTACTTGAAAACTACTTTACTGGATGGACCACCCAATCTTACCACTTTTGAAATCTTCTGTCAGAGTAACAATCTTTCTAGAGGCCGTATTTCTGCGGTGTATGCCCTTCTCACAGATCCAAGCTGGACCAATGGGAACGGGACCTGAATACCAGTTATGATATATCAGATTGGCAAGATATAGCATTAGAACTATCCAAGGTTTCTGTTAACACCACCTTAATTGAAGCAAAATATAAAACATTATTGAGGTGGTACCTGGTCCCAACTCGTATTGCGAAGATGCATCCGCCTGCTTCCCCATTGTGCTTTTGGCGTTGCGGCCAGATGGGGTCTATGTTTGACATCTGGTGGCAGTGCCCAATAGCGACTAGATTTTGGATCCGCATATTTAATCTATACGGTGACGGGTGTGAATGTCCGTAGGACCCCAGAGATGGATCTCTTCCAAAAATGTCCAACTACAATACCAAAACAATCCATTAAATTGCTTACCTATATGCTGCTAGCAGCAAGAATTACAATAGCTAAACACAGGCGAAGTTCAATTATTCCTCTTGACTGGCTTAAAAAATAAATTGAACTGGATCATGATCAATGACAGACTCACCTGTATTTTACGTGGCAACAATACCAAGTTTGACAAAGCGTGGGACCCATGGATTCAATATATTTCCGTACCCTGATCTTTCCCGTGACCCTCTTCTTCTCCTTCTTCTCCTGCTTTCCCTTGTTTCTTTTCTTTTCTTCTACTGTTTCCCCCCCTCTTTTTATTTTTTTGTTCTCTCTTTCTTCTTCATTGGTGTTATGAGGCTGGTTGAGCTTATATGTTTTTGTTTTGCAACATTTGACATGTACATATTAACGTTTGTTCAGTTTGATTCATGTAACTATACTTGCTGATTCTCTGTTATATGGGAAACTCATGCGCAGTTTTTTCATTCCCTTTTTTTTTTTCTTTTAGCTGGATTTACCAGGTTCATTTTGCGATGAATCTCTAAAAAAATGTATACGATATGTTTGAGGTTGTTAATAAGGGCATTCATCTGTATTAGCGAGCTGTTTTGTTATATCATAACATCTGTCTTTGATACTTTTTGTACTTTGAAAAACTTTAATAAAAACTATTGGAAAATAAACATTACAAAGAAGAAAACAGAATATGCAAAAAGTAAATAAAGGCGCAAAAATTGAAAATGAACGACAGATTGCAAAAGATAGCAGGACCAACCCCCAAAAATTCTTCAAATAATAATAAAAAGGTCCGGTCCGAGCATGTAGGCCCTTTACAGAATCATCTAGAGGGGGTGACTGGGGACAAAGAGAAGCCAAATGTATTAAATGCCTTCTTCAGCTACAAAAGGAGCATGGGGGAGCTCTTGTCCATAATGGGCGTGGTACTGACACCCCCCAGATGATCCACATTGGCTCACAATTGATATGATCCAGAAATATTTAGACAGAATAAAGGTGAACAAAGCCCCTGGACCGGATGGCATACACCCACGGGGCCTTAAAGAATTCAGCTCTGTCATTTCAAAGCCATTGTTTCTATTTTTAGGGACTCTTTAATGACTGGCATAGTACCACTGGATTGGCATAAGGCCAATGTGGGGCCAATATTTAAAAAGGTGTCAAAATCTTTCCCAAGTAATTATAGACCTGTTAGTGTAACTTCTATAGTTGGGAAGATACTGGAGAGTTTAATAAAAGACCACATAGAGGAGTTCTTGCTGGAAAAACAAATATTGTAAGCCACAGACAGCATGGATTTCATGAAAGACAGAAGTTGTCAAACAAATCTGATTTCTTTTAATGAGGAAGTGAGCAAAACCTTGGCCAGGGGGATGGCTGTGGACGTGGTATACTTGGACAGAGGGGTGGCTGTGGACATGGTATACTTGGACAGAGGGGTGGCGGTGGACGTGGTATACTTGGACAGAGGGGTGGCTGTGGACATGGTATACTTGGACAGAGGGGTGGCGGTGAACATGGTATACTTGGACAGAGGGGTGGCGAGGGACATGGTATATTTGGACAGAGGGGTGGTGGTGGACGTGGTATACTTGGACAGAGGGGTGGCTGTGGATGTGGTATACTTGAACAGAGGGGTGGCTGTGGATGTGGTATACTTGGACAGAGTGGTGGCGGTGGATGTGGTATACTTGGACAGAGGGGTGGCGGTGGACGTGGTATACTTGGACAGAGGGGTGGCTGTGGACGTGGTATACTTGAACAGAGGGGTAGCTGTGGATGTGGTATACTTGGACAGAGGGGGTGGCGGTGGATGTGGTATACTTGGACAGAGGGGTGGCGGTGGACGTGGTATACTTGGACAGAGGGGTGGCGGTGGACGTGGTATACTTGGACAGAGGGGTGGCGGTGGATGTGGTATACTTGGACAGAGGGGTGGCGGTGGACGTGGTATACTTGGACAGAGGGGTGGTGGTGGACGTGGTATACTTGGACAGAGGGGTGGCGGTGGACGTGGTATACTTGGACAGAGGAGTGGCGGTAACGTGGTATACTTGGATTTTGCAAAAGCATTTGACACAGCTCCCACACACGGTTATTATGTGGGTAAAGTCTACAGGCTTGGAAAAATCTATTAATGGATAGAAAACTGGCTAAAAGATGGTATTCAGAGAGTAGTGGTTAATGATTCATACTCTGAATGGTCTAGGGTGTAAGTGGGTACCCCCAGGTTCAGTGTTATTAGTGGGGGACCTCAAGGTTCAGTGATATTAGTGGGGTACCCCAGGGTTCAGTGTTGGGACCCTTACTTTTTAATATATTTATAAACAATATACGGTCTGGATTATAAATCCCATTTCAGTCTTTGCAGATGACACCAAGCTGTGCCGGGGAATAACGTCCTTACAGGATGTCTCCAACTTACAAGCCGACCTCAATGCTCTGTGTAATTGGGGGACTATGGGGCCAATGAGGTCTAATGTTGATAAATGTAAGGTTCTGCACTTGGGGGCTAAGAATATGCATGCATCATACATACTGGGGGGGGGTACAACTGGGGGAATCAATGGTGGAGAAGGATCTGGGGGGTCAATGGTGGAGAAGGATCTGGGGGGGTCAATGGTGGAGAAGTATCTGGGGGTTCGGGTAGATCACAAGCTTAATAATGGCATGCAATGCCAAGCTGCGGGTTCTAAAGCGAGCAAAATCCTCTCTTGTATTAGGAGAGGTATAGACTCCAGAGAGAGATATCATCCCTCCCCATACAAATCATTAGCAACGCCTGGAATATGCAGTTCAATTTTGGGCACCAATCCACAAAAAGAACATTGGGGAACTGGAGGAAGTATAAAGAAGGGCAACCAAACTGATAATAGGTATGGAGGAGTTCAGCTATGAGGAAAGATTAGAGGAACGGAATTTATTCTCTACTGAGAAGAGGAGATTAAGGGGGGATATGATCTCCATGTATAATACATAAGGGGGGATATGATCTCCATGTATAATACATAAGGGGGATATGATCTCCATGTATAATACATAAGGGGGGATATGATCTCCATGTATAATACATAAGGGGGGATATGATCTCCATGTATAATACATAAGGGGGATATGATCTCCATGTATAATACATAAGGGGGATATGATCTCCATGTATAATACATAAGGGGGGATATGATCTCCATGTATAATACATAAGGGGGGATATGATCTCCATGTATAATACATAAGGGGGATATGATCTCCATGTATAATACATAAGGGGGATATGATCTCCATGTATAATACATAAGGGGGGATATGATCTCCATGTATAATACATAAGGGGGGATATGATCTCCATGTATAATACATAAGGGGGGATATGATCTCCATGTATAATACATAAGGGGGGATATGATCTCCATGTATAATACATAAGGGGGGATATGATCTCCATGTATAATACATAAGGGGGGGATATGATCTCCATGTATAATACATAAGGGGGGATATGATCTCCATGTATAATACATAAGGGGGATATGATCTCCATGTATAATACATAAGAGGGATATGATCACCATGTATAATACATAAGGGGGGATATGATCTCCATGTATAATACATAAAGGGGGATATGATCTCCATGTATAATACATAAGGGGGATATGATCTCCATGTATAATACATAAGGGGGATATGATCTCCATGTATAATACATAAGGGGGGATATGATCTCCATGTATAATACATAAGGGGGGATATGATCTCCATGTATAATACATAAGGGGGGATATGATCTCCATGTATAATACATAAGGGGGATATGATCACCATGTATAATACATAAGGGGGATATGATCACCATGTATAATACATAAGGGGGGATATGATCTCCATGTATAATACATAAGGGGGATATGATCTCCATGTATAATACATAAGGGGGGGGGATATGATCACCATGTATAATACATAAGGGGGGGATATGATCTCCATGTATAATACATAAGGGGGGATATGATCTCCATGTATAATACATAAGGGGGATATGATCTGCATGTATAATACATAAGGGGGGATATGATCTCCATGTATAATACATAAGGGGGGATATGATCACCATGTATAATACATAAGGGGGGATATGATCTCCATGTATAATACATAAGGGGGATATGATCTGCATGTATAATACATAAGGGGGGATATGATCTCCATGTATAATACATAGGGGGGGATATGATCACCATGTATAATACATAAGGGGGGATATGATCTCCATGTATAATACATAAGGGGGATATGATCTCCATGTATAATTACATCAGTGGTTCATATGGTGAACTCGGTGTAGAGCTATTCACTTGAGGTGATCACAGAGGACAAGGGGGCACTCTTTACATCTGGAGGAAAAAGAAATTTAATTTCCAAACAGAGAAAGGTTTCTTCACAGTAAGAGCTGTGAAAATGTGGAATAGACTCTCTCGAGTTGGTTCTGGCCAGCTCAGTGGATTGCAATAGGAAAGTCCTGGATTCTTTCTTGGATACACAGAATATAACTGGATATAACATTTGTAGGTAAAGTTGATCCAGGGAATATCCGATTGCCTCTCGGGGGATCAGGAAGGCATTTTTTCCCCTGCCGGAGCAAATTGTATTGTGCCTTCTTGGATTTTTTTGCCTTCCTCTGCATCAACTGTGGGTGAAAGATTATAACTTTTTTTTTTGGTTGAACTGGATGGACTTTTGTCTGTTTTCAGCCAGACTATGTAATTATGTAACAGTATTTTAATTATTTTGATTTTTTCTGGCTTGCCCAGATACCTTGGGTTGATTTTCCCTCTTGTACAGTGAAGGAAATGCGTATTTGCTCCCCTGCTGATTTTGAATGTTTGCCCCTCACAAAGAAATGATCAGTCTAAAAATCGAATGTTCGGTGTATTGTAACACTGAGAGACGGAATAGCAACAACAAATTCAGCAGAAATGCATGTCTAACAAATCATGACTGGTTTGCATGTTCATGAGGGAAATAAGGATTTGATCCCCTATCATTCAGCAGGATTTCTGGCTACCAGGTGTCTTTCATACAGGTAACAAGCTGAGATTAGAAGCAGTCTCTTAAAGGGAGTGCTGCTAATCTCATTTTGTTACCTTTATAAAAGACACCTGTCCACAGGAGCAATCAAACAATCAGATTCCAAACTCTCCACCATGGCAAAGACCAAAGAGCTGTCTAAGGATGTCAGGGACAAGATTGTAGACCTACACAAGGCTGGACTGGGCTACCAAACTATCGCCAAGCAGCTTGGTGAGAAGGTGACAACAGCTGGTGCAATCATTCACAAATGGAAAAAACACAAAACAAGTGTCAGTCTCCCTAGGTCTAGTGCACCATGCAAGATCTCACCTCGTGGAGCGTCAGTGATCATGAGAACAGTGAGGAATCATCCCAGAACTACACGTGAGGATCTTGTCAATGATCTCCAGGCAGCTGGGACCACAGTCACCAAGAAAACAATTGGTAACACACTACGCCGACAAGGATTGAAATCCTGCAGTGCCCACAAGGTCCCTCTGCTCAAGAAAGCACATGTCCAGCCCGTCTGAAGTCTGCCACTGAACATCTGAATGATGCAGAGGAGGACTGGATGAAAGTGTTGTGGTCAGATGAGGCCAAAATCCAGCTCTTTGGCATCAACGCAACTTGCCATGTTTGGAGGAGGAGGAATGCTGCCTATGACTCCAAGAACACCATCCCAACTGTCAAACATGGTGGTGGGAACATTCTGCTTTGGGGGTGTTTTTCTGCTATGGGGGCAGGACAACTGCACCGCATCAAAGGGACGATGGGCGGTCAATGTACCGTCAAATCTTGGGTGAGAACCTTCTTCCATCAGCCAGGGCATTGAAAATGGGTTGTGGATGGGTTTTCCACCATGACAATGACCCAAAACACACGGCCAAGGCAACAAAGGAGTGGCTCAAGAAGAAGCACATTAAGGTCCTGGAGTGGCATAGCCAGTCTCCAGACTTTTATCCGATTGAAAATCTGTGGAGGGAGCTGAAAGTTTGAGTTGCCAAACATCAGCCACCAAACCTTAATGACTTGGAGAGGATCTGCCAAGAGGAGTGGGCCAAAATCCCTCCTGAGATGTGTGCAAACCTGGGGGCCAACTACAGGAAACGTCTGACCTCTGTGATTGCCAACAAGGGATTTGCCACCAAGTACTAAGTCATGTTTTGTGAAGGGGATCAAATACTTATTTCCCTCATGAACATGCAGATCAGTCATCATTTGTTAGACATGCATTACTTTTGAATTTGTTGTTGCTATTCTGTCTCTCAGTGTTACAATACACCGAACATTCCATTTTTAGACTAATCATTTCTTTGTGAGTGGGCAAACATTCAAATCAGCAGGGGAACAAATACGCATTTCCTTCACTGTATGTGAGAGGGTGGCATTCCTCCAACCTTTTTTTAATGGGGAATTATAGTATAACATACCAGTATAGCAACATTGGCAAAATCGCTCTATTAATGGATGTTAATCCCTCAGGGAATTTAAAGTAACGATATTTCACTGTTAAAAATCTGTTTTTTTTTTAAGATTGTATATTGCTTCAAAATAGCCAGCTCAGAATGTCTTGGTGAGTCCTGCTCCCTATCCTGGCTCCACCTCCTTTTTTTATTTACCATGGTGGATATGGACTTAGATGACTTAGACCCTTTTCTGGGTCCATGTATTTCCTTAATGCGGTTTACTCACCTCTATGTACTAGGTTGATTACCTTCATATCTAGTTTATTGTGTACTTATATGTTTTTTTCTCTCTCTCTACTGCCATTTTCGGGCTACTACTTCTCTATATTTCCATTCTTTGTCTTTTCTTTTTCTTTTCTTCTACCACCCACCCGGGATCTTCTGGCCATCTGTTTGCGACCGATCTGTTTGCCTGCAGATTATGGAACGCAGAGGTAAGTGATCTCTGCTCCATTCATGATCATAACTTGCTCAGCCATCATGAGACCTGTCTCAATCTTAACACACAATGTCCAAGGTCTTAATTCTCCAGTCAAGAGACATAAGGCCTTTGACTACTTTCACTCATTTGCAGTGGAAATATTCCTTATACAAGAAACCCATTTCCCTACCTCGTATCACCTTTACACATAAACACTACCCTATTTTCTTTATGTCTAATGCCCCGGACAAAACACGGGACGTTGCATTATGTATTTCTAAGAGCCTGTCTTTTTCACCATCACAGGTTATTTCCGACCCTGAGGGCAGGTTTCTACTGGCACTAGGTGATTTGGAGGGCTCCCTAGCCAAATTATTGACATATTACGCTCCTAACCTGAATCAATTGGGCTTCTTCCAAGCGTTCTTGAGCACACTTTCCCCTCACTTCCAGGGTGTGCTCCTGGGTGGGGACTCTCATATAGCTCTAGACTTATCTTCAGATAAGACACGCCCTCTAGGTTCACAGGTTATGAAACCCACCAAGCTGGGTACCAAGTTTGCTACATTATTGCGCACAAACGACATCTGGAGGGAATTTAACATTTCTGGGAGGGACTACACATTCTTTTCGCACATCCATTCCACTTATTCAAGGATCGATCACATTCTCATGTCCTCCACTTACCATTATTCGCATCCTCAAAAATTCTGAAATGGCCTGGTTGGACCATTCTTCTGTCCTGGTTTCTGTCAGGGCAGGAACGATGGAATGGGCAGGCAGGTCTATGGTACAGTCATGCCACGACTGACCCACAGACCAGAGTCCCTCAGGGCGCAGAGTCTAAGCCCCAGGCTACCCTTCACCAGGGCCCCTGATGGTGGGGATGGACTTGATGCAGCCTGAGACCAGGTCGCGGCGCCCGAGTGACCCCAGCTGCGGTAACGACTGCCGCCAATGGCGTACAGCTGTTGGGAGCTAGATGGGAACACGTGTAGCATAGTCAGACAGGCCGGGTCAATAACAACGGAGCAGACAGTACTAGACGGTAGGCAAAGAATAATCAGGTCACGGGCCGGGTTCAGCAACGGGAGGTCAAGTAAAGGGTCAAAGCAGCGAACAGTCTTGTCCAAGCCGAGTCGGTTACCAGGAGAGCCAGGGGAACAGTACAAGAGCTTGAGACAAGGGAACATACAGGACACTAATGCAGAGAGCACTTGCAGACAGCAGGTTTAAATGTGCTCAGCCACACCCTTCTGAGGAGGAGCCGCAAAAGCCTGAAGGCATAAAGGTTCCCACCATGCTTTGCAGAAACCCAAGATGGACGCCAGCACATGGAGATGCAAAAGAAAGGTAGGACCTTGACAGTCTCCTTCTCCTCCCTTCATAGCCCAACAAATACCTTAAGGAATCATTCCCAAGCAACCCAGCCACTTGCATGGATATAGAATTGCAAATGAAGGAACACTTTTCTTTAAATGAACATGAGTGGATCATAAGGCCTTGGTGCGAGGCACTCTGATTCCAATAGCCACTAGATATAAGATTTTCTATGAATCACTCTTAAACAAAAAAGAAAAGGTCTGACATGACTTACTTAAGGCTCATAAACTGGATCCCTGGTTTGACTTGCGTAGTCAGATAGATGCTGCCAGGCTTGAACTAAATGTACATCTTACAATCAAAGCCAAAAAGGATCTGCTATGGTCCAAAGCCAGATTCTATTCTCAAGCTGACAAACCTGGCAAATTACTGGTGACCAAGTTGTCCCCCAGATGCCCTGCCCCCCATATCCCCAAGATCATGAAGGTGGACAACACTTTTACACAAAATTCTAAATGAGTGTTGCAGGAATTCTTAGTCTTTTTAGGATCTATACACGAACATTAATGTCTCTGGCCCTCAGGATTTCGATGGCTTCATAGCCACTCTCCCCATTCTGGCCTTGTTGGTGGAACACAGAGAGTTTATGGAACACTCTATTACAGTTAATGAGGTCTTGTCGGCCATCAAACAGGCCCAGGTGGGTAAAGCTCCTGGCCCAGATGGCTTTAGTGCATTATACTATAAAAAATTCTCATCACTATTGATCACTCCTTTGACTAATTACTTGCACGCCATTCAGGAAGGGGGTCCTGTGGATTTTGATTCCAATAGAGCATTCATTACACCCATCCCGAAACCCCATAAAGACCCCAGAGATATAGCTAATTATAGGCCTATTTCTTTAATCAACAATGATTTAAAACCTCACCAAAATCTACGCCAGTCAATTGTTTTAGATCAGTATATACACTCTGATCAGGTTGGTTTCCTATCTCACAGACAGGCGGTGGACCAAGTGCATTGAGTGGAGAGATCTTATCTCTCTTTTACACTGTTCTTGGGATGGAGAGGATGATAGACACAGGATGTTATTGTCCCTGGATATACGCAAGGCATTCGACTCCCTCTCTTGGTCCTACCTCTTTTGGCTACTGGAAAGATGGAATTTGGGCCCCATTTCTTGGCATCTATCCACTCACTATATAGCAATCCTACGGCGCAGATTTCTTTACAAGGACATGAATTGGCACCATTTGCTTTCTCCTCAGGCACTAGACCGGCGCTATCACTCTTATTGTTTGTCATAGCGATAGAGACCCTCGCTTTTGTGATCCGTCAGGACCCGAATATACGAGTGGGGACCGACATCATAAATGTGCACTTTTCACAGATGACTTGCTTGTATTTGTTACCTCCCCTCATACAACTGTTCCTAACTTATTCTCCCTATTGGATCACTTTGGTCAGATTTCGGGTCTCTCGATCAATCAGAACAAATCTGAAGCCATGAATGTCAATTTATCAGAAGCAGTGTTGTTAGGGATCCGGGTATGACCAGAAATGTGTGGACTGACACAGGGAAACGCAGACTTCAGGTATAGTGTGAATAAGACAATTTATTAAGACTAAACAAAACATAAACGCAGTGCAAGACTAAACAAAAACACAGTGCAAACAAACCAACCCAAACCTCCAACAGATAACAATAGAAACAATACTAAGCGTAGTCGGGCGGGCCGGGTCGGTAGCAAACGGGCAGGCAGGGCACAAGGAGCAGGCGGAAGAGTAGTCAGGAATAGCCGAGGTCAGGACAGGCAGAGTTCATTCGGAGTCAGGGATCGAAGCAGAATCTGGATCAGGCAGAAAGTAGACAGGATGCAGGTACAGGGGCCCATGGGAAACATACACCAAGGCCATGATCACAGGCCTGGCCATTCCTTAAATACACCTGCTGTAATCAGCCTCAGTTGATGGCTCATTGCAGGAGTGAGCCTCTGGTTGCTGAGAGCACCCGCTGGCCAGCCCTAGTACTGCAGCCCACAAGGCAGGTGAGTCCCACCAACACTGGCAAGTCCATTCCTGACAAGTGTACAGAAGCCTTCAAGCTCAGTTCCCATTTATTTGGCAAACGGCTCCCCTTTCCTATCTTGGAGTTATCTCCTCACATTTTGTCTCTATAAGGCAAATCACCCGGCACTTTTTCATAAATTGTTGGAGGACGTGAGGATCTGGTCAGAAGCAACCTTGTCTAGGATGGGCAGAATCGGTTCTGTGAAAATTACGGTTTTGCCAAGGATACCGTATTATTTCAGGACCCTACCTATTTCAGTACCAGCGGAGGCCTTAAACCACTTTCAATCAAACATTTGTCACTTTATTTGGGGAGTGAAGTGTAGCAGGTTAGCTCGAAAAACACTATGTACGCTCCTAGACAGGGGCGGACTGACAACTCATGGGGCCCCCGGGCAATAGGGGATCATGGGGCCCCTGTGTCCTTGCCCAAACTCAAAAAAGCCTATGAAAAAGCAGTGGCATCTTATGGGGGCTTATAGGGCCCCCTACTGACCCCAGGCCCAGGGCAGTGCCCGAGTTTCCAGATGGTCAGTTTGCCCCTGCTCCTAGAGATATGGGAGGACTAGGGATACCTGACTTTCAGAAATACTATATTGCAGCTCAACTCACTTAGCTCAGCAAACTTCACCATACATTCTAGACATGGTCCTATGGCTCCCTTCAAAACACCGAAGGGCCATTATGTGTCCTACGCATTTCCATTTCATAGCTCTATGAGACTCGACATGCAGACATTGGTCTCTCAGTTCCCACCACACACCCGTGATTCATCTCTTCAATAACCCATTATTTCCGCCAGGTATGATGCCAGCTCAGTTCCGCTGGTGGACAAATAAGGGCCTCTATCGTATAGGACAATTTATAGATCATAAGGGGATACGTTCTTCCTCATACTATTTACAGAAAATGCAGATGACCCCCTCGGAGAGACAAATTCACCATTTTCTTAGCACTCTACAGCAGAGTCCTGACCTTTCAGTTCATACACAGATGTTTACAATGGACTCTCACAAGGGGCTGTATCTCCATTCTATATAAATCCTTTGTCTCTCTGTCATCAAAACTTCCTACCAAATTGCTTGGGAGTAGGATATGGACAATCTTCTGACGTGACGAAATGCCGAACATGGTCTATGTGGGTACATAATGGCATAATGAATGTGGCCCTAACTGAAGCTGGATACAAGGTGCTCACCAGATGGTAATTGGTACCCGAGCGTCTTTCTAAAATGTATCCGGGTTTGTCTCCCTCATGTTTCAGGGGATGTGGCCAAATAGGCTTGGCTATACTTGTATGGTGGTCTTGCCCCAAGGTCTGATGATTTTGGATACGGGTTAATTCATTAATTTACTCGGTTACTATGGTTAATATTCCCAAAGATGCTTGGAGCACTTTACTCAATGAGTCTGTGGACAATGTTCCAAGACCCACACAGATCTTGATATATTTCATGTTTCCAGCCACCAAGATAGCTATTGATATTGTTTGGAAAAGCCCTGAGATTGATTTGGACTTAATGAAACTGAAACTAACCTGGATCATGTTACATGAGAAACTAGTAAGTGTTCTATAGGATAAACAACCTCTGTTTGAAAAAGTATGGAGTCCCTGGCTATCCTACCTGCAGGTACCAGACACTTAACATCGCCATCACGTCAATGGCAACGTGGACTTCTCGGATGGGTGTGTACCTCCTTTAGTACTCTCCTTTCCCTTTTTTTCTTCTTTTCTATCTTCTCAGTTTCTTCTCTCTCTACTTTTTTTTTTGTGAGCATTTTTTGGTCCGTATGACAGAGGATTTAGGAATATAGTCCAGATTATATGGGTGTTACACCACCCCAGGAGGAACAGATGTTATTATATCTGACTTGATAGTCGTGTAATTAACTTGTTGTTCCTTGAATTCTTCATTTTGAGGTAATGTCACTCTGGTCACCTATGTAGAGACTTACTTCTGTAAATATCTCATGTTGATCAATGTTTCTGTGCCTTGGCACTGTTTTATTACTTCAAACTCAATAAAAAGATTGCAACCAAAAAAAATGCTACTAATAAAAACAACTGATCAGCGAAAACTGCTCAGTATCCTGCTCTACTAACAAAGAAAAAAAAAACATGGCACAAGCAAGTGGTTATAAAAGTCAATGAAAAAGTATCAATAGACAATTTAAAACAAATATCAAGAGTCCATAAATGTGGATGAGCTCATTGCATCACTGGCTGTTCCTACAAGAGAAATAAGAGATCTCCGCAATGCAAACAAAACAATAGGGGGAAAAAGTAAAATTCTCCATCTACACCTCCTCCCTTGGCAAACTAATACACTCCCACGGCTTCAATTACCACCTCTATGCCGATGAGACCCAAATTTACCTCTCCACCCCCCACCTCACCCCTCACTCTCCGCCCGCATCACCCACCTACTGAACAACATATCAGACTGGATGTCACTCCATTTCCTCAAACTTAACCTGTCCAAAACAGAGCTCCTGGTCTTCCCCCCCCACCCTACGCCCCCCCATCCTCTCCATCATGACTAACAACGCCACCATCTCTCCCACCTCACACGCCAAAGTCCTGGGTGTCACCCTGGACTCCCACCTCTCTTTCCTACCCCACCTCCAATTGCTATCTAGATCTTGCAGGCTCCACCTCCGCAACATCTCCAAGATACGTACATTCCTCACCCCAGACACCACCAAACAACTCGTACACTCCCTCATCATCTCACGCCTGGACTACTGCAACTCCCTTCTCAATGGCCTACCCAAACGAACGCTATCCCCACTCCAGTCTATCCTGAACTCAGCGGCCAGACTCATCCACCTCACCAACCGCTCCACATCTGCCTCCCCCCTCTGCCAATCCCTTCATTGGCTCCCGATTGCCCAACGCATCAAATTCAAACTGCTAACCCTGACTTACAAAGCCATTCACAACGCCGCCCCAAACTACATAACTGACCTGATTCCCAAATACTACCCTACCTGTGCCCTCCGCTCCTCACAGGACCTCCTACTCTCTAGCTCCCTGATCTCCTCCTCCCACACCCGATTGCAGGATTTCTCCAGGACTTCCCCCATCCTCTGGAATTCCCTACCCCAATCCATCAGACTGTCACCTACCCTCATCACCTTCAGGCGCACCCTGGAAACCCACCTCTTCTGGGAAGCCTACCCCACCCTCACCTAACAGCTGATCTCCTCCACTCCTCTCACCACTTCATTCCCTACAGCCATTTCCTCCTGTACCACTTTCCCCTCCATCCTAGATTGTAAGCTCAAAAAATCAGGGCCCTCGAACCCCTCGTGTATTGTATTGTTTCTGTCTTGTCTCATGTTCTGTCCCCCTTGCTATTGTACAGAGCTGAGCAAACCCGAGTTTCTTGTCTTCCCCCCAGCCCGGACACCACCCCCCATTGACTTCTCCATCACATCCAACAACGTCACCATCAAACCCGCCCCGCAGGCCAGAGTACTTGGTGTCATTCTGGACTCCAACCTATCCTTCCAGCCCCAAGTCCAATCTTTAACAAACTCAAGCAGACTCCACCTCCGCAACATCGCCAAAATCCGCACGTTCCTAACCCCAGAAACCACTAAACAGCTCATCCACCCCCTCATCATATCACGACTCGACTACTGCAACTCCCTCCTCACTGGCCTGCCTCGCCGCTGGCTATCCCCGCTTCAGTCCATCCTGAATACGGCTGCCAGACTCATTCACCTTTCCAACCGCTCCGTTTCCGCCACCCCCCTCTGCCAATCCCTCCACTGGCTTCCGATTGCACAACGGATCAAATTCAAAATCCTAACACTGACGTACAAAGCTGTCCACCATACTGCCCCGAACTACATCACCAACCTAATATCCAAGTACCACCCAGCACGCTCACTCCGCTCCTCACAAGACCTCCTTCTCTCTAGTTCCCTGGTCTCCTCCTCCCATGCCCGCCTCCAGGACTTCTCCAGGGTGTCACCCATCCTCTGGAACTCCCTGCCCCAACCCATCAGTTTATCACCTACTCTCCTCTCCTTTAGGCGCACCCTGAAAACCCATCTCTTCAGGGAAGCCTACCCCACCCCCTGCTAACCTGCCGACCTCCTCCACTCTTCCTACCACTCCATCCCCCACAGCTATTTCCTCCTGTACCACCATCCCCTCCCTCCTAGATTGTAAGCTCCAAAGAGCAGGGCCCTCAATCCCCTCATGTTTTGCATTGTATTGTTATTGTTCTGTCACATGTTCTGTCCCCCTTTGTAATGTACAGCGCTGAGCAAACTGTTGGCGCTTTATAAATACTGTATAATAATAGTAATAATAATAACCCTTTGGTGCTATATAAATACTGTATAATAATAATAATAATAATAATAATAAAAGTGCAGCGCTAGACATAAATAGTCCTCAACATATACTACGGAACACATGTGTATGATGTAAGTTCGTAAAAAGTATAAAGAGTTCCGTGTAACTTCAAATATCTCAGCACATCACTCCTTAAAGGTATAGGTGAGAGGCAAGGTACGGATAAAGTGCGCACTCACCGGAAGTGCAATGGTTATGCGCAATGTATAATATGTTGGTCTGCCAGTGGGTCCCTCTCAGGATAGAAATGGAATCGACCCGGGAAAGGTGGATGTCATCAGGAATATTCAACCAGAGGTCCCCTTTAAGGACACGGGTGCAGCTTCTTCAGTTAGGTGGTCACCAGGGGGAGCTATCGATGTTGCAGACTCAAGGCTTTCAGCAGATCAATAGCGGTGTTTGACATTTTTCTTCTTATACCTTCAAGGCATCATGTACAGACTTTTCCTTGCTTGTATAACACAAACTCCCTCAGACATAACTCTCTGAGTCCCAGTAGGGGGCGCCTACTAAGTGCAGCATTAAAAAAAAAACGACTTTGTTGGATAAATAACAATTGGCAACTCACGATTGCAGATAATGTGTGCCCATCAAAAAGGTTGTGCCAAGCAGGAGTCACATGCTGGTGGGGACTTAAAGAATATTATAATAGCTGTGTGTATTACCGCTTTTAAAGCCGGACCAGCAAGCAGCGGAACCACCATGGAACGTATGCCTTGTGCAGAAGTGGGAGTGGCATCACACCGGATGGGAACCTGCGGCCAGCACTGTCGTAACGCGTTTCAGAGTGCTCTAGCTCCTTTGTCAATCCATAGGAAGATGTGGATCAGCTTAACTTTATATAAACAGATGCCGGTGGGACCACAAGGCCCAGCAAACACTGAACAGCAAAGTGTTACAGGATTCTTCTACTCTGTGACTCCTATCTGAAGCTGGATGAGAAGCGGTTTCTGTATGGGGGTTATTTTTACTGTTGGAGCAGTACGGATGTGGAAATCCCTTCCACAGTTGGTGGTGTCAGCGGGAAGTGTTGATAATTTCAAAAGACTTTTAGATAGGCACTTTAGCATACACAGTATACAGGAATATAGTAGTCAGTGTAGAGGTCCCTTACATTGGTGACCAATGGGAGAAGGACCCCCTTATATCAGTGGTCAGTGTAGTGGTCCCTTACATTGGTGACCAATGGGAGAAGGACCCCCTTATATCAATGGTCAGTGTAGAGGTCCCTTACATTGGTGACCAATGGGAGAAGGACCCCCTTATATCAGTGGTCAGTGTAGGGATCCCTTACATTGTGACCAATGGGAGAAGGATCCTCTTGTATCAGTGGTCAGTGTAGTGGGTCCCTTACATTGGTGACCAATGGGAGAAGGACCCCCTTATATCAGTGGTCAGTGTAGTGGTCCCTTACATTGGTGACCAATGGGAGAAGGACCCCCTTATATCAGTGGTCAGTGTGGTGGTCCCTTACATTGGTGACCAACGGGAGAAGGACCCCCTTATATCAGTGGCCAGTGTGGTGGTATCTTACACTGGTGACCAATGGGAGAAGAACCCCTTATATCAGTGGTCAGTGTAGTGGTCCCTTACATTGGAGAGCAATGGGAGGTTTTTTTTTTTTTTTTTTTTTTTTACTCCCTTATATCAGTGGTCAGTATAATGGTTCCTTACATTGGTGACCAATGGGAGAAGGACCCCCTTATATCAGTGGTCAGTGGGAGAAGGATAATCTTACATCATCAGTGAGAAGACTCCCCCTTACAGGTCATTGATGTCTGCTGTTGCTGAGAGACAGAAATTGTTCATGGCTCAAGGAACTCCTAGAAACCTTTGTAGGACTCCTGGCTGAGAAAGGCTGGACTAGGCAGTCATATATTTCTGTCCCCCTTGGTGGGAGTGGAGGTGACCCCTCTATAAGGATCTACAGTCCATACACACACAGCACAAGGCCGGGGTCACACTACAAGATGCTTCTCGGGGTTGCAGTTCCTCTGAGCTCCACAAGATGCTGATCTCACTTCTACCCAGACAGGAAATTTTTATGGAAGAAAGACAGGAAGTGATGTCAGATACATACAGGAAGTGATGCAAGATACAGACAGGAAGTGATGTCAGGTACAGACAGGAAGTTCCAGGTGAGAGGTGAGTGGGAAGGAAGTAGAGAGGAGACTTTGGTGGAAGTGGCAGCAGAGGAGGTAATAAGATGTTATTTCCTATTTACACCCAGTAATCCCCCCTACCAATTGTCTCATGTTTCCAAAGCCCCAGTAGTTAACCAGGACAGCATAACCTCAATTTCAGCAGCTCCTCCATATTTGCACATAATGAATGTTCATTTACTTTCCTTGTTGTTTTATTTATTTATTTCAGGTTCTTATATAGCGCCATCAATTTACACAGCACTTTACATATATATTATACATTTCCCATCACTCCCTAACCCTCAAGGGGTGTACAATCTAAGGTCCCTAACTCACATTCATACATACACATACTAGGGCCAATGTAGACAGGAGCCAATTAACCTACCAGCATGTCTTTGGAGTGTGGGAGCAAACCGGAGTACCCGGAGGAAACCCACGCAGGCACAGTGAGAACATGCAAACTCCAGGCAGGTGGTACTGTGGTTGGGATTCGAACCAACAATCCTAGTACTGCCAGGGGGAAGTGCTAACCATTTAGCCACTGTGCTGCCCATTTAAGAACTCTCAAAGGAAGTTGTAAGAACAAACATTGTGAGGTTGGTTACAGGACAGTTTCAGCCAAAGGAGAAGAAATCAGTGTCAGTTTAAATGTAATTAAAAAATCATGATTTTGTTAAGTACAGTGTTGGAAAGCACTCTCAAAGGATACAATCACATCGGGTTATCAGCTACACAATCACATTGATTAATCAATTATCAGTGAAACACTGGATAGTGATTCTGGGTGGAAACTTTTCATCGTGTTGAAAGGAAATGGTTTGCTAATAACACACATATTTCCACATATCAGGTTGCAAACATCATAGCGTGGAGCTACTTTAGTGTGCTACAAAAGGACACGGTGTATATTTTTGCATGATGGACCGAAATAGAGCATCTGCATTATATAATAGAGCGCCA
>CATNWA010000716.1:0-36494 GCA_951230385.1 Staurois parvus
GGATTGTCATCAGCAAAAAGACAGAGTTTGTGTTGAAAAACTCCCCAACCTTAGGCCTCGTATAATCTAGGTCAGGCTCTAATCCAAAGGACTAGAGGTTCAATTACTAGGGTGATGAGGATCGGTGAGAGAGGGAATCCCTGTCAAGTACCCGAGTGTATCAGGAAAGGGGCTGAATTTGTGTCACAGGTAGCAGACTTGGGCAGAGGGATTACTGTATAGGGAGGAAATCCCATGTCAGGAAGTGAGGACCAAAGCCCAACGATGCAAAATTAAAATCGAGAAAGGACAGGAAACAGTGTCGAAAGCTTGTTCTAATATCTAGAAGAGAGGAAAGAAGTGCGGATAGAGAAGGGTCGTCTCTCCCAACGTATATTGTCCCCAGCTTGTGTGCGATGGGATGAAACCCATCTAAATGTTATGTACTTAGTGAGCCTATGATTGGGGTTCAAGCGAGTAGAAAAGATTTTGGCAAGGAGCTTAATATCAATATTAAGAAAGGAGATTGGCCTAAAAGTTGGACCAGGCTGAATCATCAGAGTGTAGTTTCGGAATCATAGTTATAATGGCCGAGATTAGTTTCTGGTTTAAGGAATGGCCCAAACAAAAATAGCATTGAAAGTGTTGGTAAGAACAGGGGAGAGTAACCTGTGAGCATACTTCTGATATAATAAGAAGTAGAAAAGCCATCAGGGCAGGGGCGTTTTCTCTGGTCTTAAGTTCTTTGATAGCAAAGGACAGGGTTTTCAGCTACAGTGATAGGCTTCTCAAGGGCTTCTAGGTGTGGGCGGATAGAGTTGGAAAAGAGAGTTGGGGAGAAGATTCTCAGCGCGAGCTTGATTCAAAATGGCTCTGTTTGAGAATATTAAGGGAGTGCTCGGTGCTTATGGAAGATGTGGAGTATACGAGTTGGATTCCTGGTGTAGGTTACTGCGGGAGAGTTATGAGGCAAATAGGTTGGGTGATGTGGTCCAATCTACGGAGTGAGAGAGCTAAGAAGGTGTCGGGTTTGTTTAGGTTTAGTATATAAAATTTATGGCAGGATCTGCAAAGGGATAATTCAGCTTGGTGTGGCAAAAAAAGGCCCGCGTTCCAAAGCCTTTGCAGTGGGAAGGAATACAGGATTGGAAGCGCATGGGATTAGTAGATGGGATTGATTGTAAGCTAGTGCGCGGTTGGGTTTGCCTCCGTTGGGGGCAGAGGCGTATTTTATTTTCTTCTGAGTTTGTGAGGTATTTTTTCTTTGCATGAGGTAGGCAGGACGATTACTGATGCAAGGATACTGGAAACCTCTAAGAACAGAGGGCTTGATTTGCATCCACAGTGAAGTGGGGAAATTATCAGGAGTGGAATTAAACTCCAAGTAATCATTTAATTACCCATAGACTGTCAGAAGCTTGGGGGGCCGGTTAAGAGAGAGAAGTAAGGACTGTGCAGTGGTCGGACCAAGTTATGGGAAGGATGTCAGAAGTGAGGAGTCTAGAAGAGGTGGCTGATGGTCACTAGAATATGGTCGGATACTAGAGAAGGAGTTGTGGGGGTGAGAGTAAATAAGTGTATCTACGCTTTACTGAGTGTTTGAGTTCCATCCAGGAGTCCACCCCTAAAGAATGACGACTTGAGAAGGTGTTGGAAAGAATGGGGAGTCGCTGGGGGGGAGGGGCAGTTGAGAAGATTTGTCAAGGAAGGGGTATATAACATGGTTAGAGTCTCCTCAAATTAGCAAGGTGCCGTGTTTTGTGATGGTCTGTAGTAGCGTCAGCAAGATATGGAAAGGAAACAGAAGGGAACCGTTGGCTGGGAGCGTAATAAGAGACAACTGTAAAATTGGAGAGGTCTAGTATCTAGGACCTTCTGAATCTCCAAGGTGGGTATGAAACAGCACAAATGCTTTTTTTGGCACTGAGTGCGATGAAAATGCAATACTAAGAACACCTCTACATTTGGTTTTTCGTAGAGGCAGTAAAAATTTGTGGGTAGAGGAGGGCCGAAAAATTTGGGAGTAGAAGTAAGAGAAAAATGTGTTTCCTGTAGGCAGATGATATGTGCTTTTTTGAGACGCAAAAAAAAAAGCAAAAGGCCTTGTTACGTTTTTTTTTGGACATTAACCGCTTGCCGCCCTGCCACTTTGTGTATATACGTGTGCAGGGGCGGCAGTGGAGCGCAAAAGCACATTTTAAAACGTGCTTCCGCTCTGCCCGACACATTCGCGGGTAGCGGGCGCGCGCGCGCGCTCCCCGCTGACCACCGCGGGTGATACGATTCGATCCAGTGAGGGATCAATCATTAGAATTTCAGCCAGTGATTTCTCGGCTGAAAATCTCACATGATCGGTCCCTGTCCTATCCTGTCCTGTGTTGACATTTACACAGGGCAGGATATGATGTCATTCTTCTCTGCCTGGACACATTCCGTTCCAGACAGAGAAGAAGACATCCAAAAAGTGAGTACAAAAGCACTACACAGACAGTTAGAAATTCACTCTAGGACACATTTAACCCCCTGATCGCCCCACCCCAGTTAATCCCCTTCACTGCCACTGTCACCATGTGTTCACTGATCAGTGAAGCGATTTTTATCTGATCAGTGTCGCTGGCGACTTCCGGATAGTGTTAGCGCCCCTCACCAGATAGTGCCAGTGTTGCCCGCTAATACACCAGTAGTCCCGTCTAACCCTTGATCGCCCCCCCCCCCCCAGTTAACCCTTCACTGCCCTGTCACCAGTTGTCACTGATCAGTGAACCAATTTTTACTGATTTCACTGTATCAGTGTCGCTGAGCGGACTTCCGATAGTGTTAGCGCCCCTCCCAGATAGCGCCAGATTGCCCACTAATACACCTATAATCCCGTCTAACCCCTTGATTGCCCCTTCCCCCTGAGTTGACCCCTTCACTGCCCCTGTCACCAGTAATGTCATTGATCAGTGACTACAGATTTTTACTGATCACTGTATCAGTGTCGCTGGCAACTTCCGATAGTGTTTAGCGCACCGCCCCTCACCAGATAGCGCCAGATTGCCCGTGTTAGCTCCACTGCACCAGAAATCCATTTTAACCCCTTGATCACCCCCCTCCCCCCAGTTTAACCCCTCTAACTGCCAACAGTCTTCCAGTGTCACTGATCATAGTGAACCAATTTTTACTGATCACTGTATCAGTGTCGCTGGCGACTTCCGATAGTGTTAGCGCCCCTCCCAGAATAGCGCCAGATTGCCCGTTAGTACACCAGTAATACCATTAAACCCCTTAATTTTAATCCATATCCCCCCCCCAGTTTACCCCTTCACTGCCCTGTCACCAGTGTCACTGATCAGTGAAACCTAATTTTTACCGATCACTGTATCAGTTATCGGCTGGCGACTTCCGATTAGTGTTAGCGCCCTCCCAGATAGCGCCAGATTGCCCGCTAATACACCAATATAATCCCGTCTAACCCCTTGATACCGCCCCCCCCCCCCCTGAGTTGACCCCTTTACTGCCCTGTCACCAGTGTCATTGATAAGTGAACAGATTTTACTGATCACTGTATCAGTGTCGCGTGCCGCGACTTCCGATAGTGTTAGCACCCCTCCCAGATAAGCGCCATATTGCCCGCTAGTATGCCCTAGTGCACCAGAAAAGCCCATTTAAACCCCTTGATCGCTCCCCTCCCCCCCAGTTAACCCCTTCACTGCCCTGTCACCAGTTTGTCACTGATCAGTGAACCAATTTTTACTGATCACTGTACTCAGTTGTCGCTGGCGACTTCCGATAGTGTTAGCGAGCCTCCCAGATAGCACCAGCATTGCCCGCCAGTACACCAGTAGTAATCCCGTTTAACCCCTTGATTCCCCCCCCAGTTAACCCTTCTCACTGCCCCTGTCACCAGTGTCATTGATCAGTGAACAGATTTTTACTGATCACTGTATCAGTGTCTCTGGCGACATCCGATAGTGGTTAGCGCCCCTCCCAGATAGCGCCATATTGCCCGCTAGTGCACCAGAAATCCCATTTAACACTTGATCGCTCCCATCCCCCCCCAGTTAACCCCTTCACTGCCCTGTCACCAGTGTCACTGATCAGTGTGAACCAATTTTTACTGATCACTGTATCAAGTGTCGCTGGCGACTTTCCGATAGTGACACAATTTAGCGCCCCTCCCAGATAGCAACCAGATTGCCCGCCAGTAACACCAGTAATCCCGTTTAAACCCCTTGATCCCCCCCCAGAGTTAAACCCCTTCACTGCCAAGTCACCAGTGTTCACTGATCAGTGATTACCCAAATTTTTATCTGATCACTGTAGCTCAGTGTCCGCTGGCTGACTTCCGATAGTGTTAGCGCCCCTCCCAGATAGCGCCAGATTGCCCGCTAGTTACACCAGTAATCCCATTTTAACCCCTTAATCATCCCCCCCCCCAGTTAACCCTTTCACTGCCCTGTCACCAGTGTCCGGGGATCAGTGAACCAATTTTTACTGATCACTGTATCAGTGTCGCTGGCGACTTCCGATAGTGTTAGCGCCCCTCCCAGATAGCGCCAGATTGCTAAAGCCAGTACACCAGTAATCCAACATTTAAACCCCTTGATCTCCCCCCCAGGTTAACCCCTTCACTGGCCCTTGCGTCACCAGTGTCACTGATCTGTTGAAGGCAATTTTTACTGATCACTGTATCAGAACTGTCGCTGGCGACTTCCGATATCGTGTTAGCGCCCTCCCAGATAGCGCCAGATTGCCGCCAGTACAACCAGTAATATCCCGTTTTTTAACCCATTATCGCCCCCCCCCCAGTTAACCACCCCTTCACTGCCCTGTCACCTGTGTCACTGATCAGTGAACAATTTTTTACCGATCACTGTATCAGTGTCGCTGGCGACTTCCGATTCAGTGTTAGCGCCCCTCCCATGATATGGCGCACAGATGCCCGCTAAAACACCATAATCCTCTAATCCCGATCTACCCCGCCGCGTGCCTTGATGCCGCCCCCCCCCCGAGTTGACCCCTTTACTGCCCTAGTCACCAGTGTCACTGATCAGTGAACAGATTTTTACTGATCACTGTATCAGTGTCGCTGGCGACTTCGATAGTGTTAGCGCCCCTCCCAGATAGCGCCATTCTTTGCCCGCTAGTGCACCAGAAATCCCATTTAACCCCTTGATCGCCCCCCCAGTTTAAACCCTTCACTGCCCTGTCACCAGTGTCATTGATTACAGTGAACAGATTTTTACTGATCACTGTATTAGTGTCACTGGTGACTTCCAATAGTGTTAGCGCCCCTCCAAGATAGCGCCAGTTTGCCCCGCTAATGCACGGGATTTTTTTTACCAAAAACATGTAGCAGAATACATTTTGGCTTAAATTTATGACTAACTTTGAGTTTACGATATATTTTTTATAGCTTAAAATAGAAAAAAATATTGTTTTTTTTCAAAATTTTCGTATTTTTTTTTATATTATAGCGCAAAAAATATAAAAAGCACAACAGGTGATCAAACACCACCAAAGATAATGCTCTATTTGTGTGAAAAAAAGGACGTAAATTTCATTTGGGTGCAGGCATTGCATGGACCGCGCAATTATCATTTGAATTAGTGCAGCACTGTATAGCAAAAAAATGCATAAATTACAGGTATCTATAACCATAGTTTGTAGACGCTATAACTTTCACACAAAGCAATCAATATACACTTATTGGGATTTTTTTTACCAAAAACATGGAGCAGAATACATTTTGGCTTAAACTTATGACTAACTTTGAGTTTACGATATTTTTTTTATAGCTGAAAGTAAAAAACATTGTTTTTTTTTTTTCAAAAATTTTTGTGTTTTTTTTGTTTATAGCGCAAAAAAAAAATAAAAAGCGCACAGGTGATCAAATATCCACCAAAAGAAAGCTCTATTTGTGTGAAAAAAAGGACGTAAATTTCGTTTGGATACAGCATTGCATGAGCGCCGCGCAATTATCATTTGAATTAGTGTGCAGCGCCAAACAGCAAACTGGTCATTAAGGGGTTAGGGGTAAATCCTCTGGGGCTTCAAATGGTTAATAAGACCCTGAACATTCAGGGGGGACCCATGGTCGTTTACTAGAGATGAGCGAATCGAACTTGGCGAAGTGAAATTCGTTTCGAATATTAGGAAAATTTCGATTCGCGCCGAATCCGAAAATTAGCAGACTTCGGAAGAATCAAAATTTTTCCAAAAATGGAGGCGACATGTGCGGCGACGGAGCAGGGATTCTCTGGGAAGGCGCGCAGACAAGGCGCGCTGACCCCATAATGCATTCATTCATGACATGTAATCGCATTAGCCAATCAGCAAGGCCAGCCAGCCAGCACTGTGTAATGGTCGAGCTATAAATTGCGTCCATTTTAGAATTCTCAATTAGCCTCCAGTCATTCAAGAGAGACAGCACCACCTGTCTGTATTGAGGGACAGAGTTAGGGCCACAGAATCGTTACTTAGGGACACAGAATCGTTACTTAGGGACACAGAACGTTACTTAGGGACACAGAATTGTTACTCAGGGACAGACACAGAATTGTTACTCAGGGACAGACACAGAATTGTTACTGAGGGACACAGAATTGTTACTGAGGGACACAGAATTGTTACTGAGGGACACAGAATTGTTACTGAGGGACACAGAATTGTTAAAGAGGGACACAGAATTGTTACTCAGGGACAGACACAGAATTGTTACTCAGGGACAGACACAGAATTGTTACTTAGGGGACAGACACAGAATTGTTACTCAGGGACAGACACAGAATTGTTACTGAGGGACACATAATTGTTACTGAGGGGACACAGAATTGTTACTGAGGGACACAGAAATTTGTACTCAGGGACAGACACAGAATTGTTACTCAGGGACAGACACAGAATTGTTACTCAGGGACAGACAACAGAATTTTTACTGAGGGACACAGAATTGTTACTGAGGGACACAGAATTGTTACTGAGGGACACAGAATTGTTACTCAGGACACAGAATTGTTACTCAGGGACACAGAATTGATACTCAGGGACAGACACAGAATTGTTACTGAGGGGACACAGAATTGTTACTGAGGGACACAGAATTGTTACTCAGGGACAGACACAGAATTGTTACTGAGAGGGACACAGAATTGTTACTGAGGGACACAGAATTGTTATCAGGGACACAGAATTGTTACTCAGGGACACAGAATTGTTATTCAGGGACAGACACAGAATTGTTACTGAGGGACACAGAATTGTTACTCAGGGACAGACACAGAATTGTTACTGAGGGACACAGAATTGTTACTGAGGGACGCAGAATTGTTACTGAGGGACACAGAATTGTTACTGAGGGACACAGAATTGTTACTCAGGGACACAGAATTGTTACTGAGGGACACAGAATTGTTACTGAGGGACACAGAATTGTTACTCAGGGACACAGAATTGTTATTCAGGACAGACACAGAATTGTTACTGAGGGACACAGAATTGTTACTCAGGACACAGAATTGTTATTCAGGGACACAGAATTGTTACTCAGGGACACAGAATTGTTACTGAGGGACACAGAATTGTTTACTCAGGGACACAGAATTGTTACTCAGGGACACAGAATTGTTACTGAGGGACACAGAATTGTTACTGAGGGACACAGAATTTGGTTTACTCAGGGACAGACACAGAATTGTTACTGAGGGACACAGAATTGTTTACTGAGGGACACAGAATTGTTACTCAGGGACACAGAATTGATACTCAGGGGACAGACACAGAATTGTTACTGAGGGACACAGAATTGTTACTCACAGGGACACAGAATTGTTTACTCAGGGACACAGAATTGTTACTCAGGGACAGACACAGAATTGTTACTAAGGGACACAGAATTGTTACTCAGGGACACAGAATTGTTGAATTAAAGAGTATGTCAGACAACACGCAGAGGAGTGGCAGAGGAGGCAATGTTTTAGGAGCGAGCAGACGTGGCAGCAGAGGAATGGGGGGGTCGAGGCAGCACTAGTCGCAGCCAGAGGCCAGTGCTCCGGTGTCATCCAGCGGTCGTGTCGTCTCCACCGACAAACCCTGCCGTCATCCGATTGGTTGGCTCGGTCGTCTTCCTCTTCCCAGGTCACCTCTGACACCTACAGCCAACGGTCGGTGTGTACGTCAGACACAACCGTTAGTTGGCATGGCCCGGGAGCAAGCCCACTGAAATCACGTGTCCTCTACACTGCCCCTGTCCTTTGGTGTTCCCTCAACCAAGTGAAGTATCAGCATGCTGTGGGCTCAGCCCCACTGTACAGTGAGGAAGAGCTAACAGAGGGCGGTCAGGAACGGGGGGAGACATCCGCCTCTTCAGCAGCCAGGGCGAAGAAGTGTACTGGCGAGGAGAGTGGCTCAGTAGCCGGTCTAGAGACAGGTCTGTCTCCTGACCCACACGCAGCCGAGGGGGCTAGTAGTGAGGCGGAGACCCTAATTGATGATGATGAGGCTGATCGCACTTGGCAGCCTCGTCGTCATTCAGGCTATTGCTTCCGCATCATCAGGAGAAGAGGGTGCCAGCTTGGCAGCGAGCAAAACAGTCGGTGGGTTGCCCAGGAGGCAGCAGGGTCTCAGCAGTGTCAGTGGAGGCAAACGGCCACGGAGTAGAGCACCAGCTCCACTGCAGCCTTACGCACCATGGCCAGTAGTGGTGCCGCGTGTGCACGGAGGAAGAGTAGCAGTCAGCCAGTGAGGAGTAGCGGGGGCAAAGTTTCCTACTCGGCGGGGTGTGTGGCAAATTTTTCGTCAAGCCGCCCGAGGAAGTAAACGTAGCCGTATGTGTCGACTATGTGGCCAGAAAGTCAAGCGTGGCCAGGGGGCCCATGTTGGGACTACAGCGTTGCGTCAGCATATGCAGCGTCGCCATTTGGTGGCCTGGGAATACCGTGATAAAGATACGGCGGTTCTGCCTTTCCCAGCCCCGCTCCATCACCCGCTCCGTTACTTGCTCCGTCACCCGACGTCAATCGCCCTCTATCAGCCAGTCAAGGCTCCAACACCTCTGCTGAGGGGAGTTGTCGCTCGTTGGCATCTTCCGCTCGTTCAGATGCTCCTTCTCTGCTACTCCTCTTCAACGGATTCCGTCAGCAGTCTTTCTTGGAATCCGTTTCCAAGAGACAACAGTTTGGCAAGCACGCACCCGACGGTGCAGAAGCTGAACGTCCTCCTGTCCAAGTTGCTCGTGCTGCAGTCCCTCCCTTTCCAAGTGTGTGGATTCAGCACCTTTCCGAGAAATGATGGCTGTGTGCCGAGCCACGGTGGAGAGTGCCAAGCCGGCATTTCTTCGCCAAAAAGGCAGTGCCAGCCCTGCATTCACATGTAGAAGAGATGGTGGGCCCGTCTTTGAGCATAGTCGGTCTCTGCCAAAGTGCACCGGCAGCGCCGACGTGTGGAGCTGTAACTACGGTCAGGGACAGTACATGTCATTTTACGGCCCACTGGGTGAACGTGGTGCCGGCACAGGCCGCACCAGTCTCTTGGACAGGTCACGGCGCTTTTGCCTCCACGTTTGCACGTCCTTGGTCCAGCAAAGATGTCCGCCTCTACCACCTCTTCTTCCGCCGTGTCCTCAGCCGCCACCCCCGTACCAAGTCCCATTACCCGACCGGCATATCACATGTGCAGGGCGCAACGGTGTCACGCTGTGCTGCACCTGGTATGCCTTGGTGAACGTAGTCACACAGGGGGAGGAACTTCTGGTGTAATGAACAGAGAAATCGACAGATGGCTGTCTCGCGCAAACTGAAAATCGGAACCATGTTGACCGACAAAGGAAAAACACATGGTGTCTGCTCTGCGTCAAGGAAGGTTGTGCCATGCGCCATTGTGCATGGCTCACGTGTTCAATCTGGTTGTCAAGCGGTTCCTAAAATCCACCATCCCACTGCAAGACATCCTTAAAATGTCACGTAAACTTTGCATGCATTTCAGCCATTCCTACACCCGCAAAGCACACCCTCCTTGAGCTGCAGCGGCAGAACGGAATTCCACAGCATCGCCTGATCTGCGACGTTGCAACAAGGTGGAATTCAACCCTTCACATGTTAGACCGCCTTTACGAACAGCAAAAAGGCCATCACGATTTCCTGATTTTACAAGCGGATGAAGGTACTCCCCTGTGTAACTTCGATTGTCAGCCATTGGCAGCTCATGCGTGACACCTGACGCTTGCTCAGGCCCTTTGAGGAGGCCACGCTTATTCGTGAGTCGGCAGGACTTATGGGGATGAACGACGTCATTTTCCTCTGTTCCAGTCCTGGAACAAATGCTGTTTAACAATGGGCTGGTCAGGGTGCGGTAGACGTGGCGCACAGATCTCAACGCCACATGACCCCTGTGGGGGCAGGACAGGAAGAAGAAGAGGAGTAGGTAGAGGAGGACAATTGGTGCTCAGGAATTATTGAGTGAATGGGGTGGTTTTTTCCACTCAGCGGACAGGAGTGGAGGAGCAGGAGCATCTGGTAGTAGAGGAGGAGGAGGAGGAGACAGAGGACCCAGACGCACCGTGGCAGTATGCTGTGGAGATGGATGGCAGGCAGGAGATGTAGAGTCCCTCACATTCCTTGGCACAAATGGCCCATTAGCATGCTCGGTTGCTTGCGTAGCGACAGTTCCGAATAATAACCATCAGACAGAGGGATGACTTTTGGCTGTCCACCTTGTTGGACCCTCGCTACCGTTCAATAAATGGTGGCCTTTTTCACACCTGCTGAGAGGGAGGCCAAAATAACGTACTATAAAAACCACCTATGTAGTCAGTTGGTCTCTGCCTTTCTGCGCCAACGTCCATCCTCAGACACTGTGGGCCCTTATGTGCGCTCGGCGTTCCGCTGCCATGGCAGCAGGGGAGGGGTGTGGGGTGGTAGGAGCAGTGGCAGCTCCAACCAGCAGCGGCTGCCTCAGTCTGCAGTCGATGATGAGTAGCTTTCTTCACCAGCGCAGTGAGGAGGAAACTACTAACAGCCGCAGCAGCATCAGGTGGACCTGGAGCAGGACCTCAAAAAACAACAGGCTTGGGCCCTACTACTTGGACAGCACCCTGCCAACCGAGGTAGACAATCCCCTTGACTACTGGGCAACGAAACTTGACCTTTGGCCCCAACTAGCTGAATTTGCCCTTGAAAGGCTGTCATGCCGGCCGGCCAGTAGCGTGGCATCGGAGCGCGTTGCGTTGATTTAGTGCAAATGGAGGTATTGTAAACTCCGCGGAGGACCACGAATGTCCACCCCAAAGTGTGGGAGAGAGGACTCACGTTTCTGAAAATGAATCAGGAGTGAGTGGATTTAGTCTGGATTTCAAACCACCAGTTCCTGATACAACTGACAAAATTCACCATTGAATCAGTGCCCCAAACATGTTAACTCTGCCATGTGCCACTTTCAAGTCTCCTCACACTGCTGGTCTGGGTTCCATTTTGTCATAGGGGTGTCTGGCAGATTACGGGCCTCCCATTGCTTCTGCCAGGCCCGAAATCTGCCATGGGCCCCCGTATCCGATCCACTCCTCATGCTGCTGCCAGGCCCGTAATCTGTCATAGGCCCCTGTTACTAGCCTCCTCATGCTGCTGCCAGGTCCAGAGTCTCTCATGGATTCCCTGTACGGCCTCCCATTGCTGCTGTCTCCATCGCCACACTCTCGTGCCATGTGTGCCACTTTCAGGCCTCCTCACACTGCTGGTGGGGTTCCATTTTGTCATAGGGTGCTGGCAGATTACGGGCCTCCCATTGCTGCTGCCAGGCCCGTAATCTGCCATGGGCCCCCCCTGTACCGCCTCCTCATGCTGCTGCCAGGCCCGTATATCTGTCATGGGTCCCTGGTACGGCCTCCATTGCTGCTGTCTCCATCGCCACACTCTGCCATGTGCCACACTTTCAGGTCTCCTCACACTGCTGGTGGGTTCCCATTTTGTCTCATAGGGTGCTGGCAGATTACGGGCCTTCCCATTGCTGCTGCCAGGCCCGTAATTGCCATGGGCCCACCCCGTACCCGTACCGCCTCACTCCTCCATGCTGTCATGCTTGCTGACCAGCAGGGTCCAGAGTCTCTCATGGGTCCCTGTACGGCCTCCCATTGCTGCTGGTTGTCTCCATCGCCACACTCTGCCATGATGCCACTTTCAGGTCTCCTCACACTGCTGGTGTGTTCCATTTTGTCATAGTGTGCTGGCAGGATTACGGGCCCTCCCTTTGCTGCTGCCAGGCCACGTATCTGCCATGGGCCCCTGCTACCGCCGCCTCACTCCTCCTCATGCTGCTGCCAGGTCCAGAGTCTCTCATGGGTCCCTGTACGGCCTCCATTGCTGCTGTCTCCATCGCCACACTCTGCATGTGCCACTTTAGGTCTCCTCACACTGCTGGTGGGTTTCCTTTTTGAGGTCATTAGGGTGCTGGCAGATTACGGGCCTCCCATTTGCTGTCTGCCAGGCCCGTAATCTGCCATGGGCCCCCGTACCGCCTCCTCTGTTGCTGCTGCCAGGTCAGAGTGTCTCTCATGGGTCCCTGTACGGCCTCCCATTGCTGCTGTCTCCATCGCCACACTCTGCCATGTGCCACTTTCAGGTCTCCTCACACTGCTGGTGTGTTCCAATTTTTGTCATAGGGTGCTGGCAGATTTACGGGCCTCCCATAATTGCTGCTGCCAGGCCCGTAATCTGCCGTGGGCCCCCGTACCGACTCCTCATGCTGCTGCACAGGCCCGTAATCTGTCATGGGCCCCCTGTACCGCCTCCTCATGCTGCTGCCAGGTCTGACAGAGTCTCTTCATGGGTCCCCTGTACGGCCTCCCATTGCTGCTGTCTCCATCGCCACAACTCTGCCATTGCCACTTTCAGGTCTCCTCACACTGCTGGGTGTGTTCCATTTTGTTCATAGGGTGCTGGCAGATTACGGGCCTCCCATTGCTGCTGCCAGGCCCGTAATCTGCCGTGGACCCCGGTACCGACTCCTAATGCTGCTGGCCAGGCCCGTAATCTGTCATGGTCCCTGTACCGCCTCCTCATGCTGCTGCCAGGTCCAGAGTCTCTCATGGGTCCCTGTACGGCCTCCCATTGCTGCTGTCTCCATCGCCACACTCTGCCATGTGCCACTTTCAGGTCTCCTCACACTGCTGGTGGGTTCCATTTTGTCATAGGGTGCTGGCAGATTACGGGCCTCCCATTGCTGCTGCCAGGCCCGTTATATCTGCCATGGGCCCCCTGTACCAGGCCTCCTCATGCTGCTGCCAGGCCCGTAATCTGTCATGGGTCCCCTGTACGGCCCTCCCATTGCTGCTGTCTCCATCGCCACACTCTGCCATGTGCCACTTTCAGGTCTCCTCACACTGCTGGTGGGTTCCATTTTGTCATAGGGTGCTGGCAGATTACGGGCCTCCCATTTCTGCTGCCAGGCCCGTAATCTGCCATGGGCCCCCGTACCCCTCCTCATGCTGCTGCCAGGTCCAGAGTGTCTCATGGGTCCCTGTACGGCCTCCCATTGCTGCTGTCTCCATCGCACCACACTCTGCCATGTGCCACACTTTCAGGTCTCCTCACACTGCTGGTGGGTTCCATTTTGTCATAAGGTGCTGGCAGATTACGGGCCTCCCATTGCAGCTTCCAGGCCCGTAATCTGCCATGGGGCCCCCGTACCACCTCCTCATGCTGCTGCCAGGTCCAGAGTGTCTCAACGGGTTCCTGTACAGCCTCCCATTGCTGCTGTCTCATCGCCACACTCTGCCATGGTGCCACTTTCAGGTCTCCTCACACTGCTGGTGAGTTCCATTTTGTCATGTATGGGTGCTGGCAGATTACGGGCCTCCCATTGCTGCTGCCAGGCCCGTAATCTGCCATGGGCCCCCGTACCACTCCTCATGCTGCTGCCAGGTCCAGAGTCTCTCTGTGGGTCCCTGTACGGCCTCCCATTGCTGCTTTCTCCATCGCCACACTCTGCCATGTGCCACTTTCAGGTCTCCTCAACACTGCTGGTGGGTTCCATTTTGTCATAGGGGTGCTGGCAGATTACGGGCCTCCCCATTGCTGCTGCCAGGCCCGTAATCTGCCATGGGCCCTGTTCCGCCTCCTCATGCTGCTGCCAGGCCCGTAATCTGTCATGGGTCCCTGTACGGCCTCCCATTGCTGCTGTCTCCATCGCCACACTCTGCCATGTGCCACTTTCAGGTCTCCTCACACTGCTGGTGGGTTCCATTTTGTCATAGGGGTGGCTGGCAGATTACGGGCCTCCCATTGCTGCTGCCAGGCCCGTGATCTGCCATTGTCCCCCGTACCGCCTCCTCATGCTGCTGCCAGGTCCAGAGTCTCTCATGGGTCCCTGTAAGGCCTCCCATTGCTGCTGTCCAGCGTCTTCTCCATCGCCCACACTCTGCCATGTGCCACTTTCAGGTCTCCTCACACTGCTGGTGGGGGGTTCCATTTTGTCATAGGGGGTGCTGGCAGATTACGGGTCTCCCATTGCTGCTGCCAGGCCCGTGATCTGCCATGGGCCCCCGTACCGCCTCCTCATGCTGCTGCCAGGTCCAGAAGTCTCCCATGGGTCCCTGTACGGCCTCCCATTGCTGCTGTCTCCATCGCCACACTCTGCCATGTGCCACTTTCAGGTCTCCTCACACTGCTGGTGGGTTCCATTTTGTCATAGGGTGCTGGCAGATTAAGGGCCTCCCATTGCTGCTGCCAGGCCCGTAATCTGCCATGGTCCCCTGTACCGCCTCCTCATGCTGCTGCCAGGCCCGTAATCTGTCATGGGTCCCTGTACGGCCTCCCATTGCTGCTGTCTCCATCGCCACACTCTGCCATGTGCCACTTTCAGGTCTCCTCACACTGCTGGTGGGTTCCATTTTGTCATAGGGTGCTGGCAGATTACGGGCCTCCCATTGCTGCTGCCAGGCCCGTAATCTGCCATGGTCCCCTGTACCGCCTCCTCATGCTGCTGCCAGGCCCGTAATCTGTCATGGGTCCCTGTACGGCCTCCCATTGCTGCTGTCTCCATCGCCACACTCTGCCATGTGCCACTTTCAGGTCTCCTCACACTGCTGGTGATTTCCATTTTGTCATAGGGGTTGCCAGGTCCAGAGTGTCTCATGGGTCCCTTTACGGCCTCCCATTGCTGCTGTCTCCATCGCCACACTCTGCCATGTGCCACTTTCAGGTCTCCCATCACACTGCTGGTGGGTTCCATTTTGTCATAGGGTGCTGGCAGATTACGGGCCTCCCATTACTGCTGCCAGGCCCGTAATCTGCCATGGGCCCCCGTACCACCTCCTCATGCTGCTGCCAGGTCCAGAGTGTCTCATGGGTCCCTGTACAGCCTCCCATTGCTGCTGTCTCCATCGCCACACTCTGCCATGTGCCACTTTCAGGTCTCCTCACACTGCTGGTGGGTTCCATTTTGTCATAGTGTGCTGGCAGATTACGGGCCTCCCATTGCTGCTGCCAGGCCCGTAATCTGCCATGGGCCCCCGTACCCGCCTCCTCATGCTGCTGCCAGGTCCAGAGTCTCTCATGGGTCCCTGTACGGCCTCCCATTGCTGCTGTCTCCATCGCCACACTCTGCCATGTGCCACTTTCAGGTCTCCTCACACTGCTGGTGTGTTCTATTTTGTCATAGGGGTGCTGGCAGATTTACGGGCCTCCCATTGCTGCTGCCAGGCCTGTAAACTGCCATGGGCCCCCGTACCGCCTCCTCATGCTGGAATATATTCGCATCGAATCGAATTTATTCCTCGAATTCGCCGAATCTGCCGAATCGAATTTTTGAATACTTCGCTCATCTCTAGTCGTAACAAAGAGATCTCAAAAATTAAATGCGGCTGGGGTTGAGTACTGATGGAACTGTCCCTAGGGGAAGGGACTAAGAAGAAGGAAGGAGAGGTAAGATAGAGAAGGTAGTCACACAAGAAAGGAAAAAGGAAGAAGAACACAGGGGGAAGAAGGTGGAAGGGAGGAGGAGAAACCAATGACAACAGCCTGGCCCCCAGTATTGGGGCAGAGCAGCCTGCGAAGGTGTGAAAAACTGACACCTCAGCCGAAGGGAACCAACAAACTCAGCCGATTTTGGTTGAGTTACTCAAAAGAGGAAGTAACAATGTTATTTAGTAATATACTACACAGTAGTCATAACAGTGAATAAAGGAGAATAATGACCCTAACAACATTAGGGGCATAATGTAAGGCACTGGGTCAAGGGAAGGCCCCGCCAGGGGTAGGCGAGCCGGGACAGGGGATCAATTAGGGAGGGAGGCAGCATCCAGTTGGAAGGCCGGAAGTACCGGGCCACAAAGGGAAGGCAACAAGGAGGCTACCCCAGGGATTAGGACTAGGGGAGAAGATCTTCCAGGATGTTCACAAAGGGGATATGAATCAATGGGGGTGGGCAGGGGCATGAGTCAAGGCAGTCAAGTCCCATAAACTGCCAGGGCTCTAGACAGAGCATGAAAGAGATGTAGACGACTGGAACAGAATAGAATCTTGAGGTGCAGAAGCTGGGGAGATAAATCGTCCACATTTGTGGGTATTGAGCGGACCTGCTACCGATGCAGTAAGATGGGTCTTCTGGGGTGAGCAAGAGGCGGATCTTCTGCGCGACCCCTCTGGAGTGTCCTGGGGAGGGTGGATATGAATATGGCGGAGTGTGTCCAAAAGATCTTCTGTGGTTCTGCAGATGTAGTCCCTGGACTGGTAAGGGGAGCGGACTGCAAATGGAAAGTTCCGCGATAAGCAATTCCATGTTGTTGGAGGAGTTGTAGATGGGGTTTCATAGCCCTTCGTTTAGCAATGGTGACAGGACACAGGTCTTGGAATAGCTGGTAAGTGTGGCCCTGAAAGGTCAAGGTGCCAGTGTTGCGAGCCGCCTGGAGAATTTGTTCCTTGGTGCAGAAATAATTAAATTTGGCAAAGATATCACAAGGGGGGCCATTTGGTTTGGCACGATGTACCCTGTCCAGCTCGAGACGGTCATCCGGGGTGGCGGGGGACAATTCCTGGAGTAAGGCTGTGGTCGTGGAGAGGACATCTGTGATGGTTTCTGGGACACCATGGATGTTTGCATGCTCTGTTTTCAAAATCTTCTAGGCGAGATTGAAGTGTTAGGTTTTCATCTCACAGCACCTCAAAGTCGTCCGCATATGTGTGGACAGTAGCATCAAGGTTGTCAACCCTAAATTCTAGGTCAGATGTGCGGACCCCATGTTCTAGGTCAGATGTGCGGATTTCTTTAGATAATTTGCTGGTGATATGTTCGGAGGTCTGCTTTAGGGCTCTGTGCAGCATTTTCTCAAATTGTTCTCGAATTGTTTAAGAAGGACATGTTGTGCAGGGTCTGCAGTAGGTGAAGGGCTAGGTGTCCCCTCTTCAGTGTCAATATCAGACTCACCATCCGAGTGTAGGAGAGGGAGCGTGCCTGTATAGTGGAGTCGTTGGCCATCTTGGACAAGGACCAAGCCAGGGCTTCCTTGATGGGTTTCACCTGTGGCTGATGCTTTGCGGCTCCCCGGGCCATCGTTCCCGGTTCCAGGGGTACCGCTTATGGAGCAAGTGAGGTTGTGGAGCAGAGGCGGGTCGGGAGAGACATCAATAAGGCTGCTTCTCCTGCTATCCAGTGGAGCCTCAGGCGAGCATGTGCGGACCGGAGTTTCCACGCATGCACACTCGGGATGAAGGTTCTATAGATAAAATGATGTGTCTTGCTGAGATATGAAAGTGACTTTTCTCAATATCTCTTTTAAATAAGGTATATATATATATATATATATATATATATATTAGTTGATTTAGTGGCTCATCTTCCTTATATGAGACTTGGGTCTTGATGTTTGATGTTTGACCTTTGTCCTGAAAATGGTAGATTGTCATATAATATCTCCATAATTTGTTATGGTATCAAATCAGATCTTGTGCGTTTAATTCCAGTCCATCATGTTATATATGTCATATCTCTCTCTACATCCTGATGGAGGTACATATATGTTGTTGACATTTGTTTTGAAATATAGTTTACCCCAAATCACATTCCATCTCATATGTCCTCATAACTTACTGATATTCAGTTGATCCTTTGGTAGTTTCAAACCTTATTACATTGCTTTTGGTGTCCTGGTATATATATATGTATGGTATTAGGAATATGTCAGTTAAATATATGTCAGCTTTTTAGTTTAAATCTAGTTTTTTTTCTCATGAATTGAGTGCAAAGTTCATGGATTGAGTTAAGGAAGTGTATATTGTCTTGTTTAATTTTGGTAAACACTTAATTTTCCTTAGGCAGATGACTCATTTAAACTGATAGGCGTCAATTCCCAGCATAGACTGATCTCTTGTTCTGAAAAGGAAATTGGGACATCCTTCATGGCTTGCTTGACTAGTAAATATTCTGCAAGGCCTTACATTGTTTCTGCCCGATCGCGCTAAGCTGTATGTAAAGAAGACAGTCTCCCACAATTATCATTTATGACTCCCTGTTGTCTACCCCAGCCCTTTCACAAGGTTGGATATTATTTGGCTGCATTGTATTTCAAACAGGTTCAATTGTTTTAAATGGCTTCCTGGACGGGTCATATTTAGATTGTACATAACTGGCTGACAGTTAACAGCTGGTTCCATAACTATCTTTTGAGGAATGATATTTATTTTAATAATTTATAAGTCAAAATCACTACAGTGCACATCTCTAATCCACATCACCCCTGGGCAGGAATCCCAACCTGCACCAAAATACCAGAGTATTACAAATAGTAAAACAGAGATTTTATTTAGAGATGAAAACAATTTAGGGATACCCATCTAAATTTAAATTTCTAAATTTTTTTAATCATGGGATAGGATTATGGTGGTTGAAGTAATTCCATTTATTTCATAGTAGGCTGAGTAGACCCAAGAGACATTACAAATACATTCTGTTATTTATTTTGTTCTCTTTATGATAATTGGAATTAAAATACCCACTTGACAATTTGATAGCACCTGGGGTAAGGATAATAATACTCACACAAGACACATCCTCAAGGAAATGCCAACTAAGATAAAAGGAGAACCTGGGAAATCTTGCTGTGAAAGCAAGACATTCGAAAATCAGTGCAAGGTGTAGACATGGCATTGGAATGCTGAGATTCCATCACACCTCTTCAGCTCAGAGTAACTCAATGTAAGTCTACTTCAATGCTGTTCCTCTGCTATCATTATAGGTACACATGACCATTAGATCCTCCAGCTTCTGTATTACACACATACACTACATACTAATACAATATTACAAAATGCTTGAAGTAAATTTGTCACATATGAAGCAAGATCAGTGTTGTAGGGAAGACTGACCGAACAAGAGAGACACTTCATTTCTATGGTTTTTGCTAAATCAGCAGTATAAGTTAAGCAAATACTTACATTTCTGGAAGCTTTGTAGATAAACATAAGTGGCATCCTCATGGTTAAAGGGCTAATAATTGTGTCATGCATCTCCATGTCTTGAGTTTACCATACACCTGAGACATTGTCTGCAAGGAATCTATCCCACGGTTTCCACCACACCCTGTGACCATTTGGTGGGACAACATTTGACCTACTGGTATGTTTTCACAGAAGAACCAGGCAATCCAAAAACAAATCTTTATTTATTTGGGTTTCTTTCTCTGTAGTGGTAGGATAATTGGTGTCTCACTAAAGAGGCATTGGATGTGTGGGGGCCCTTGGGTTGTAGGTTTTCCTGGAATAAATATTGGTGAGAATAATTCTACATACAATATACTGTAAGCCTTCTGCACACAGGCTTGAGCTTGTTAATCCTTGACTGAGCAGATTCATGTGCAGAAATATATTGCCATATTTCATTGCAACTTTGATGAATAACTAACAGCCCTCTTCAACTTTAGTCTGGAAAGGTTTAGCCATTTGACCTCTAGGCCAATTTTGACATTTCTCTCCTACATGTAAAAATCAGCATTTTTTTTTGCTACAAATGTACTTAGAACCCCCAAACATTATTTATTTATTGTTAAGCTTAGTCCCCTGAGAATAAAATGGTGGGTGTTGCAATTTTTTTATGTCACACGTTATTTGAGCAGCAGTTTTTCAAATGCATTTTTTTCTTTAATGAATTGTAATGCACAAAAACATAATATGATAACCAATTGTTAGGTTAAATATAAAAGATGATGATATGCTGAGGAAATAGATACCTATCATGTCATGTTTTAAAATTGCACATGCTTGTGGAATGGCAACAAACTAAGGTACTTAAAAATTTCCTTAGGTTACGCTTTAAAAGGCTTTACAGGTGTCCAGTTTAGAATTACACAGGAGGTCTGGTGCTAGAATTATTGCTCTTGCTTAACATTTGTGGATATACCTCACATGTGTGGAGCAAAGACCACTTACATATGCGTGTATGACCTATGTATGTGTTTGCTTTTGCCCTGGAGTGCAAGGGGATGGGGGAGCTTTCAATTTTTTATCACTTTTATGGCTATCACAAGGGATGAGCACCACCCCTTGTGATAGTTGGAGCAGTGACAGGTCTTTTATATGAAAAGATCTGGGATCTCTTAGACCCCAGATCTCTACTCTGCCCTTCAAAGCATCAAATCAAACCCAGATCGGTTCTATCTGATGCTTTCACAGGCTGGTAATGTTTTGTTTTCATTAGACCGAAGGCTAAAAGTGACAAAATATTTGTTGCTTTTGGTTTATTGGACCATAGAGATGATTGCGGAAGTTTCGGTCCTTGGGCATTTCTATGGTCAGCCATCAGAAATGCTCAACGGGACGGAAGAGCCTGGGAAGGCAGCCCAAAGAAGCAAGAGGTGGGGACCCCCTTTTTTGCAGTATATAAAAGCAACCCAGTGGCTAATTAGCCAATCAGACTGCTTTTACTTTATTCATCATCGCTGGCTGAAAAAAGGACCATGACCCCGGTATAACCACTCAAAACCTCAGCACGCACAGGGATGTCCTTGGGCTGCAACTGGTTATTTGATTTCATGTTTCCTTTGCTAATACAAAAATTCTAGTAGATACAGTACTGTGAGTAACTTTTCCTCCTAGGACAGGAAGTATGTTCCTGGCAGGATCAGCAGGCCAAAATAGAGAAAAAAAAAACAGAAAAAAATAAAACGAATGCAGTATCCACATCTGGGGACAAAACTAGTAAGCTTCAACATATTATATTTATGTGCTTGGTTTTAGATACATTTTACCTTATCTATAGGCACAATCAACTCAAGGAATACACTGATGGAACACCCTTGTGACAACATTGATGCTTGATGATTAGCCCTGTACTTTCCCATGAAATGAGTCACATGGTCCTCCACAACTGGAAGTCTTTTCTTCAATGTGAAGTAAATCACTGGTAGGATAGGTGGGCATGTGAAGCTTAGGGGTTCAGGGGTAGAATAAATGAAACCTGTTTTATTGCCCCGCATTGGCAAAGTACATGGTTGCTTTAAACAATTTACTTTGATATATGGCTCCTTACATTCTTCATGTATTGGAGATACCCTGCCTAACTCAGAAGACTACTTTTTTCTCACCCATCTAGTATTTTGCTACCTGAATGTTCCTTTTCCCATCCTATACTCAATATTCTCCACCAGTATGTGCTACTGTTGCCTGCAAGATCATCTCTCACTATTATGGTATAGTAAGAGTCATTATTGTTGGAGACATTGGAAGTTGTCATCAGAGGTTCCACAGAGCCAGATAAAAAGGTTGTATGGCTATCACTTTTTTCAGTTTAGAAAGAGGGAGGTGACAGTTTCTTTCAACAGACACTATACGAGGTGTGACAATTGAATTCTCAGAATGAAAAAAACGTTTGCTTACTTATACACTAGGGGCTGTTGTCACCTTCAAAGTAGCCTCCTTGTGAAGTGACACACTTTTCTAGATGACTGTGCCACTGCCAGAAACATTCCTGAAATTTGTTTTCGGAAACATTGAGCAGTATCTTTGTTGTGCCGTGCTGGATGTCCAGACTATTGTCAAATCTGTGTCCTTTTAAGGCATTTTTTAATTTCAGAAGCAGCAAAAAGTCACAGGGTGCTAAGTCGGGGGAATAAGGTGGTTGGTTAAGATTCAGAATGAATTTCTGGGCCAGGAACTTACAAACACTTAAAGCGTTATGTGCAGGAGCACTGTCATGGTGGAGAGTAGGAATACACTTGTCAGGCCTGAGTTACAATCTTATCCTCCAAACTGATTTATGTAACGTTTTAATTTTCCACATTTGCATCCATCCTTTGCTTTTTGGCTGCCCACTTCGTGTGTCGTCATGGACATCTCCCCCCCCCCCCCTTAAACAGGCTATGTTTTTTTTTCATGGATTGTTCATCATAAGCCTGTTGTAACAGAGCTAACGTTTCTGTTGGAGTTTTGTCAATTTTCATGCAAAATATGTTGTTAGTCCATTGCCCCAGATTCCTGCCACTCATTTCCAGCCAACAGGACCATGCACCCGTTATTTCTTCTACTACTCTGTAAAGACTGAGCCAACTGGTCTGCGATCTAGGCGAGTGCAAGTTAGAACATGTCAGAACATGCTCAAGTGTGAATAGCTGTGTAGCTGCTGACCACCATAGTGCTATCTCATGGGCATTCTGGGAAAATCAGTGAGCTAATCGCACAAGTAAGCAATTATGTTTTCTGGAGCGTTCAGGTTGCTAGATTGAATTGAATTATAAGGAAACTTACAGGGACTGCAGATTGAAAAGGAAAGGTCATTTTTTAAGCATTTAAATTATTCCATGGCTTGGGTAGAAACTATATATGCTATACTTTTTTTCTTTTTTACACAAAAGCACAGTTATCCTCTATTTCTTTATATGATTTTACAAATGGCTTAACCACTTGCCCTCCTGAGGATTTACCCCCCTTCCTGACCAGGCTTTTTTTTGCTATTCAGTGCTGCACTATTTCAACTGGTAATTGTGCAAATCAAATTTACATCCTTTTTTTCACACAAATATAGCTTTCTTTTGGTGGTATTTTATCACCTGTACAATTTATATTTTCTGCGCTTTAAACAAAAATATACCAAAAAGTTTGAAAAAAAAATGCTGTTTTTTACTTTCGGCTATAAAAAAAATAAGTAGACTCAAAGTTAGTCATAAATTTAGGCCAAAATGTATTCTGCTCCATGTTTTTGGTAAAAAATCCCAATCAGTGTATATTGATTGCTTTGTGTGAAGGTTATAGCGTCTACAAACTATGGTATAGATAATGGAATTTACACAGCTTTTACTTTCTGACTGCCCATCACATTTCTTGGGGTGCTAAAATGCCAGGACAATACAAACATCCCCAAATGACCCCTTTTCAAAAAGTAGATACCCTAAGCTATCTGCTGAGAGGCATATTGAGTCCATGGAAGATTTTTTTTCCACAGGTTTTTGGAAAATGACAAAAACATTTAAGTTGTCACTTAAATTATATATTTCTCGCACAAGCCATGGGTATATGTAGAATCACTCCCCAAAGTACATTCTGCTACTTCAACTGAGTATGGGGATACCACATGTGTAATACTTTTTGGGAGGGGAGCCTAGCCACATAAAGGAGCCTGAAATCCAATGACCACTCTGAAAGCCTGAAGGTGCGTAACTTCCTCATTTCACCTCCTCACTACCTATCACAGTTTCGGAGGCCCTGAAATTCCAGGACAGCACCAACCCCCCTCCCCCCCAAATAACCTCTTTTTGTAGACACCCCATGGAATTTAAAAAGAGGCATGGTGAGTATTTTGCAGATCTAATTTTTTTCTCACAAGGTTTTGAAATATAAAAAAAGAAAAGAAAAAAAAATGTTTTTGTTTTCTTTCTTCTTTTTCCAAAAACTTGTGGCAACAAATAAGATCTGAAAAATACTCAACATGATTCTTATCAAATTCCTTGGGGTGTCTACTTTACAAAAAGGGGTCATTTGGGGGGGGGGGGGTGACGATTGCGGCGTCAGACCCCAGCCCTTCTCACCAAACTCCTGACCAAAGGACTAGCCAATCTAAAACTGTCACGTGCGTAACAATGCAACGCCCAGCTGCACCCTGCACACAGATTTTCCAGCTAATGGACCACAATCTGTGTACCTGCAGCCTGGGAGTTACTGGGTCAGGTTAATTAAGCAATTAACTCTTCACATCGCTACCACCGCCTTTTTGTACGGAGGAGGAAACTCCTAGAATGAGCGTCTGCATACACAATGTCACCGCAGACAGATGTAGGCAGATGTTTAAAAACATACAGTAGTGCTCTTCAGAGACAGGGATTCTTAGTTTGCATTAAAGAGCTTTAGAAACAGTTCAACACTTTTCAGAAAATAAGATTTATTACTAAAAAGGTCAAAATGGTGCAATAAAAGTATTTACAGAAAAAAATGTAGCCAATATATATATATAAATACAGAGAGCAATAACACAGCAAAGAGATAACAGAAAGAAGTTTACGGAGATAGAATACTTGCCGTGAGCCTTGGTTTAAGCAGCGTTCAAGTGTCAGAGCAAAAGGATACCGTTCTCCCAAAGTTGGTTCCAATGTTAAAAGGGAGAATTCTTCAACTTCAACTCACTCAACTCCCTGCTCCAAGCATAACAGCCTTTTTCTAGGAACTCAGCCGGGTGTCTCCTTGAAGCAGAGAACCAATCGCCTCATTTGGGGAGGGTGTTGTAGACGGGGGACTCAGACTAGAACCAAGATCCCTCACAAGTTGATACCAGTGCAATAACCTTCCCTGGGTACGTGTACCATTCTATCCACTAGTAGATTAATATGCAGAATCACCTGCTGAGTGTCTAGATATGAAACATGGCATAGTGCACTATTTCAGCTAGAACTATATGGCTTTCTGCTCTCCTGTAGACTTCAACTAGGGGGTGTAAGATATCAGACGACTTGTATTAAACTGAGCTATCTGAATATATGCTTGGTTTTTATGTAATAATTTCCTACTTTAAGATATAAAATTATATGGAAAAATGGGTTTTTAAATGTGAGTCTGTTTTACGGCTTATCTGGAATGCGTTTGAAGCCCAGTGAAGGACTGGTTTATGGCTTTATGATCCTTTTCCAAGCAATAGTCTCACAGACATACTGGGGCTAGGCTAATTGGGGTTTATAAACCATGAAGCTCTCCCACTGTGCCTGATGCCTGTGATTTCTGGCATCGTACAGACCAAATGTCACTCAACAGAGAGGGAGGGGGGAGCTGATTTGGAGGGAGAGAGATACAAGATGGAGGATCCTTAGCAAGATGGATGACCGCGTCCATCTCTGTATGCACAATTGCTACAAGGGGTTGTTGCTATCCTGGCATTTTAGGGCCTCCAAAACTGTGATAGGTAGTCAGGAAGTGTAATGAGGAAATAAAGCCCTTTAAAAGCCTGACCGTGATTATTGGGTTTTGGGGTCCTGTACTTGGCTAGACTGCCAAAAAGTATCTCACATGTGGTATCCCCATACTCAGGAGAACTAGCAGAATGTATGTTGGGGAGTAATTCCACATATACCCATGGCATGTGTGAGCAATAAATTATTTAAGTGACAATTTTTTTGGTAATTTTCCAAATACGTGGTAAAAAAATAAATTCTTCTATTAACTCAACATGCCTCTCAGCAAATAGTTTGGGCGTCTACTTTCCAAAAAGGGGTCATTTTGGGGGGTGGAGGCATTTTATGCCCAGCATTAGAAGTGTATGCTACATATCACTCACTCTTCTACCCACCTGAAGACCAAGCCTTTTTCTGACACTTTTTGTTCACATGAAAACAATCTGTATTTTTGCTAGGAAATTACTTTGAACCCCCAAACATTATATATTTTTTAAAGCAGACACACTAGTGAATAAAATGGTGGGTGCTGCAATTTTTTATGTCACATAGTACTCATGCAGGGATTTTTCAAATGCAAATTTAAAAAAAAAAATACACTTTTCAACATTTTAATTTAATTTCACTGGCCAATTGTCCAATTATTTGGTAACATGTAAAAGATGATGCTATGTCGAGTAACTAGAAACCAAAAACATGACATGCTTTAAAACTGTGCATTCCCCATGCAATGGTGACAAACTGCATACATTTTTAATATCCACAGGCAATGCTTTAAAATCCTTTACAAGCTAACATTTTAGATTTACAGAGGAGGTCTAGAATTACTGCTCTTGATCTGACGTTCGCAGTGATACCTCACATGCATGGTGCAACCGCTGTTTACATACAGGCACGGGGTTAACGTTCACGCACGCAGGTGTGCAAGTACCGGGGAGGGGGGGCACTGTCCCTTTCATTTCTTTATTTTAAAATCACTTTTAATGCTATCACAGGGAATGCAAATATCCCCTTATAACTTCAATGGGCATTGTCATATACACCCTGTTCCAAATTATTTAGGCAAATTATATTTTTCTCATTTACCTAAATAATTGATGTAAATAAAAGTCAGCATAATCTCATGTTATCAACTATTAAGAGTACAAATCACATTTTATTGAACAAACCTCCTAATGATAACAAGATTTTTTAAACATAAAACACTTCCAATGCACTGTTCCAAATTATTACGCACAGGAAGTTTCAAAACACTTTATAGGTTGTAAAGAACTGAAAATTGTCATTTGTTGTGTTTGCAGCATATTTACTGAAATCAAAAGCTCTGGGAGCCGCAAAACCATTGCAACATTTAAAACAAATCCGACACTGCATATATTGCGAAAAGCGCTCTGGTCATGAAGGGGGTTTAAGGGCCCAGTAAGCAAAGGGTTAACCAGGGCCACAGTGTATCGTCATAATCACAATCATAGCCTTAGGTCAGTGGTGGGCAACCTTTTTTTTCAACTGAGCCAAATCTCGCCAAAACCACGATTGAAATTTATTTTGAGAGAAACATTTTTAAAACTGAAAATACATCCCCCATATAGTAATTCATCCCCCATATAGTAATTCATCCCCCATATAGTAATTAATTCATCCCCCATAGTAATTCATCCCCCATAGTAATTCATCCCCCATATAGTAATACATCCCCCATAGTAATTCATCCCCCATATAGTAATTCATCCCCCCTATAGTATTTCATCCCCCCTATGTAATTCATCCCCCATATAGTAATACATCCCCCATATAGTAATACATCCCCCATATAGTAATTCATCCCCCATATAGTAATTCATCCCCCATAGTAATACATCCCCCATAGTAATTCATCCCCCCTATAGTAATTCATTCCCCCTGTGTCAATTCACTTACCTTTGCTCCGCGCCTTCCTCTAGCTGTGTTCCCGCGCCGTTCTGGTCTTCAGGGCGGACTGTGAGAGGAGAGGAGTTCGTCACGCTGCCCCGCCTACATCCTGACAGCCAATGTTTGGAGGAGGGAGGGGAGCGGGCGCCCGGCACATAGAAGAGCTGCATTAAAAGAGCCGCGGCTTGCCGACCCTATTGCCTGTCACCTGGTGGGCAGTGTGCTCCGGAGCCGCAGGAAAGGTGAAAAAGAGCCGCATGCGGCTCCGGAGCCGCGGGTTGCCGACACCCGTACTAGATGGAGTAGCTGCAGCTGCAGGCATCATCCTGGTATAACCACTCAAAGCCCAATGAAGTACCAGTACATCGCTGGTCCTTGTTGAGTGTATATGCTATGTTCTTTTTTTTTTATGCAGCCTGTGGGCTGAATGAAAAAAAAGAGAAGAAATCTCTGCCAGAAAAAGTGTGTTGTATGCTTACCATTAGAATATACCTCCCTGCATCCACCCACTCCTAATGGTGGGCACACATGAAATGTTCCAACAAATTTTATAAAATATATATGTCGAAGCATAGGGGCCATCCATTCACTGGCAACCCCAGGCCCCCATGCTTCAGCACATATGCTCTTTTTTTAACTGTGGATGAAAAATCTCATTCAACAGTACTGCACACACCTACTTATGTATATTCTGAGAGCAAGACCCTGTTGCTGTCAAAATAAACAAGTCAGTGCTGCAGCTGAATGACATTCCTGCAAAGAAAACAGCAATGGTCAAAAATAAAACAGTAACACAATAAAACAACTTTTTTATTGAAATATCTCTGCCAGAAAAAGTGTGTGGTATGCCCACCATTAGAATATACTTCCCAGCATCCATCCACTTCTAATGGTGGCACAAATGAAATGTGCCAACAAATATTATTACATATATATGCCGAAGCATAGGAGTCATCCACCCACTGGCCACTCCAGGCCCCATGCTTCGGCATATATGCTCTTTTTTTAACTGCGGATGAAAAATCTCATCCAAGAGAGCTGCCCACACTGACTTATGTATATTCTGAGAGCAAGTTCCTGTTGCTGTCAGAATAAACAGGTCAGTGCTGCAGCTTTGCATTCCTGCAAACAAAACAGCAATGCTTAACAATAAAAACAGTAACAATAAAACAAAAAAATTGTAACAGTGAATTGAACAGTAACAACAATGACAACAAAAAAAAAAAAACTATAATTATTTTTGTTGTTTAACATTTTTAATTTTGGGGGGATTTGTACTTTTTTTTTAACTTTAACTTTTTAAAACAGATTGTAGGGCCTCTCCAAATGCGATAGCCAGTTTCCTGACTACCTAACATCTTTTGAGACCCTGTATAATTATGTGCCCTGAATTGTGCCATGCTGTACACTATACTAATACTCCACTAGTGTATGGTAGCGATGGAAGCAGTTCTTCAAGCAGATACCAGGTTGGCCAGATCAGAAAGGACACGTCACGCCTAATTCCATGTCTGCTACAGACACAAACATCTTTTTTGGAGTGCACTTTGGGTTGGGTTACCAGGCATGGCACCAGAAAAAAATGCCTCTCATGCAGCAGGTTAACTGCATCTGGGTCGGGGTTTGAGGCACAGCACCTTCTGGATGCAAAAGGGCCATGATGATCTTTCCTGGAATTTTAGGAAGCATCCACTATATCCAGTTGCTTTGTAAAGCACAAAAGCATTATATAGAGCCAATTTAATTAAATAAACAGACACTTTTTTTGTACCAGCGTCTGGCTTTTCAAGAAAGTATGGCTTCATCATCTGGTCATTGAAGTCCACCCCTCCCATGTTAAGGTTATAGTCGTGGACCCAGAGGGGCTTCTCAACAACACCAGCTGCCATGGTAATTTGGATGGTCATATCTGAATAAATGGAAGACAGGACGAAAACATCCCGTTTGTCCTTCCACTTCACTGTGAGCAATTCTTCATTTCTCAAACAGGCTTTTTTCCCCCTTTCTAAGACGGGTATTTACAAGCCGTTGGGGGAACCTCCAGCGATTAGGCTACTCAGTGCCACATGCGCCAATTCCAAGCTTGTACAAATGTCTAAATAGTGGCACGCTTGAATAAAAATTGTCCGCGTATAAGTGATACCCCATATGGACAAAAGAATGACACCAAGTCCCAAATTTTCTTGCCACTGCTCCCCATGTAGTCTGGGCATCATAATGTATGTATAGCCTGTTGCCCTCTCACAGGTCTTATACATCTTGACCCCATATCTGGCACGCTAGCTGGGGAGAAATTGTTTGAATGCAAGGTAGCCAGAAAAATTAATGAGTGAATCATCAATGCAGATGTTTTGCTGGGGAGTACAGACATCTGCAAACTTTTGGTTAAGGTGATTTACGAGGGCCGAATCCACAATCAATGCATACAGATCTTCCGTGAAAAACAGCTCCACTAAATCAAGGGAAGTATTTAAATTTGCTGTTTCCACCTGAATTCAGGGTTGGGCCGTGAATGGGGGAAGTAATGGTGCTGCAGAATTTGTGGGCTGCCAACTGGGATTTGCAAGCACATCCGGAAGGATACTAGGGGCTCTGGGCCTGTGTGTGAATTCTTGGTGGCTGCGGGCAGGGCTGCTGTTAGAAACCACGGGGCACCATACAGCCAACCTGACAGCCCCCCTCAAACAAAATACATGTTACTATGCTTCATTTAAGAATGAACACAGTGAGTGATCAGTACTGATTTTTCATTGTGTTTATTCAGGATAGGAAGCAGGTTATAAATGTGACACTTCCACGCTCTCCATCCAGAAGGATCCTATTGTGTGCCTGCAGCTGCTGGTGGGAAGGAGAGGAGGGAAGCCGGCAGCACTGCAAGGTAGGGGCACACAGGGGGTCTTGAACAACAGGGGGGACGTATAGTGCACAAAGAGAGTTACAGGTGCAGCAGGGGCAATTACTGGAACCAATCCCCAGTATGGCTCACTCTGCAGCAGCTGAAAGCCAGTGGGAGGGAGAGGAGAAGAAGCCAGCTTTCAGCTGCTGCAGAGAGGACCATACAAGGGATTGGTTCCAGTAATTACCCCCCCACCCCACCATGCTGATCACCCACCCTGCTCACAACCGATTCACCCAGCTGCCTGGGCCCCCCTGCTGCCCTGGGCCCTGTACAGGAGGGCTGGTGGTACCCTTTATCCACGGCCCTGGCTGCGGGACACTACTTGTGCTCACCACCACACCAGCTTGTACTGCACTTATGGGACTCACCGCATCACCAAGTGATACTGCAGTGCTGGTATGTGAATGACCAGGATGTACTAGGTAGCTGGTGCTTGCCAGTTCACCAAAAGGAAGAGTGGCACTAGTACTGGCACTCTGCTGCATATGAGAGTCATCATGCGTTTGTACCACCTCAGCAACCTGGGAACGGGTTAGGGACACCTGATCTTAGCAGGGACCTCTTCTCCATCATCTGAGCTATCTGTCAGGGTGCCACTGCTGTCTACAGGTTTGCATTCTGAGCAGTGAGGCGTCCCCTTCACTCTTACTTGACATACTTAAAATCCTGTAGTCCTCTTCACTACAGTACCTTTCCACTGACATTTTTGATACCTAGCGCGACTCACAGGAAAAAGAGGACCTGGCTGTCAGGGACTGCTTGAACCACTACAAAAAAATTTACCAGCAAGTGCTAACAGATCAGGCCTGTTAGCACTGTGAACACTGCATTCTTGTGTGCAATGTATCAAGTGACAGTGATCTACTAACACTGAACTTGCTGGGGGAGAACGGGGGGGGGGGGGGGGGGGGTTAAGGGTAGGGGCTAAAAGCAGGTGCTGCCAAATGCCAGGGCTGATCCCGCTAATGCTGCATTTTTGGGGTATGCTGGTATAGTGCTGGTCTGATCAAAGATATTGATCCATTCAGACACTATACTATTGTGTATGTTAGCGTGTTCCTGGCAATCAAGGGGTTAAATGTGATTACTGGTGTACTGACGGGCAGTCTGACGCTATCTGGGAGGGGCGCTAACTGACGTTAACTGACGCTAACGCTATCCGAAGTCTCCAGCGACGCTAATACAGTGATCAGCAAAAAAATCTTTACACTGTACTAATGACACTGGTGACAGGGCAGTGAAGGGGTTAACTGGGGGGGGCGAACAAGAGGTTAAATGTGTCTTAGCGTGTTCTAACTGTAATTGTGTGCTGCCTTTACTCATGTTTTGTGTTGGTTTTTCTCTCTCTGGGACAGAATGTGCCCAGAGAGAGAAGATGTAATCACTTCCTGTACCTGTGTAACTGTCAACAAAGGACAGGAAGATCCCTGATAGGACAGGGTTTATTCATCTGACTTGGGCTGGATATCACTGTCCTAAATTGTATGATTGATCCCTCGGGGATCAAATCACAGCACCCACGGGTGGCCCCCTCTGTCCCCCAAAAACCGTGATTTTGCGTACCCGTGCCACTGCGCAGCAGTATATTTGCTATACGGTGGTGTGGAAGAGGTTATTGATACTAAACTCTTATTAAAGATACTATATTAAAAAGGTTGAACTTCCCTGCAGGAGGATGACCATTTTTTATGTCCTTGTGCCAACTCTTTTTTGAAGACATGTGTGAAGACAACCAAACTGAAGTAGCTGAGTTTTTACTTCTTGGATTTCAAAACTTCCATACATTGAAAAGTCTTCTCTTCATTGTGTTTTTCCTATGCTATGTAGTGGCATTAAATGGGAATCTCATCATCATTCTTTTAATTTCGATTAATGACCATCTTAAAATCCCAATGTTCTACTTCCTCAAGCACTTGGCAATATCTGACCTAATATTAACCACCACCATTATCCCAATGATGTTAGAAGTTATACTAAAGGATGGAATTACAATTTCTGTTACTGCCTGCATTATTCAGACGCATTGCTTCACTATTATTGGAATTGTGCAATGTCTACTTATTGCAATTATGTCCTATGATCGATATTTGGCCATATGTAACCCATTGCATTATAATTCAATCATGGATCCCCATATGTGTCTTCAGATGGTTCTTTGGACCTGGTTGTTGGTTGTCTTTGTGTCGGGTGAATTTGTTTTGGTGTATCAGCTACATTTTTGTGGTGGGAATAACATTGACCACTTCTTTTGCGATTCTGGTCCAGTGATAAAGCTCTCTACCTCAGATAGGTCCCTTTTTGTATTAGTTGATCTTATTCTTTCCATTTTAGTTATTTTTCTTCCTTTTGCCTTTATTATTGTGACCTATGTCTTCATCTCCTTCGCTATATTACAACTTTCTTCAACCAATGGAAGATGGAAAGCCTTTTCCACATGTAGCTCGCACCTGACCACTGTGTGCACATATTATGGGACCTTGATGACTATATATTTGACACCATCTGATAAAAGATCACCTAATACAAACAAATTTATGTCTTTCTTCTACATTGTAACAACGCCACTGATGAATCCTATTATCTACAGTCTGAGAAACCAAGAGATCAGAAAAAGCTTTAAAATGTTTTTAAGAAATATTAAAACACTTAATGTACACTGAAGCTAGTGGACTGGAACAAGGGCTTCATAGTCCATGTTAGGTGTCTAGTTTTCGAATCTTTGACTTGATCTTTTAACCATTGTTATTTAGGCATCCAAAGAGGTTAAAGCTGAACTCCGTGTGATTTTGGACTGGATTACTAAGCGGCAGTAGCTTTGTTTTTCTAACAAGTGATTGACTGCAAGCTCTTCGGCTGTTAACTCCTTAGCTAATTATTTTACTTTTTCAACTTCTCTTAGGTTAGAGTTGATTGGAGGAATAGTCACTTAGGGTTTGTTTTGTTTTTTAATGGGGGTGTAATAAAGCAATTGTGTATTTTTGGGGTGGCCATTGGTTTTATTTTGTGATAATAAAGTTTTCTTTTATTTTTGGATAATTAGAGCACAGAAGTTACTGTCCATTTGTTAGCTAACTAATTTTCCTAAGGAATCCAAGCTGAAAATGTTACGTTAAGGTGGATATAAAGTGGCCCCACAATTTGGCAGCAGATAAAACATGCCTAAATGTGAAGACAAAAGGCATACACATGTGTCTTCCCCCAAAAAAATTGCTGCTACAGCCCTTAGATGTATGGAGGGGTAAAAACTAGCAAGTGGTATCACAGTTTAAATGTAGCACCAACAGGCATTAAATCAGAGATTTAAGCCATAGGTTAGTGTCTTTCTGAAAAGAAATTTAAAGCTGGACCCTATATGTTTGAGAAGGGAAAAAAGGCCACTACATTACAATTTGTTGGTGGCACCAACAGGTAAATGCAGAGTCACAAATCACAGGAAGAAGTCTTTCTAATAAAATTCTTACAACTCTCAAGTATGGTTGGGCAAACATTGACCAGTAGCACTACAGTTTAGTGAAGAAATAAGCAAAAGCAGACAGATATTGCACATAGATTTATTAATTAAAAATTGGAACTTTAGCTCTTTATAAAATGCATGTTTTCTTTTTTGTTACACAAAGGAGGAGAAAGAAGACAGGTGCTAGAAGGAGGATAGTTTATTACTAGGCAGCACCATTGATTCTTACAAGAAGTATGACTTGTTTAGATGCAATGTTCAGCAGAGGGATCCCTGCCATCAGGAAACACCACAGTTGGGTGTTTCAAAAGGATATCCTTGAAGTGCAACATTAGACTTCATCTGGGATGGTCAGAGAACATCTGCCATTTTGGCAAAATGAAAGAATGAGCTGGCCACTCTAATATCTGTGTTGAAGTCTTTATTGACTACATGGTAGTGACATTACAAAAGAGCTAACATGCATGGGTGGGTAGCCTTATTCATTACATATGCTATGATTAAGGCTACTCACTGATAAATGTTCACTCTTTTTTATTGTCACTACCATTTAACCAATTAAAACATCAACAGGGATATCAGGCACTTCCTGATGACGATCCATTGATCGAAACCGGTCGAAGTTTGAAGACGCAACTTCTGCTGACGTAATTTCCGCCTTTTGGTACGCATGTTGGAACATTGCAGCCATCTTGGTTCCTTTTCACAGGCAGCAAGGCTGAATACACTGAGTGCCACTGAGTGGTTATGGGCACTTTGCTTGTGAGTTTTATTCTTATAATTTCACCCCATCATTAAAGTTTTTTATGGTTTTACACTATGGGATGTTTGCTCTTGTTACTGTTGACATTTTAAAAAGGCTCTTTTGAAACTACACGGTCATTTATATCCACGCTGGTCATCATCCTATTGGTTACTATCAGCCAGATCTCATGATTCTCAGGAATGAATATTGATGCCATTCTTGCCATCATGCATTGGGCTAGTCCTAAACCAAGTCCTTAAGACCAACCTAGAGATAGGTGGTCCACGGCTAACGGTGAGTGCACATCCATGTGAGGCACCAATTGAACACAGAGGAGCACCTGTCATTTTTTGCACAAAGTTCACCAATTAGTATTCAACACTTGGGCACATTATTTTTTCGAATTTGGACTGAATGTTACAATTATTCACTTTGTATATGTGAAGGATTATTACTCATGTATTGTCAAAATTAATGCACCTAATTTATGCACTGTCCACACAGTATTTTGTTGGGATATCAGAGTTGCTGGCTCTTTCTATCTTATCACATTGTCTGCAGTGGGTGGAGGACACTTAATAATCTTCCTCTCTTTCTGACATGAATGACCCCATATGATACAAATTTCTAAGGTCCCAAATAATTTTGTGTCAATTGAAATACCATGCTCCACCATCTGCTCACCCACTTAAAGTATCCGGGGTTTTTGAAGGTTGAAATGTTGTCCAGAAAAGCCATTACAGCTTTCATCACTCCTACAGTACCCCTATCCTTCATTTCTTCTCCGTGTTTCCTCTCTATTCCAGGAGTGAAATGAGTAGACAAAGAGGGAACTTGCCTAACTTTCTTCTCCACCATTTCCAACTCAGCCACGAAGCGGTAGGCCATGTAAAATGACAGAGCAAGGTCAGCGCATGCTCAAGCACACAGTGTGGAGAAGTCGCCAGCTGTCTACAGAGTCAATAGCTAAAGACCTCCAAACCTCATGTGGCCTTCAGATTAGCACAACAACAGTGCATAGAAAACTTAATGGAATGGGTTTCCATGGCCGAGCAGCTGCATCCAAGCCTTACATCACCAAGTACAATGCAAAGCGTTGGATGCAGTGGCGTAAAGCATGCCCCCACTGGACTCTAGAGCAATGAAGACATGTTCTCTGGAGTGATGAATCACTCTTCTCTGTCTGGCAAGCCAATGGACATGTCTGGGTTTGTTGGTTTCCAGGAGAATGGTACTTGCCTGACTGCATTGTGCCAAGTGTAAAGTTTGGTGGAGAGGGGATTATGATGTTGGGTTGTTTTTCAGGTGTGGGGCTTGGCCCCCTAGTTCCAGTGAAGGGAATTATTAAGGCGTTAGCATACCAAAACTTTTTGAACAAATTATTTGTGGGAAAAGTTTGGGGATAGCCCCTTCCTGTTCCAAAATGACTGCACACCAGTGCACAAAGAAAGCTCCATAAAGACAAGGATGAACAAGTTTGGGGTGGAGGAGCTTGACTAGCCTGCACAAAGTCCTGACCTCAACCTGGCAGAGCACCTTTGGGGTGAATTAGAGTGGAGACTGCAAGCCAGGCCTTCTTGTCTGACATCAGTGCCTGACCTCACAAATGCACTTTTGGAAGAATGGTCAAACCTTCATCACATAGACACCCTCCTAAACCTTATGGACAGCCTTCCCAGAAGAGTTGAAGCTGCTATAGCTGCAAAGGGTGGGCCAACTCAATACTGAACCCTACTGGGATGCCATTAAAGTTCATGTGCATGTAAAGGCGGGCATCCCAATATTTTTTGGCAATATTGTGTGTGTGTGTGTGTGTGTATATATATATACAGGTGAAACTCGAAAAATGAAAAAAATTAGAATATCGTGCAAAAGTTCATTTATTTCAGTAATGCAACTAGAGATGAGCGAATCGAAGTATCCGAAGTGGAATTCGAGTCGAATATCGGAAAAATTTTGATTCGTGCCGAATCCGAAAAATAGCCTAATTCGGACGCGCGAATCGAAATTTTTCAGAAAATGGCGGCTGACATGTGCGGCGACGGAGCGAGGGATGGTCTGGGAAGGCGCAGCATAAAATCAAGGCGCAGCTGGACTCAATAATTGCATTCCTCAACTACATGTGAATCGCGATCAGCCAATCAGTCAGCCAGCCAGCCAGCACTGTGTAATGGTTCGA
>CATNWA010000717.1:0-37579 GCA_951230385.1 Staurois parvus
GGCACTAGCTAAAACAATACCAAGATGGGAACTTTTCCCCCCTCTGATACCAATGATGGGGCATTTTTCCCCCCCACTGATACCAAAGGGGCACATTTTTCCATTGTCACCAAATGACGGGGCACTTTTCCTCCCTGATACCAATAGGGGCACTATTCACCCACTATACCAATGATGGGGCACATTTTTCCCTTTGTCACCAACGATGGGCACTTTTCCCTCCACTGATCCCAATGAGGGGGCACAAATTTTTCCCATTGTCACCAATGAGGGGGCACTTTTCCACCCTCTAAACCAATGGGGCCTATTCTCCCACTGTCACCAATGAGGGGCACATTCCTCCCACTATTCTGAAAAATGGGCACTATTCCCCCACTGACACCAATAGGGACACTATTCATCCCACGCACAATGAGGGGGCACTTTTCCTCCCACTGACACCAAAATATGGGGCACATTCCTCCCCACTGACAAAATGATGGGCTTTAACTTCCAACCAACTCTATTCCTCCAACTAATACCAATGATTGTACACTATTCCTCCTTCCACTGACTACAAGCACTATGTCATTTTTTTTTACTCCCACTTTCGCTGGGACATTTTCTACTCCCACTGGCCACTCCAGCCCCCTAAATTCTGAAGAACAGTAAGTTGGCCCTTTCTTTAGAAAGTTTGGAGACCCCTGATATAGTAAATGGGATTCACATTGGACCTTATTATAATATCACTGGACTTTATTTACTGTAATAATATTTTTCATCACATTTTTATCACAATAATTGAACATTTTCAGTATTAGTTTAATGAATTTGAAACATTTGATGATTCTTTGCACATTTGCACTTTACGGGAGGTTTTTAGCGCAGTTCACTTATTGTATATACACACTAGTGGACTAACCCTTTAAATTCAATAACTGAAATTTATCATTTAGAAAACTTTTTGAAAGAAAAATTGGTTTTCAGTTTGCGTACCTGCTGGAGTCTTGTACTTATACAACAGTTGTATGGTTCCAGCTTGTCCTGCAATAATGTGCAGCCCATGGCTCTATTGCCACTCAAAAATAAGAGAGAAAAAAATACATACGGCAGAAAGAAAAACAATACATTTTACATTTCAACTGAATTACACACCTGCAATTTTGTGCTGCTTCAGACCCCACACACTGCTTAACCGGAGATTGATTACATCATGAGATAATGTAAGGCCACCTCATAATAGGTATATTTTATTGTATCATCTAACTAAAACCTCCCCCGACCCGCACACACAGGCAGAATATACATTTGGATAGAGCAAGTGAACAGCAGTAATTTTATCACTGGGCTGGGAGCGCATGTGAAATTATATTGAAGGCTTGAGATGATTAAAGCAAGGGAGTAGTTAGCATTGTAAAAATCTCAAGCTTCCTGTGGCGTGCAAGGAATGGCTAAAGAAACTCAGTGATGAAAAAAAGAAAGAACCTCAGCAATATAAGAGGTTTGTACAATGTGCTCTGGGCCTCTCAAAAGATTTTCTTCAATTTACTTTAATCAAAATCAAATTTCTTTGTTTTCTGTCCACTGGATTCTGACAATCCAAAGAATATGTAATTTCTGTAGCTCTTGTGAGCGGCAGCATGTGACAAGGTTAATTTGACAGCATGACAAAATGGACAGTCAATTTCTTACTATACTAGATGTGCTTTTCTCTTGATAACACAATGTAAATATATAGCAGGCATAGAAAACCCATGGCTGTCTATCAATCAAAGACCCAGGGTCTTTCAAGGCTTAAAGGGAGTTTACCCACCAGGACACAAAGTCACCCATCAGGCCAAGTAGTGCTTCCATATAACAAAAAAAAACATCCCACACAACCACTGCTTTAGAAAAACATAAATCATTTTAAAGTAACAGAGGGCAGTGAAAATTCCATAAAACTAGAAGAGAATGGTTAGATTTAAATGTTGTGCTCCTAGGCCATTTTGAAATCAACATTAAATATTTATTTCCTATTATCATGTGCATCTAACCCTACATTAGAGAAGGGTGATATCACATTGCTGCTCTCCCTTGGAATTATCCATCCTAGAATTCAGTTTCAGGAGGTAGATGGCCTGTTGGTGGCACTGTGGTTCCTAGATCAGAAGATTGTAGTTCAAGTGTCCACCAGTGGGTGTCTCCCAGCAGCCAGCATATCCCAGTAATACGTCTTCACCTGATGCTGGCTACTGGGAGGGTATTTAGTCCCTCCTCTACTATTACCATTGGCTTCAGTGTTTTGATGTGCTAGCCAGATACTTGCTGCTTTGTATCTTCTCCCCTTGTTATTAGTCCTGAGCCTGTTTCCTGCCTGAGCCTGCTATTGGCTTGTACCTATATCCTGTACCTTGCTGCCTAGTATCTTCTCCCCTTGTTCCTGATTCCAGTCTTGGATCCCCTTTCCTGACTGTTCCTTATACCTTCAGATCTGTGACCTCCATTTTGTATATGCTATATATAGTTAGTTTGCTAGGTAGGCTGTTACCCAGTTAGGTTGGTAGCTACAGTATATATTTTGTCACTTGGTTTATGGTTCACTTACAGCTTCCTGTTTGTTGTGTATTCTGTTTGCTGGTGTTTGTACAGTTGTGGCCAAAATTATTCAACCCCCACTGAAATTGAGTGTTTTGGCCAGTTTGACATTGCTTTTGATCATTCAGTCATCTTGCTTACATTTACATTAAAGAGGCACTTGTAGGTCAGACAAATATAACATAACAGTTATAATGAAATAACCACAAATGTCTTTTCTGTGCTCACAGCATTATCAGTTTTATTCAACCCCCAAGTGACATTCAATCTTAGTACTTAGTACAGCATCCTTTTACAGTTATAACAGCTTTTAAACGTGAAGCATAGCTTGACACAAGTGTCTTGCAGCGATCTACGGGTATCTTCGCCCATTCTTCATGGGCAAAGGCCTCCAGTTCAGTCACATTCTTAGGCTTGCGCACTGCAACTGCTTTCTTTAAGTCCCACCAGAGGTTCTCAATCGGATTTAAGTCTGGTGACTGCGATGGCCACTCCAAAATGTTCCAGCCTTTCCTCTGCAACCATGCTCTAGTGGACTTGGAGGTATGCTTGGGATCATTGTCCTGTTGAAAGGTCCAACGTCTCCCAAGCCTCAGGTGTGTGACGGACTGCATCACGTTTCCATCCAATATCTCCTGGTACTGAAGAGAATTCATGGTACCTTGCACACGCTGAAGCTTCCCTGTACCTGCAGAAGCAAAACAGCCCCAAAGCATGATTGACCCTCCACCATGCTTCACAGTAGGCAAGGTGTTCTTTTCATCATAGGCCTTGTTCTTCCTCCTCCAAACATAGCGTTGATCCATGGGCCCAAACAGTTCTAATTTTGTTTCATCAGTCCACAGAACACTATCCCACAACTTTTGTGGTTTGTCCACATGGCTTTTGGCATACTGCAGTCGACTCTTCTTATTCTTTGGAGACAGCAAGGGGTACGCCTGGGAGTTCTGGCACGGAGGCCTTCATTACGCAGTGTGCGTCTTATTGTCTGGGCTGAAACTTCTGTACCCCACATCTGACAAATCTTTTCTCAGTTCCTCAGCAGTCACACGGGGACTTCTCTCCACTCTACGCTTCAGGTAGCGCACAGCAGTCGAAGTCAGCATCTTCTTTCTGCCACGACCAGGTAGCGTTTCAACAGTGCCCTTTGCCTTGAATTTGCGAATGATGCTTCCTAAGGTGTCTCTTGGTATGTTTAACATCTTTGCAATCTTCTTATAGCCATTGCCCTTCCTGTGAAGAGAAATCACCTCTTCTCTTGTCTTCCTGGACCATTCTCTTGCCTTCACCATGTTTGTAACCACACCAGTAAATGTCTAGAAGGAGCTGAGTATCACAGTCATTTTAAAGCTGCCTAATTGGTGCTTATTATGCTTGATTGCTGCTCGGTGACATCCACAGGTGTTTTCAATACCTGATGGAAAGCACCTGTATGAACCTCTGTTCTTCAGAGTGGTAGTCTTTAAGGGGTTGAATAATTGTGGCAATGAAGAAACCACATAAGAACCATTTACTACTGTATTACATAAACAATTGATGTCATTTTAGTTGCATTTGGGTAGTTACAACGTCCTTGTAGGATTTGATTCTGAATACAATTCCAAATGTACACTATAGTCCCTAAACCCCTTTACAGCATTGGGGGTTGAATAATTTTGGCCACAACTGTATGTATTTTGCTTCACTGTTACTAAACTTGCTTAAGTTATATATAGTCTGACCTCAGTTTCTTAAGTGTAGCTGCACAGATCTGGTCATCTCTGTTGCTAGTATCTCTGACATTTAGGGAACAACATTCAGGCTTACTGAAGCAACATACAGCAGGGTCACTATAACATTTATTGTAACTGAAGACATATAAGTTAAGTTTTGGCTTCAGTTGACACATGTTGCCCCAGGTCAGTGATTCAGAAAGTATTGAAGTCAGAAACAGCCATGCAACTAGCATTTTTAAAAAGTAGGTTGGTAAAGAATTCACATTTAATCTCAGCAGAAAATTAACTTGGAAAAAAGGGCAACATCAAAAAGTAACATATTATGCAGTCTGTCACTAACATTAACTAGAGATAAGCGAATATGCTTGGATTGATTAATGAGCTGTTAGTTAAACTTGTGATCCACAAATTGCAAACATTATTCTGAACCCTTCTAAAGTCAAGAAGGGAGGGGCGATCTTGAAAATCAATTTAAGTAATTCTCAGGACTAATAGACCAGGGATTGTCAAAGAAAGGGCTTGGGAATCTAAGCACTGCCATGGGAGACAGGTAACAATTTTAAAAAAGAATATTCAGTGAGGAGAGGGCTCTCCTTTTTATGAAAATTTGAGGGTGACTTGGGAAGAACACCAATTCTTCAAATAAAATCATTGGTAGACATCTTTAACCTGTATGTGGTGTTATGGAACAGTACAATTCTTCAGTATGATCACCAACACTGTATTCCAGCATCATGTAATTCGTATACAAATTATATTTTTACTTTAACGTTGTTTCTTGTAACACATAAAGAAGCAGCACCCTATCTGATTAATTTTAACATGAAAAAAAAGTTGAGGCAGTTTTTGCTGAGAGTTATTTTTGTCCTGTTGTTTTGTTTTATTTTTGTTCTAGTGGTAATAGGCTAGAGCTGAGCGATTCAAGTAGCAGATACAACAGATGTAAAAGCTATCAGAGGGTTTACGCATTAAAATCAATCAATCAATAATTCAATCAATCAGAAGCCATGAACTTCATACCAATTTCTTAGAAGTGGCAAAACATGTTTTATAGCACAGCTGGTGGTCTTACTATAGTGCAGTACCACACAGTATTGTCTCTAAATTTGAATATGGTGTCAGCAAAAACTCCTGAAAACCACAGTCTTGCATTCCAGAAATGACAAAGTTGTTATGATGAATTAAAAATTACAGTGCCATAATTCAGTGGCAATAGTTAAACATAGAACACAGTGGCTGGAAAATATGAAAGCAACTTGATTGGACAGCAATGTAAGAGGGAGCAACAAGACAGTTTTTAAGTATAATATGTCAACAGCCAGACATATAGCACAGACAAACTGCACATCTTGTAATCATTTTTTACTAGACAGCATTTAAAAAGGGAGAGCTAAGGCACTTTTTATTAAAAAAAAAAAAAAAAAAAAAAAAGAGTTCAATGTACGTTGTAGTATATCATAAACAACAGCCTGAAATATAGCACAGCCATGCTGCTCATCAGCAGTTTTACGACACTCCAGCTGAAGAGGAAGAATTAGTCAGTTTTATAAAGACAAAAACCAGGAATATTTCACAGACATGCTAAACATTATGTAAGAATTTTTAATTGGTTGCAATTGAAGAGAGTTTGATGAGACAGGATTTGAGAAGTCACATGATTAGTGATGTAACATGTTGGCGGCAGAGTAAATGATGTCATCATGCTGAGCCAGAAAGAGATGCTGATATGCAAGATTAGAAGGCGATGCTGCTTTCCTGCTGTTTCTTGAGGGGGCAGTACACTGTATACCTTCAAGCCATATATCAACGTGCATGGTTTAAACTGTGCTATTTTATGTGACTGTATTGAGTTTAAATGATGGTAAATCATAATGATGGCCTATCTTTGATTCTGTTTGAGATATGAATGCCTAAGAACCTTACACAGTAAAGCAAAAGGAGCTGTTGGATCCAAAATACACCTGAATAATATTCCAGACCAGTGGAGTTAACCCCAGGGTAAGGTGTGCAGTGACCTGTTTTTTAGATCAAATATGGAGGTGAGTATCTGATACTGTTGGTGACGGATATCACGTGGTGCAACTGCTGTGGGATTGGCATTGTGCTCATAACTCAGGATACCATTAAGTGGATTGTTTGATACAGACTTCTTTGAGGAGGTTTGCACTACTATGCACACATATTGGAAAAACTGAGGTAGCGCTACACTTTTTTCTATTATTTGGTTCAGTTCGTGCGGGAACACACATCAGTGTTTAGCAGCAAGCCCAGTGATATAACAGTCTGATACACTGGAAGATTATGCTTATCATAGTAGTCTGGTGGTACTTGTACATATACTTTTACAGTATGTTATGTTGGAGACATAGCACAGACATGCTGCATATGAGCAGTGGAAGAGGGAGATATATACGGCAGTTTTTTTTAAGAAATAAAAATTAGAGTGTTCTATGTCAGAGACAAGAGCCAGAAATATTGCACAGACACGGTGAATATCATGTAAGCCTTTTAAATTGGTTACAATGGAAAAGGGAAATAAGTAGCAGGTTTTATAGTGAAATAAAAATGACAGCATGCTATGTCAGAGACCACAACCATAAATATAGCACAGACATGTTGCACATCATGTAATCATTTTTACTATTTATACATTTTACAGGTGCTCCAGGTACTGTACAGGTGAAACTCAAAAAATTAGAATATCATGTAAAAGTTCATTTATTTCAGTAATGCAACTTAAAAGGTGAAACTAATATATGAGATAGACTCATTACATGCAAAGCAAGATAGTTCAAGCTGTGATTTGTCATAATTGTGATGATTATGGCTTACAGCTCATGAAAACCCCAAATCTACAATCTCAGAAAATTAGAATATTGTGAAAAGGTGCAATATTCTCCGCTCAAAGTGTCCCATTCTAATCAGCTAATTAAACCAGAACACCTGTAAAGGGTTCCTGAGCCTTTAAATGGTCTCTCAGTCTGAGTTCAGTAGGAATCACAATCATGGGAGGAGACTAAGGGGGGATATGATCACCATGTATAATACATAAGGGGGATATGATCTCCATGTATAATACATAAGGGGGGGATATGATCAACATGTATAAATACATCAGTGGTTCATACAGTGAACTTGGTGTAGAGTTATTCACCCTGAGGTCATCACAGAGGACAAGGGTGCACTCTTTATGTCTGGAGGAAAAGAAATTTAATCTTCAAATAAGTGGATTTCTTTCTTTAAAAAAGGCCTGGATTCTTTCCTAGATACACAAAAATATAACTGGTTACTAACATTTATAGGTAAAGGTGATCCAGAGAATATCTAATTGCCTCACGGGGGATCAGGAAGGAATTTTTTTCCCTGCAGGAGCAAATTGTAATCATGCTTTGCTATTTTTTTTTTGCCTTCCTCTGGATCAACTGTAGGTATAAGGATATATAACTTTTTTTTTTTTTCGTTTAATGGTTGAACTGGATGGACTTTTGTCTTTTTTCAGCCCGACTGAACTATGTAATTATGTAACTAGCCTGCCCTTTGAAAGAGAGAAATGAGGCTAACGTTTTTTATCAATAAACAAATACTCTAGTTTAATAAAAAACAAATGTCCAGAGGCAACAGACCAGATATATTGCACAGACATGTTGCACATTGTGCAACCATTTTTAATAGATTGCAGTTTAAGAGGAATAGACAAAACAAGATTTATCAAAAATTCAAAATTATAGTCCATTAGACACAATAGCCAAAAAATGTTTGGCACAGGCATGTTGCACATCATTTGAGCTGTTTTACTAGACTGAAATGTAAGATGGAGAGGTATAGCAGGTCCTATAGTGAAAATAAAAAATTACAGTGGGTTATATCAGAGGACAACAATCAGGAAAAGTATAGCATAGATTTGCTGCACATCAATGTAAGCAGCTTTACTAGGTCCCAATTGATGAAAGGAAAGAGATAAGGCAGTTTTTTTTTCTTGAAAAATAGAAGTTACAGTCTATTATGTCAGAGAAAGCGCAAAATAAAATTGTACAGACATGCTGCAAATCATGTAAGTCTTTTTCATTGGCTGCACTGGAAGCGAGAGTTTTGATGTGGAGGGAGGAATTTAATTGTGTGAGGTTACTACAAGTAGTTGTAGGGGAAAGCTATTGTGTATGACTCATGGTTACTTGTGTGAGTCAGTAATTCAGGCCGGATTACTGCAGGTCAGGTTGGATAGCTTAACAGGTTGGGGGACTACTATCGCCTCCACCTAGTTTAGGAGGACCATGGAGCCTTCCAGAAGCCAGTGGGGGTGGATACCTAATTTGCATGATTCTGGGAGTTTAACCAATCCCAGGTTTGGAGGCCCTGGTAAAGTGATGAGACCCAACCCCTTAAAATATGGGAAACGGCAGGCTGGTATGAAAGTAGGGTGGCAGTATGGAAGTGTTGAGGAGACGGTCGGCTGGCCAAGGAGGAGTCCCCAAGGTCTAAGGGGGAGGCCTCCAGGATGGAACTTCGGGCATATTGCTCGTGTTGTGAGTTTGTATGGTGTAGGGGGAGGTTCTATTCCAGCAGTACGGCCATGAACAGGAATCAAGGCCTGGAGAGCAGTGGGAGCAAGGAGGACAGGCAGTGAGTACATAAGCACATCCAGGAATTCACAAAAGGAGAGACTGTGCCACATGTACAAGCAAAGCATTCAAAGGACAAAGCGCTTGTGCTAAATTCTTGTATCCTTTGTCCTGGGAGAACTTCAGAACAGCCCGATGGATGGATAGTGTCCTGCAAGGCTGTGAGAGCTGGGAGCATTTTCTACAGGGGAGAGGGAGCATGATCTGCAATGTAGTTTGCAAAACAAGCTGAGATAACTTTCCAGGGGGCTGCGACGTCTCGTAGCCCATGAGGGGCAAGTTTTGCTACTGATCCACAAGGACTGGCATGCTATTAAGGAAAAGAACAGTCCAAGGATCTGGTTTTTGTAAATAGGAAGGAAGTTGACCCCACATGCATAGAGTCAGTCTTAAGCTGGGCAACCCATAAAATCCCTATTGCCTAAACCAAGTTGACATCACCTAGTAAATATAAAAAAAAACAAGCTCATAGACTGATCACACCTACTGTAGATGCAAGTTGGTGGGGAAACACGCAATTGGTTGTATGTACTGCAGTGCAAAGCTTACGACCGGATCCCAGAAACATAGCGGTAACCCTCAAGAGGGATAGTACTACAAGTGTAATATAGTCAGAGACTACAACAGCCAGAATTAATATACACAAGACAGAGGCTGCACGTTATAAATAATCATTTTTTACTAGCCACTATTAAAATTACCAGACCAAGCCAACAATCTATTATTGTACCCATCTGCCCACCACTGGCACTCAGGCAGAGACAACAGCCAATTTCTTGCACTCTAATTCTTAAACTCAACTGGGATCTTGTCCTGAAATAATAAAACCTTATGAAAGGCTGAATTTCGTTGGAGAGTGACCAACCCTTGCATGATCCCCTATCTATATAATGAGAATTGAAGAGTACGCATTTGGCCTGAACCTGAAAACCAAAAAGAAATAGGCCAGATTTGTGGGCTTTGAGTGGAAAGTTGCACTTAGGTAACCAAGAGCATCATAGCTTGTTTTTGACCTGTGAAATGCTATTTAAGCTCATTTTATTAGCTATTGCACCTAGGAAGATTTTTTCCTGTTGGGCTTTGAAGGGGGAAATAGGGTCTTGGATTCTTTTACTCTCCAACTCCAAACATTTAATTAGGGCACTCCCAAACTTCATTGTGTGCAATGCCATCCAAGGCTGTCTAAGACCTTGTTTACATTTTAGGATACAGGAGGCAAAAACTTGTGGTTGGAGTAATGTTTTTTACTGTCCCCGTAACCTCTGAGCCCAGAGCCCTGGATCACAATAATGCGGAATGGCACATCACATGTGATTCATACAGGGCATAGGATTAGGGGCAGTAAAAAACATGACTCAACCACAAGTTTTTGCCTCCCTCCATCCAAACTGCGCACCGCATTCCTGTGCAAATTACATGCAAAATGTCTGCCGGGGTGTGATTTGAGCCATACATTTTTGAATTGGCTCACAAGCACACTGCATCCGCACCAAAAAGGTGCAGACCCTTTTTTTTCCTGCACCGGATTCCACATCCCAATGGATCCCTCTGTGTGTCAGCATCATTATCCAGTGGTCCGCCTTCATTGTACCTGGCACAGAAGATGTCACAGCACACATGAATTAGGCTTGACCACAATTCATTCCAGGGAATCACTGTGATCAGACAGGTATGGGAGAGGTGTAGTTTATTGTATACCGATTAAGCACATCACCATAACAAAAATGCTATCATTAGCAATAAATTTGCATTAAGCATATACTGTTACATACAATTATACAAAATGTACAAATCAATCCAAGTATGTTGTATCACACTTCAAGTATAATACAGCAAAGATATTCGCTCCACTTTTGAATCACAGCAACAAAAATGCATGCATGAATCTAGATACAGTGAGCTACACTTGATGCTCAGAAATGACATAACAGACAAATACAGTACCCAGGAACAGAGTACTGAAAAGGATAGCTGAGTCAGACCCTGGTGAAAAGAGAGAGGAGGAAAAAAACATTCCAGGGATGTAAGAACCGTCCCTTTCTCGATAACCTCCTGGCTCACAGCTATCCTTTTCATTAAAATAATAATCTAATATCTTGTTGCTAAATAATATAGTTAATAGTGGTTTTACAGACGTTTAGTGCTAATTACAGCTATTCACATTTTAGTCAACCCCTGTTCAACTGAAATTTCAGTTTGGGTGAGATAGCTATACCCAAGGTAAATACTATCTGAAGAGATGCAGATACAGCATTTTTTCTGAACACTGAGAGTGCACCATTTATTATATAATACCATGCCCTCCCATTCAGACTGAGTCTGCAAACGGACATGGTTGAAACAAACAGCTATGTCTTTTGAGTATGATAAAAGAACGGAATCTGCAACAAAATTTTGTTAATTGTCATTAAACAGAAGTGACTGTTTTTTTTTCAAAACAAAATGAATTGACATATTTTGAGTATTACATATTTATTTCACAAGGCAGTAACACAGCTTTAAAAAAATAAACAAGCTCTTGCCTGCCACTGTAGCTGTATGGTACAGTGGAGCAATTTATCCTTAAAACATTGAAGAAAATTCTCTCAGCAGTTCAGGCTGCCCTATTTAAGCAGTTGACTCAGCAGCCTTCCAGCCTTCTAATCTCTAACCAAGTTCTTTGGAAGAGGAGTTCAGGGTGAGCTGGCCTAACAGAATCATGTAAATTACTTCAGAAACTTCTGTGTTGTGAATTTTTAGGATGAATTGCTCCAGAGTGCATGCAAGCTGCGGCAGAGGTATAGTAAGGTTCAAGGATTAAAAAAAATTAAGAGTTTTCAAAAATTGTGACATTTTGCTCTTTTGGTATTGGAGTCATGGGGAGATACAATTAAGGTGTTTTGTGTTCAAAGGTGCTGATTCATCTCTTTGCTGTCGGTGATGTACAGAGAGCCATTATGTGGGCACAGACCTGTTACAGATACTGCAAACACAAGCCACAACCCAAAGTCCATGCTTTTGTAGGGTGTGTCCCCAATCCAAAATCAGGAATTGGAATTGAAGGAAGGCCAAGGTTGGATGAGTTCCCATCATTGGTCTCCTGATAAGAATGAGCAGGACTGTCAGTCTGAAGCTCTTGAAGCTACATTTATCTTGTGCTAACAATGTACATGGTGAATAGCAGAGGGCAATGGGGGGATGGTTACCACATTAGAGTGCTTCTCCACCCATTCATGTCATCAGCATCAACAAAATATAATCCTGTGCCCATGGGTGATAGGCTTTCCAGAAGGAATCGCGTGTGCGTTTGGAAAACCTCATGGCACAGTGGCCTGGCTTCACATTGGACAGGCATAATTATGTTCCATGTGCAGCAGAGACCCAAAAGAAGGTAGCATGTGATTAAATCTTTGGGCACAGCCAAGGTTCACGTTCCCCACCAGTGGGTGTGCCTCCCTACCACAAGATCCATATTTCCCAAGAAGTGGTGTCAGGGATCCCCCGATCCCCGCCGCTTGGTCCCCGGCGCAGGCGCAGTATGCCGCCCGGCGCAGGGACTCTCGCGAGCACTGTTCCGGCCGACCGCGGCGTTCGAGTTCGCGCATGCGCAGTAGAAGGCCGCGGCCGCCCGCTGGGCACCAATGGCAGCGCAGGGCGGGATATTTAAACACCCTGAGCTGTCATTCAGTGCCTTCTGGTCTTCCCTGCATTCTGAATCCAGTGAACCTGTAATACCCTGTTCAAGTTATTGACCCTGATTGAACCTGACCTTGCTGTTTTCGCCTGTTCTGACCCTGCATTGCCTGAACCTCTCTTCCTAATGCCCCCTATTAGGATTTGACCTCTGTTGCTGACCTGGCGTGAGTGACCCGACCCATTCTATGCCCGCTGCCTTGTACCTTGGCCGCCCTCTCTGTTACCCGACCCGGCCCGTCTGACCCTGCTCATCCATCCATCACCATCTCCGTGCAGTGTGGTCTTCTGACCTCCTCACATCAGACTCTTCCCCGTTGGAGCCCCTTGCGCATACTACTACCACTGACGGAACGCAACCCTGTAGTCCACGACCTGGTCTCAGGGAGCTCCAAGTCCATCCCCACCATCAGGGGCCCTGGTCGAACAAGCACCCCTGGGACTTAGACTCCGTGCGCTGGGGACGCTATCTATTCAGTGGACTGCTAGTAGTACCGCCAGGGCGGTCCCCTTACAGTACCAGAAGGCCATGACTGAGTCTAGAGAGGTCCCTCGCCGCTGGAGGAGATCTGCTGGCACCTATCCAATTTGACACAGGGCCTAGGCCGTATCGCCCTGCAGGATAGATGTCAGCAGATTGAAACTCAATTCCAGGCCTGCACTATATCCGTTCCTGCCCCACAGGCCCGCGGTCCCCACACCTCCATCAGCCCCAGTGGGCTGGTGTCTGGGGGCACTCGCACCACTCCCGGCGGCCGACGCCCCCCGAGTACCCTTACCAAACGTTTCCACGGGGACCGCGCACGGGTTCAGTGAGCATTCCGCGAGTCCTGCCTCCTCTATTTTGAGCTACAAACCCGCCCGAAAACCCTTCGTGACTGAATCCGTGAAGGTGGGGTTTTCCTGTCCATATCCCTCCCTGCAGGGTGAAACCCCAAGAGACTGGTGCCCATCGATTACGGGTGTAAAAAACAAAAAATTTGACACCTCACCTTGGTTCTGTTGACAGTTTTATAATGATTGCTAGATGGCCATCCTTTATGATGACCCGCAGCGGGCCAGCTTCTGGCTTGACAAAAAAAAGCCCTACTCTGTAACAACACTACCGGCAAGGCCCGGCCGAGCGGTCGTGAGGAGTATCTCATCAGGAATTTATAGGCGGTGTATGGGGGATACCTCGCTGGAACGAGTTCCGCACTCTCTGCAATCAGTTCCGTGTTGGGCCCCTATCAGACGGCCTGAAAGAACGAGCTCGTACCGGAGTGGCGGTATCCTGAGACTTTTAAGAGAGGACCTAATAGGCAACTGACCAATAAAACTTGACCCGTAGACTACAGAACTCATGATTGGAGAGGTTCCGGCCCAGGGACAATGGAAATCCCTGGGTGATCATTATTCAGGGTCCCAGTCAAACACCAAGGCCATTCAATTCCAAAACCGGCCACCTGGAGACAACACCCGAAACCCATGCATCTCGGCCTGGCCAAGCGGGCCCTAAACTATCCCCAGAGAACATCTTGCGCAGACGATCCCAGAACCTGTGCCTCTATTGATGGAGAAGCTGGTCAAATGTATGGCGCGAGTTCCTGCCCGCTAAGAAAACTGAGTAAAGTGCACCTCTTCTTTCCTTATCCATTGGGCAAAATGTTGGTCCATCCCCAATACTTAGTGGTGCCCCTTTCCTTTCAGGCTTCCAGAAAGGACCGTGGTAAAGTATCGGCCATAAATAGACTCTGGGGCAATGCAGCCTGCTTCGTAGGATATTAATTTTTGCCTCACCAGCAGGGTATATCCCCTTCAATTGAGAACAAGAAGGGTCTTCACAATAATTTATTTGGCCGACGGATCCCGAAATAAAATCGGCGGGTAGTGAAACCAGGAAACCCCCTCCATCACCACTGTCCATTGCCGGCCCAGGGCACCAGGAACCATCCTGCCGCCTGGATTGCTATACGCTTCACCTCCCTCTTCCCAGTCCATTCCAGGGGCTTCACCAATGGTTTACGGCGGTGGCCCATAAACCCCCAGAGTTTGACTGGGAAAACCGTAGTAAATCACTGTTCCCGTCCCCCCAATACTGGGTCCCGGATATACTGCCGCCTTCGGGCCTGGGACCGCCCCAATATCCTCCTGTGCTCTGAGTTGGAAGCCTGAATTAAAACAAGTAATGCCCTGGGCGGACCTACCATGGTGTTTCTAGATGTGTTTTCAGCTAACGGGGAGCAGATACTCTACCCCCGGCCACCGCCCTTATGACTGCGCCCAAATTGACCAGTTACCCCGGCTCAGAAATACCTTTTGGGCTAATCTTTCCCCCTTTTCAGAGCCCGAATTGGGGGCCTCAAAAGGAATACTATCGAGGACACAAGCCTCTTCCATAAGGGTTTCATCCGCCACTCCCACTTCACCCGGCGGGGGCGGGAATCCTTCTCTTGGTTGAAAAGAAGGACAAAAACCTATAAGGCCCAATGAAATCGAATAACAGGGAATTGAACAGGGTCACGATAAAAAACCGTTAACACCCACTACCGTATTAATAGTACCTGAACAGTTCACAAAGTTTAAAGTCTGCATTAGTTTTTTTTTACCAAGCTGGATCTTGAGGGGGGCGTACAACTTGATTCGCACTAAGGGAGGGGGACGAGTGGAAGACGGCCTTCCGCAACCCGCTTCGGACATTTTGAATATCTTGGTCATAGCCGTTTCGGGATGTGTAATGCCTCCGCCCACGTTTTCAACATTTTGTAAATGATATTATTAGAGATTTTTCTGGATGTCCTTTATTGTGAATCGTTTTATTTAGACGACATTCTGATTATTTTTCCCGCGGTCTCTGGTGAACACAGAAATACAATGTAGCAAAAGTATTGGGGCGGCTGCGGCAGCGAATATGGGTAGTTACGCCAAGGCCAGAAAAATGTTGTTTTGAACAATCCAGCATTGCCTTCTTCAGGTGCCCCTGATAATCTCCACCGACCGGGGGTCCCTCGATGGAACCCCAGAAGGATCGCAGCAAGTACTGGGATTGGCCTGAAACCCCACCAGACAGGAAAGGCGTCCAGCGATTCATCGGCTATTTGCATAATTTTTTACTCGGAAGTTACATCAAGAACTTCTCGGTTCCCTGGTCTCCCCCATTACTCAGCTAACTCAAGCTCGTGGACTCCGATTTCAGCATGGACAACCAGAAGCGCAGGTAAGCAATCGATGCCTTAAAAGAAGCTGTTCACTTCGGCACCCAATTTGGGTCCACCCAGGACGCGCCCGCACTGGGCCCTACATCCTTGGAGGTAGAAGGCAATCGGAGAAATGCTGTAGGGCTCCATCCTCTCCCACTCCCAACGTAAAAGCACCAAGGAACTGCCTCCGCCTCCCGGTAAGCGTTCTTCTCCACTAGGAAACTGACCCCCCGAGCGGAGAGGAACTATGATAATCGGTGGACCGTGAGTCTACTAGCGAATCAAAACACTGGGCGAATTGGAGGAACTGGAGGTACCTGCTGGAAGGTGCGGTGCACCCCCAATCTTAATAATTAACTGACCATAAGAACATAAGAGTATCTGATAACCTGCCAAGCGTCTAACGCCCGCGACAGGCGAGAATGGGCACCTATTACTTTTCAAGATTCAACTACCCATATTACGTACCCCGGTCCGGGATCAAAGAAACACTAATGCCGTACGATGTCGTTTATCACGGTATGTAACGAATACGCCAAGGAGACCCCGTACCTGACACCCCTTCCAATCCTCTGGTAACTTCTTAGTGTCCTTCAGGTCGGAACCTTTCGGTTTCCAGCTAATGAAAAGAGGAGGCATCCACAAACTATCTTCTACCCCAGGCGGGAAGGGCCACTCCAGAACAAGGGGGGACACCTATGGAGGGAAGATCGAATTGTGGTGTCGGGAAGAAGCACGCACCCTTGGTCTATGGGGCATTGGCCACTACCACCCAATGGCGGCGGGGCACTTAGTCCCAGAAAAGACCCATGGAACATACTTCCGAACGCTCAATTCTGTTTGCCAGACATGGCTAAAGATGTGAACGGGCTAAATGTCAGGTACCCTGTGGTCACCTGCCAGAAGAACAAGGCCCAACAAGAATCAAGGTTTATGGTGTGTCTGCTGCGACCCTTGACCTATTCCCTGAACGGCCTTGGCAAAAGATCTCACTAGACTTTTATAGATCGAGCTTTCCGCCATCCCCGATACCACCACGGCAATCCTGGTAGTCGTGGACCGCATGTTCCAAGATGGCCCACTTCATCCGCCTACGTTGAAGAAGACCACCTCGCGTCGCCGAGACCCAGCGCGAGGTCTTCATTCGTGAGGTAGTCAGGTTGCATGGGGTCCCCCCGAAGACAATGTCTCGGACCGAGGGGTCCAGTTCACGTCCAGATTCATGGAGAGCAACTGTGCAAAGCCCTGGACATCAAATTATCTCCTCTCTCTTCTGCGGTCCACACCCTCAAACTTAACCGGTTCAATCCACCGAAAGGACCAATCATACCATAGAGCAATATTTGAGATGCTATAAATACCTCATTTACTCATGATTGACTGCTTGGCCACATTCTTCCTTTAAAAGCGTAATTTTGCGTAAAACTACCGCCCGCCACTCAGCAACAGGGCAGTCCCCAGTACTTCGCCAACTATGGCTTTCAACCCAGTCTTTCCTCCCGGATTTGGTGTCGTGAATGCCCAGTACCAGCAACACAAGATGTGGTAACGTTCTTCGCTGCGAAACAATGATGAAGCATATCAAGTGGCCATCAGTCGGGCCTCAGGAGAGTCCCCTACACAAGAAAGCAATCAACATGAAACGGAGTAGGAATCTGGAATTGGTTGCGGGTGGCCTGGGGAGAAGGTATTGGCTGCGACGTCCAAGTTCTAAAGAATGCTTTGTGCCACCGCATCGAAGAAATTGGGACCTGTGGGACCCAAATTTTATAAGGGTCCCTTCTGCATTAAAACTGATGGTTAACGAAGTAGCCCTATGAACTCGCCCACCCTGGACACGCACAAATCCACCCGGTCCCTTTCAATGTGTCCCTTCTGAAGCCCCTGTGTTCCCAAGAATGCCTTCCCTGACCTACCGGGAATCTAGACCCCCGGAAGCGGTAAACGGTCGATTGAGAAGAAGAATTTGATGTTTGAAACAATCCTGAAGAGTTCGCAGGAGGGGAGGAGAGCATACCCAATTCCTTATCAAATGGAAGGGCTAATGGGACCTGAGGAACAATTCATAGTGGAACCAGCCCATAATGTCCATGCAACCAGACTTGTCCGGAGGTTCCATTACGCGATTCACCCCCGCCGTGGTGTGAGAGAATCGGATGGCCCCATCCGTGAGGTTGCCCTTTTACCGTAGGGGGGTGCAATGTCCAGGGATCCCCTCGATCCCCGCCTGCGTTGGTCCCGGCGCAGGCGCAGTAATGGCCGCCCGGCGCAGGGAAACTCGAGCACTGGTTCCGGGCCGGCCGCTGGCGTTTCGAGTTTCGCCGCATCGCCTCAGTAAGAAGCCGCGGCCTGGCCCGCTGGGGCACCAATGGCAAGCGCAGGGCGGGATAATTTAAAACGACCCTGAGCTGTCATTTCAGTGCCCTTCTGGTCTTATCCCTGCATATCTGAATCCTGTAAAACCTGTACCCTGTAATTTATTGACACCGGAATTGAACCTGACCTTGGCTTGTTTTCGCGCGCTAACCTCTGAAAAACTAATAATAGACTGTTCTGACCCGTTGCTTTTGCCTTGACCTCTCCTCCTGAAATGCCAACCCTAATTGGATTTGACCTGCTGTTGCTGACCTGCGCGTGTGACCAGCGCGACCATTCTATGCCCTCTGCCTGTACCTTGCCCCCGCCCTCTCATTACCCCACAGACCCGGCCCCGTCTGACCCTGCTCATCCCATCCATCCATCCCGTGCCAGTGGGGTCTTCTGACCGACCTCGACATCATACTCTTAGCCTCCTCCCCATTGGTAGCCCCTTGCGTTGCGCATACTACTACCACTGACTGACCGCACCCGGATAAGTCACGACCTGGTCTCAGGGAGCTCCCACGTCCATCCCCACCATCAGGGGCCCTGGTGAACAAGCACCCATGGGTATCTTAGACTCCGTGCGCTGGGGACGCCTATTCAGTGGGACTGCCTAGTAGTACCTCGCCCGGGCCTGTCCCTTACAAGTGGGGACTCACCAAAAGTTCAATGCTGACAACTTTGTAGACCATGGAGGCCTAAGAAAAGACTTGTTCCTGATGGTTTGCAGTGTCAAGTAAAATCCATAACCACAGGCCCACTGGAATAACTGGAATGGCACTGCAATGCTGAATTAGCTCCCCACTCAACATACTTGCCCTGTATACATTGAGATCTTTGTATCAATAAAGTTCTCTATAACAAAAAAAATAGAAAGATTCAATTAAACTATTATAGGGCTCCCCTGAGGGATACGGAAGGTCTTACTCAAATTTCCTGAACACCTTCTCTAACCCTTAGATATGGCCCCTCAATAACCCTCATTAATATTATTATTATTTAGTTACAGAAAATAATAAGATGCAACAAAACATTGAGTGGACAGTACACAACCAATAACATGTCAAAACACATAGTGCCTAAAGAAAAAAAAAAAAAAACAACCCCCTTAAAAATAACTCATATTTTGATCAAGTTTAATGTAAACAGCTCCTTGCTTGCCTATAATCGGCCCCATGAGGCACTTTTTCCTTTCCCTACATAAGCACTAATTTCCTCCTACTGAAACCAACAATGGGGCACTATTCCCTCCCACTGACACCATTGATGGGGCACTGTTCCTCCCCCTGGGACAACAACCACTGGGGCACATAGCCCTCCCCATGACACTAACAACGATGATCTATTACTCTCACTGACACCAATAATACGCCAAACTAGGCCAAAATATAAGTCCCATAATATATCCCGAGCCCCTGCGTCAATAACCAAACAATTTATTCACGCACTTTGTGCTTTCAACCCCAGGAACCAGAAGTTAACATCTAGGTTCATCCCAACTGCGATTCACCAATACAGCCATCTTCAGAGCTTCTCTTCCCCCCTGGCAAAGCTAGAAAGTTGATTGCCGGTTGACTGCAACATTCGCCTACATAGATGTGAGACACACATGGATCCCCCCTACCCCCATTGGTTTACCCTGCGCCACATCCCATTGATCTGGACATCTGAAAATTACAAGTTCAGCTCAACAGACTAGGTCCATATATATTCCATTTCTCCATCCCACTCACCACTGTCAGCAATGAAGGCTCAGGGGTAAATTACCAAAGCACTTGCAAGGAATATCAAGATGCAATTGCTGCGGCTTATCAGAATTACTAATTTGGATTATTTCCAAAATACTGCCGGGAAATGCCTTTCTTTCTATAACCTCTGACAGCCTCTATGTCTGTCTGAGGCTTTGGAAGGAAGGGAAAAAAAAAAAAAAAAAAAATACAGCTCCTGCTATATTTGTAATTAAATTTTCTACAATAAAAATAAAATTGGAATCTGCAATGTTTCTCCTTCCGTTATTAGTCAAGGTTCATCCAGCTTGAGCTGGTTACACTTAAGCATAGTAAACTTACAATTCTCATATCCATTCTAATTTTCAATTTTACAGGCTTTTTACCAAAGTGTAATTATTTATTTAAGTAGACATATGTAGTAAGTAAATGACTGATTATATGTTTGTCTTCTAAAATGCAATATCCCCTTTTCTTTTCTATGCACTCTCTACTCCTTGGCCTCTTCTTTTGCAATCCTCATTTTAAAGCCATCAGTAATAGCAGGGAATTTGGCTGTTTCTACTTTGCTCTCCTGTGGATTAAACGGCACACCACATTGAAAACCACTGCACTTCAGAGCGGTTTGAAATGGTTTTAAAAAGAGCAGTAAAAAACACTTCCTTAGGCTACTAATATGCGTTTCAGAAGACAGAAAGAGCTTTCAGAAAAACCCACAATAGGTTCTAAAATGACCCCCCCACACCCCTGCTTGTCCAAACTCTCCAACTTGGCTTTTAACAAAAGATAAGGAATGCCTTTTTCCAAAACCTTAGAAGTTTCGTCTATCAAGGTTGACCTTCCCCTAATTTGGGATTTGAAGATCAAAAGGAAGCTTATTTTTTTTTAAATGGATGATTCTTATCTAAAAGGTGTGTTTTCCTTTTGTTATTGAACACATGGTGGTATTTTTCTTCTGTGTTTTCCTTCTTCTGTTTAGTTTTCTTACATTATTGCCCTGTTTTCATGATGCGTGGGGTTCTGGGGGCTTGGCATGTTTTTTCTAAAAATAATTCTGAGTTTTAGCTGGTTGAATTCATTTATTGAAGTTTGTTAACTTGACATGTTTGTTAGAAGTGCATTGCTTTGCTTTCCAGTTGGCAATTGATGGCCATGACCAATGCAAGTACAGGAAAGGTGTAGCAATATAAAAACTGTTCACCTAAAAGCATGATTTCTTAATATGAAGAAATAAAGTGAGTATTATTCTTGATTTTTCAGTGTTGTTCGTAAGACAATTTTTGGGGGGGGGGGGGTGATGTTATTTCTACTACAGTATTTTTTCTATTTAACCATTCCTGCCCAATTACTACAACGTATTGTGGAAAAAAAAGGGGGGCTTTTTGCCCACATGTTGATATCTGCATTGTTGGGGAAAAGCCGATATTTCTTCTTTTGCGCCATGCCTGCTCCCAGACAGAACGACTGTCAAAGACTTTTCTCGTCCTTACTAGCATTGTTAGTCAGTGGAAAAGCCCCAATCAGAAACCCCAATATGACACCAATCTCAAAATCCCCAATCTTTCCCTTCCCCCTGGGCTTTAAGAATTTTTCAAAGTGATAAAAATGCATTAAAAAAAAAATTAAATATGTCATACTACCTGCTCGTGCAGGGGTTTTTCACGAGCATCCCATCCCTCCTTTTCCTGCCATGCTCCAGGCCCCTCCCTCCACCGAGTGGCATAGATCTTGCTATGGAGAGACACCTAGGCAAGCTCACTTTTTTTTTTTAAAAATTATTTTTTTTAAAAATATTTCAAAGTTTTTATTAATAAAAAAAAGTATAAAACAAGATCACAACAAAACCCACACACAACACGCAGGGGCTATCAATTGCACCGATAAAAAAAGCATAATAGAGCAGAAAAAGCTCTAATTCCAATAAGGCAAAACGTATGCCCACGCAGGGGGCTTAATATCAATTGGCACATAGGTTTCAATAACATCATGAAACGCTGGCCTAAACGGCAACTAAAAGACAGCTGTCCACTGTCACAACCCAAAACAAACAAAAAAGAGAGAAGAAGAGCAGAGAGGAAAAGAAAAAAAAAAAAACAACACACACCAAAAGCAGGGGTCCCACGAACGGCCAATACCAAACTCCATTACCTCTCCACACTTGGCCGGGGGAGTGGGTTGGGAAAGGCGCTATTGCAAAAACCACGGCTCCCATATTTTTCAAAAATTTATTTTGAGGGGTCGTTGATATACCCCCGAATCTGCTCGTTAGCATCATAGTAGTCATACGATCCCGCACCCCCCAAAAGGTACAAACGGACTCTTCCGGGCCCTGAGCAATACCTAGTGGCCGAAAAAAACAAATAGGGGGGCCACCGTGTGCGACCCAAAGGGGGCCCGGTATGGGGAAATGAAGCAAGCTACCGACATCACGGCTTTTGGAGAGATGGAACAAAGGAAAAGGGGGCCAAACACACGAGACCAAAAATGAACCAACCTCGGGGGTGACCCCAGATATGCGTACTCGCCACGAGGGCCCCAACCCCGAAAACTCGATCCCAAGGAGGGTTCCGGGCCAGACGAGCCGGAACCCAGTACCAAAGAAACAATACCTTTTAGGCTGCTTTCCCCGCGTGGCTATTAAATGAACATTTAGCTATGAGGACCCGGCCCCATTCCAGTCCTCCGGATCCACGCCACTCCCCGGTCGCGTTCCCCCTGAATTTTCATATGAAAGAGAATGTGCGACGAGCGCTTTTAAAAACTGCAAAAGAAGGAGATAAGGCCCCGGGGGCCCCGGGCGCGCTGGCAAAGCCATTCAAAGGGGAGATTTTTGATAGGGGGGAAAACGAATGGCCCCCCACGAGAGTCCTGCCGCAACGAAGGTACCAAAAAAAATTTCCGCTGGGGGGGCATCCCGAGACTCCCGAAGGACACTCCAGGTGGGAAAGGACCGAAAAATCAAAAGTGTTGCACCTGTGAGAAAAACCCTGAGCCACCCCCTAAGAAAATGCCCGGGTGATCAACCCGGCGGGAAAAAAGGGTTTTTTTTAATGATTGGAACAAAGGCAGGAAGGGGGACTCCCGGCCCCTGGAGTAAAGTACCGAGTCCCAGACTTGTAGGCCATGGACAACATCGGACCAGCACCCAAAGGGGGCAGGGGAGGGGGAAGCCATAGAAGTGTTGACAGTGGGGATAGGGGGGACAATTAGTAGTTCCCCAGGACCCAGAAGGAAAATTTAGAGGGAAACGTGCAACATAGACAGGGGGCAATCTGGCCCCGATAATACTTAGTTACATTAGGGAACCCCAAGACCACCTTGGGGCTATGAGCAAAGAGCGTATTTCTAAGACTCGGGGTGTTTTATTGCCCAGATAAACGCATAAAATTTGCCCAAGCAACCCAGAAAAGAGGGGGAACCCCACGGGGGGGTGCGAAAATAATAAACAATTTCGGCAAGATGGGCATTTTTACTGAAAGGACCCTCCTATCCAAGACGGGGTGGGGGAAATTGCCAGGAAATGCATAAGGAAGAAAAAAGAGCAAACCCAAAGGATAGTAATTTGCCCAAAAAGGGGAGTCAAAGGGGGGGGCCAAGCAAATGCCCAAGTATTAAAGGGAAGGAAGAGGAACCCCCCGGGGTTAAGGGAAGGGGAAAATTGTAGGGCAAAAAAACCAAGTCTGAACCCAAAGGGTTTAATATTGAGAGCGCCATTTTTAAACCAAGTTGATAAATAGCCCCCGAGATAAAGGGAGAAGCGCTCAAAAACCCCGTTGCAAGTTAGGAAGCGTCGCAGAGGGTTTAGTAAGAGTCAAGGGGGGCATCGTCCGCAAAAAAGGCTCAGCAAAAAATCCGCCCGTGTAGGGAAAACCCCCAAATATTTTTTGGCAATCGGTCCGGAGCGCAAAGCCAGGGGCTCAAGCGCCAGGACAAAAAAAAGTCCCGGGGGGAACAGCGGGCACCCGGGCCTCGTCCCCGCTCAACAAAAAAGGATCCGGAAATACCCAGGAAATTTAAACCGGAGGGCCCAAAGGGGAAAGGGGTATAAAGCTTGAATCCAAGAGAGAATGAACCCCCCGAAACCCCAACGGGGCCCAGCACAAACCGCAGATTTTTCCCAGGAAAAGAGAATCAAAAGCTTTATATTTTCCCAAAGGACAGTAAAAAACCTGGGATTTTCCGTTTTTTCAAAAAAAGTTAAGTTTGGGACCCCCTTTACGGAGGGTTATAAAACCCCGCCTGCCCCCCGGGGGACAACCCCCCACTTGATCCCTGTGGACCGGGGCTACACAAAATAAATTTTGGGATGCAAAAAATAAGGTTTCTTGCCCAAAATCTTTGGGGTTTTAATTAAGAAGGAAAGGGGCCCCGGAAAAGGCTTGCGGTTCCTGGACACATCGGTCTTTTAGGAACCCATAAGATTTGTGCCCTAAGTGCGTCCGGAGAAGGAAAAGGAGCCCTGTCGAACCCCCTTGAAAAAAGGCCTAAAAAGGGGGGGCCAATAGCCTGAGTTTTTTTTATAATAGAGACCGGAGAAGCCGCGGCCCCTGGGGCCGCGGGGACCGTAAAAAATTTGATCGTTGGAGCACTTTTTTGGTACGGTGCCACCAAGCGTTGAGGGCCGCCTGTGTTGCCTGGGGTTAATCCAGGAAAAAAGGGAAGGTCTTAAAAAGAATGCCTCTGCCCTTGGGCCCACGGGGAAAAGGGAAACCTGGGGAAAGCATAGAGGGGGGCAAAAGGGAAAAGTCCGAGAATCGGGAAAAAATTTCGGGCTGAGGATTAGAAGTACGGGCCACCCTGGAAAGTCGAAGTCGAATGGGTTTTTAAGGGGTTTTCCCCCACAAAATTGGGAGTTTCCTGGCTAAAAGGGACCAGGCTTATTAGCACAGGAAAAAAATTTTATGTCTGGTCCAACGCGGGGCCCCTTTTCCCGGCCCTTTCCAAAGAGGCAGGGTCCAATTCGTCGCCAGAGGCCCGAGCGCGTTTATGGGGCCCCCGGATGGAGAAAGAAATTCCCCCAAAGGGGCAATTCGCAGAGGGGGCCCGGGAAATGTTGCTCCAAGGGTCCCGGGGTTTCCCCCCCCCGATTCCGAAACTGCATTTAGCTGATTCAAGACCCCGCACCGGTGGCCTTATGCGCTTCCCTAGGGGCACTGCTGAGGGGGACCCATCCCGAGTTTTCCGTAAAATATGTCCGTAAAAAAAATTCTATTTGTTGGCAGGTTTGCCTGGGGTGGGCAGCAAAGATCATTGATTTCGCCAATGAAAAGGGGGGCCCTTCGACCCGGAAAGGGCAAGGAGGAGTACCAAAGGGTCATGATTTTGACCAGGGTGAGGAAAGGAAATTTGTTATCCGCCGGACCGAGGGGAGCTGCTGGGCCTGCATGAATAATGAAACAAATTTTACAAAAGCTTCCCTGAGGTTGGGTAGAACGTAAAAAAAAAATCACGTTCCCGTTGGGTGAAGTTCCCCCAGACATCCCCCTAGCCCCGCCACCTGCAAAAAAAGACGCAACGTTCCTCCAGCACCAAAATCCTGAGAGGGAAATCGCTCCCCCGTGCGTAGCGCCTATTTCCCAAAGTGGAATCCCAAATTTAACCCTTTTTAATCCCCCATAACAAGAAGAAGACCCCCCAGAGTGTTCCCAAAACAATGGTGCAAAGAAAGCGAAAAGGGAAATTTTTTTCTGGGGAAAAAGGTTTTTGGCGCGTAGTAGGAGGCAAAGGTAAACCCCCCTGGGCCCAGAGGGTGCCTTGCAGAAGCAAAAAACCTGCCCCTGGGGTCCGCTTTTATGCCTAAACAACAAAGGGGGGGGATTGCATTTTTTAAAAACTATCAAACACCCCGCGCTTTTTTAGGAGCCGGGGGCCGGGGGAAAAGATGGGATAGTGAAAGGGGAAAGATAAAAAGCGGAGCGGGAGGACTGGGGGAAAACCCGGTTTTTCCCGTAACACACCCCTTTCAAGCTCACTTTTTTAGCTTTCTGCCTGCATGTTCATTAACACACAGAGGCAAAATCAGCTCTGCCCCCCGCTCTCACCTCATTGGCTCAAAGGCTGAAAAAAACAGGGAGCGGGGCCAAAAGCTCCCACTGCTGTCCCCGCAAAGAGGAAGGGGGAATCCCTAAAAACTGCAAAATGGAAAAATTTTCCTTTGCTATGCGGAAGGGCCCGTTCTAAAAGATCCCATTATCAGTTGTAAACTGGATTTGCCCATTGTATTTCCTGACAAATGGTTAAAGATCTAGAAACTGTTCTTTCACATTATCTATTAAAGAGGGGGAACTCAGCATATCACTTCTTTGAAAGAGGGAGCAGATTGAGTTCATGCTCAAATAAATTGTTCAGAGTAGCTTGCTGTCTGTAGCCTGCTCAAAAAATAAAAACACCTACCTCTACTCCATATTCCATATCCCCGTCCCCAAAGAAGCATAATACTGGCCCTGTTAAATTGTCAGATTATGGGCTTGTTCTCTAATCAGCAAAAATTAGCCACTTACCTATTCATTAGCCGCCAAACATGTCATCACCAAGGCATGGAAGAAACCATCAGTATCTTTTCACATGGTGAAAACTAACCTGACAACCCTGATTGTGCGTGAAAAGATGTCCAGTATCCTACAGGATTCTCATGCAAATTTTTTTTTAAAGTATGTAGTCCCTGGTGGACCTATACTTTTCCTACCCTATCCCCATTTGGTTTGGGTATTTCCTGAATTTTTTCCCAGCCAGGCCTGCAGGAATTTCAGCCATCCCCCTCCCCTTGCTCTTCCTCTTCCAGTCCCCTTCTTTCTGCCTTTTTTTCTCTTCTGTCTTTCTCTATCCTGCTTTACCTTTAATTACAATATAAAACATTATTTCTGTAGTTTTTTCATACTGATCTTTTGAGCCCCAGGGCTAGATCCTGGGTCATTAAAGCTGTCCGTGGCTCAAGTCATACGACTGCACTGTAAATAATTTTATTGTAAAATAAGTTGATTTAGCCATCAACCGGTTTGTTATCCTTTTCCTTTTTTGCTTTCTACCCCTGTGAAGGGGTTATATGTTATATGTTTAATACAAATATTGAACCAGGAAAAAAAAACACCTATTTTTTTAATACTTTTTAGATATGCTGTGTAAATGGGAACACATAACAAATATACTGTATATAGGGGGTTTCTCAATTTGACTGCAAAAGTGTATATACACTTTAAGGCATTTGCTATGTTTAAAGGTCATTAAGTGGTTACAGCACTTTCGTATGTGCTTTATATATGGAAGATATTTAGGACTTGAACACTCATACTTGCATTTCTACTGCATGGCCAGGTTAGTAATTAAAAAGGGCAGGGGTGCCTGAAGGTGATGTTTTTTGATGAAACTATAAATTTATACCTATGATCATTAGGGAAGTGTTGCTGATAATACCCACTTACTGTATATCAAATGTTTGTACAAGTTTATGCTTGCTGTGCTGTTACCTCCTTGCAATATATATATATATACACACAGTATGAGAGAGAGCATAGGAACATAAAGAGATGGATAACAGAAAAAGACTAAGCATCCCCTTTTTCCCTTTTTTTGTTAATTTCATAACATTTGGAGTTTATATTTATTTGATATACTAATTTATGTATTTTATGTCTGCTTTTAGATGTTTGTTTATCTCATGAAAGTTTAAGTTCCCTTACTGCTGATTGACTCACTACCTTTTATGATTAAGCCCTTTGTGAGAAATGCATCAAGGTTCTTCTTTCATTTCTTTTTACCTTCGTGTGTTCTGTTCATCTTTATAATACACTTAGTGTAAATCAAGACAAACAAGAGGATGATGTGGTTTAATATTATAGGAACTTTGTTGAATGACTCACTGGGATGGATTTAGTGAAGGAAAATAGGCTGTTCACTTTACAAGGGAAGGTATACTTTCAAATGAAATTTTCCCTTGAAGTTAGTGTAAAAGGTGAAAGTTTAATAACTAACATCATCCAATCACGTGCAAAAAAAATGCTGTTTTTTATTTTTCTTGCACTCGATTAGGTTATTTTTTTGGAAAGAGAAATTGCACCACATTTACTAAGTTCTGGGGAATATTTCCTTGCATTAGTGCAACTTATTTTGCAAAGTGAACAGCCTTTTTGACTTTTTTATAAATCAAGCCTACTACCTCTGCTGAAAGCTTGTTGTGAGCGTGCACTATGTTTGGTTACAAAATACTTTCGAACATTAGTTTTGAACTTTCCTACAGCTAGTTCAAGGTCATGCCCCTGTGTTCTTGACAGACATGTGCATAGCAAAAAAAATGTGTTTAATTTCAGATAGATTTGTTAACAATTTTGTTTTGTTGCATTTATTACATTCGGATGATTCATTTTTATAATTTGTTTTGTTTAGATTTGCTTTATTTTGTTTAATCATTTTTGAATGGATTAAAAATTTTAGGAAGTATTTGAAATCCAATCAAATTGAAAATATTGAATCGATCAATATTTTTTTAATCCAATCCAAATTCATTGTGAGGAATAGCTGGGGCAGGCTGTTGGATCTTTAACAACAAGATTCTTCACGCCGACAGCAGAATGTAAACAAACAATGCCAGCTTTAAAAATTAAAAATAAGGAAAAAAACGCATGGGTGTCCCCCTAATCCCTATCAGGCCCTTCAGGTCTGGTATGGATTTTGAGGGTAACCCCATGCCAAAAATAAAAAAAATTTAAAATAATTTAATTTAAAAAAAATAAAATTAAAAAAAAAAGAATTTAAAAATAAAAAATGGCTGGGGGGCCCCCTCAAAATCCCTACCAGGCTATTGAGCCCGGGTATGAATTTTAAGGGAAAAAACCAAAAACAAAAATGTTTAAAAAAATGGGTGGGGTTTCCCCCCAAAAAACCATACAATGACCCTTATCCCAAGCATGCAGCCCCCCGCAGGTCAGGAAAAGGGGGAGGACAAGAGTGAGCCCCCCCCTGAACCAAATTTAAAGGGCCCCATTTCCCTTTTTTATGTTTTTTTTTTTTTTTTAAATTTTTGGGATTTGGGGGTTAAAGTCCATAACCTTTAAAGGCCAAGTCCCTTAACCAAAGGAGCATTTGGGGAAAAATTGATAAGGATTAATAAAAACTAGCACCGTCAGCTTTGTAAAAGCTTTTAGAAAACATACTCAAAGAAAGGGGCCCCCGGGGAACTTTTAGACTTGCTGGGGTGTCAATTTAAGCAAAAAATTCAAAATATTGCTCAAATAGCCCCCCCCCCCCCCCCCCCCCAAAGCCCCCCCTAAAACCCCAAAAAGGGCCCCCCTTTCCCCTTGGAATTGAGCACCCCCTTCCCCCCAGTTTCCCCCCCCAAAACCCCCGAAAATATAGGAAAGATTGCCAGACCCAAAAATCCGGTTAAAAAAGTCCAAAAGTAATTTTAATTTTTTTGGTAAAAAAAAAAAAAAAGTCCTAAAAAACCTTTCCCAAAGTGTTTCAAAGGGGAAAACCCCCCCCCCCACCCTTCCCCATCAAAGGCCCATGTTAGAACTTTTTTTTGGAATTTTTCTGCCGGGAAAGGAAAAAACTTTGAATTTTTAGTTTTAAAACAAATAAATTGACTGTGGGTTTACGGCAAGTGTTTTTTGGGTATTCTAAGTGTAAGGTTTTTTTATTTTAGCAGAGGGTGGCCCCAAACTGCATAGCTTTTCACTCAGGAAACTGGGACCAGGGCTGGTTTATACTTTTAGGGGAGATTATTTACGTGAAACAAAAAATTTATTCCCAAAAGCCAACACACAGGTTTAAAAAAAAGAAAAAGAAAAAAAAAGGGAAAGTGGGCAAAAAAACCAACTTTAAAAAAACCCCCAAAAGCTTTTAAACTTAAATAAAAAAATTAAAGTTTTTGTACAATTTCTTTCAAATGGTGATCGCAAAGAAAATCCGGGGGTAAAACTTGGAGGTGCGGTGGGGGGGACAAGGTATAGGAAAGGGGGTAAACCAAAACGGGATCGGGGACAAGGGTTTAAAAGGCCAGGAAGAGTTTTAAAGGGATAAAATTAAAAGAGGAAAAAAAGGGAGGGAAAAGGGGTAAGGGTTTGCGTTTTTTTCTGGCAGCAAGCAAAAACACCTTTAAAACGAAAAGGCCTTTTCAGTAGAAAAAACCCAAAAAACCCTTCCCCGCAGGACAGCATCAGGTGGGAAAAAATGATTTTCTGGGATTGCTGGTCCTTGAGGGGGGCACTCGCTTTGGTTTGAACCCCCGGGAAAATACAAACCTTCCCTTGGGGAAAAAACCGTGCCACTAGTTTCTGAAACCAGGTTTTTTAAACTTGGGGAAAGGGAGGTGAGAAAAAAACAAGGCACTTTTGGGCAAAAAGGGGTTTTTTTTAAAAGCTTTTACAAAAACCACTTTTTTTGTCCTGAAATTTGGGGCCCCCGTTTTTTAAATTTAAAATAAAAACTTTAAAAAATGATCCCTCCTGGTAAGCTTTTTGGGAATATTTCATCTCCAGTTTAAAATTTTGGGTCACACTCTGTTTCAATCTTTTTCCCTTGTTAGGTTCCCCGGCCATTTGGTGATTTAAACTAGCTGAATTTGGGATTTTAAAGGCAGGTCAGGGGCTTCCTTTGAAACAAAAAAGACAAAAAACCCAAAAAAGGGGAAAAACTCTCATTGTGCAATTTTCCGTGGTACACCCCCCCCTTTTTTTATTATGAAATTTAATTTGATTTTTTTCCAAAAAACCAAAAAGGGGAAAAACAAAAACAGAATTTTAAATTAGTTGCAATGGGGGTTTTGGTTTTAAAAAAATGCTGTGCCCTAATTGGGGGTTTTTGTTTACGCGGTTTTGGGAACAAACCCCCCCTTCTCAGGGGCTCATGTCAGGGGATTTCCCATCTTTGCCAAAAGGCGCCCGTGAAAACTGCGCAAAGGCGGATTTGCCCAGGGACCCTTCGGCGGGCAAAGGCAGTAGGGGCCCGGGTTTTTTCCCCGGGGGCCGGCAATTGCGGGCCCGCTTTGGACTTGCCAACACGGGCGTTGTAAATTTTTTAACCCCTTTTTAAACCCGGAGGGAATTTTTTCCTCAAATTTCCGAAAAAGGTCTTGTTCCCCGTTTATGTGTTACTGGTTTTAAAATTCGCTTCCCTTTTTTTGCCCAAAATCTGGCCCGTCCTGGAAATTTTTGCTGGGCCCCTTCCTGCTTTTTACCCCCGGCTCATCCCCTTTACCATTCCTCGGGCCCGTAGTTTTCCCGTAAATTTTGGGCCCTCTGTTACTGGGAAACCCCCGGGGTGTGACCTTGGCCCCTTTTGCCTTTCTGCTTGGTTTCCCCCACCTGTCCCCACGTTTAAAGGACCCGGCTAAACTGACCACGCTCACTCCTAGAGGGTTTATCCTTTTTCCTTTCCCCCTCGGACCGGAAACCTGTCAGAACCCCTTTACAGCGGGGTTTAACCCCGGGCCCATTACCCTCAGCGGGACCCTTCTTAAAAAAACTGGGTGCGCCCCGGGGCGGGCCCAACCCGGTTTCCCCGTCTTTTACAAAATTTCCCTCCCCACCATTTTAGGGTTCTCCCGGTGAAAAAAGGAAAAACTGGGGGTTAGACTCCGCCCTCCTGGGGAAATCCCGTTGGGTGTGGGGAAAACTAGAGTCCCATTGGGTGGGGCTGACAGCTCGTCTCCTTTAAAGCGGTTTTTAAAAAAAAATTATCCCCAATTAGGGCACAGCTTGTATTTACTGCCCCTTTTTTCGGGCTTTCTTATTCGGGTTTTATTCTTCCCTTTTGGGTTTGGGGAGTATTAAAACTATTTGAATTCATAAAAAAACATTTTTTTACCCGGTAATGCCGATTGGGGAGGGGCGCCCCCTTTTTTCTTTTGTTCATCAGTAAACCAAAATTTTCCCCCATTTTTTGAAAAGGCTGAAACCCCCCCCGTTTGGGAAACTGAATTCCTTCTTGTTTTGCTTTAAGTTTTTTTAAACGCTTTTTTTCGTTTGCTTGTTTTTTTGGGTTGCTTCCTTTTAAAAAATGTTTTCAGCAGAGTTCTAATCTTTGGGGAATTGCAATTTTGTCACCAAACTTTTTGAAAGTAATGTAGAGAAAATTTCACATGGGGTGGTTTCATTGTTCTTTTCCCTTTCACAGGGGGTTTTTTTTGAGATTAAACGACACATCAGCTCAGGTTAAATTTAAATTTTTGCAATGACCCTCTTTCGGTCAACCTTTTTTATTTTCCCCAAATGGTATCAACCCGGGCCACAGCGCAGTATAATTGACTTTTCTTATGGAACGAAACACCATTTTTTCTTAATCCCAGGGTTATCTGTGGTTTAAAAAACCGTGTCCAAAAAGGGCAATTCCTTCCCATACCCCCCCTTTTTTTTCATAAAGCACCCCTGCACAATAAATCTTCTTAAAATTTGTTTGTTGTGCAGTTTCACACGAAGTTAAAGGTGAAAAGGGTTCAGCAAATCATAAAGGGCAAAAGACAAAGCATTTTCTTTAGATAGGGAGTTTTTAAAAGGGGGCCCGAAAGCCATTATAAATAACTAAAGTTCTTAAGATCAACAAATTCTAGTCCCAAATTTGAATTGAAATTTTTTGAACAGAAATTAAAAAATTAAAATCCAAAAATTAATTTTTTTGATAAAATCCCTTTAACATCTCTGTATTAGATTTGTATGCCTTGGGCTAGTTTCAGAAAATTTGATTTGGTTTATAGAACTGAATAAAGATATGGTTTGTAATTATAAAAAAGTTCAGAAAAGACAGAGCAGGGGCATAACTACATATCTATGAAACCCAAATGCAAACCGTGAACCTGCCCTACATATTGCACATTTCTCCCCAATGGACAGAAAACATTCATATTCTCTCTTTGGAAGTAAATTGTATAATGCACTGGGTAAAAATGTTGTAGAATTGTAAAATATTGTAAAAATTATGGGTTTTCTTTTTTTATCCTCAACGAGTTCACTAGTTTATGCTTTATGGTCAGTATGGGGTAAATTTCATAAAGGTTACCGGGGGGGCGATAACACTGTAACATGACTCATTTGCAAAAATTATGGTGGAAAAAAATGCCCAATTCAAAAAAAAAAAGGATTCTGTGGTTTTATTTCCCGCAAAATTAAAAATGTGTCGGTAAATACCGCCAAAAAAAAAAAAAAAAAAAACATATGATATGCTGTTAAGTCCTTTCAAAAACAGAACAAAAAACTAAAGAAAGATGCCGTATTTATCAAAAGGGTTTTGCGGGCGGCATCACATGTGGATTTTTACAGATGCTTTGAGATGGTCTCCCCCCAAACCCCCTAGGGGTTGGTATGGATTAAAGGGGAACCCACACCCAAATTAAAAAAAAAAAAAAAAGGGTTTGGGGCCCCCCAGATCCGTACCGCCCCAAAAACCCCTTAGGTTTTGAGGGGACCAATGCTTTTTTTTTTTGGGGGTTCCCCCAAAACCCATACCAACCCCAAAGGGATTTTTTTTTTTTTTAATTTTTGGGGTGTGGGGTTTTCCTTAACCTTTTCCCCGTTGGCCCATGTCAATAAAGGGCCCCGAGGGGAGGGGTGCTGATGCGAGGGGACGTTTTTAATTCCCCCCTCTTCCATTGCTTGTACGCTCCTGGGAGTTTGCGGGCATGGGGAACGGGCCCGCTGTGTTCTGGCACAGGGAAAACGATCACTGACGGGTCTCTGATTGGCCAATCAGTGTCACATTAACAGTAGAAAAGCACAGAAGTCACACACATGGTGCATGGCTATTCACACACCCCTTGTACCATGTGACAATCGTGACAATCAAAAGCTAGCACAGTATTTTCAATGGCTAAAAGAATGCAGCGGAGAGAAGGGGGGGAATTTTTGCTTTTCAGCCTTTAGGGGTTTTTTTAAAGCAATCAGTGTAAAATGAAAAAAAAAAATTCATCACCCAAACAAAAGTATTTCGTGTCCTATGGTGACTCTGTACTGTGGGTGACGTATGTAAAAAAACCCACATAAAAAATTTTTTAAAAAAAATAAAATAAAAATGTAAAAAAAAAAAAATTTTAATTTTTTGGTTCTAAACTAATTTGAGTTTTTTTTTTTTTTTAAAAAAAGATAGAAAAATTTCCCATTTTTGGGGCCAAGGATTTATAAAAGGGAAAGATTTTTTTGATTTTTTTATTTTAAAAAAAATTTTATGGGGAAAAAATATTTTTTTTTAAAAAAATTTTGGGGATTTTTTAAATTTATAAAGCAAACAAAATAACAATCCCAGTGGTGTTTTAAATCCCAAACCAAAATAAACTTTTTTTGTCTAAAAAAAATTGCTAAGAAATTAATAGGGGTTTAAGGGGGTTTGCATGCCCTTTTGCAATTGTCTTGAAAAAGTGTGACAACATTTGAAAGTAAAAAGGGCCCTTTTGGATGGGAAAAGGGGGTTTGGAAAGTGTCTGGACTTGAGGGGTTTTTTTAAAATCCTTTCCCAAACCAAAAGGGGGCCCTGGTTATGTTGGGGGGGCCCCACTGTTTTTTCATCATTTGTAATTGTGGCATGTTTTTTTTTAAATTCAGCTGTCAGTGGGACACCCGCTGAAAAATGTTTGAGTTAAGGGACACCTTTGGCGGGGGCTTCCCTTAAAAACCGTACCATCCCAATAAATTCCCGCATGAAAAAAAAAAGGGTTTAATTGGGCCAAAATTACAGTATTTTACCACAAGAGTTTTTTTCTGAAAAAATTTTTTGTGAATTTGCCCCTCTGAAAAAAATTGTAGGGCATGCCTTATTTTTTGCATTTTTTCAGTCTTTTTTTAACTCTCAGTGTTTGGATCCCTTTGTTTTCCTATTTATCTTTTTCTTTCCCTTGCAAGCGGTAAAAAGAATAAATAGAATTTACAGTTTTACATGCCTCCCAAAGCATTTATTTATTCCCACAAGTACTTATATAGAGCTGTTTTTTTAAACACACCCCTTTTAATTTTCTTAGTGTAAATTCAGATCTTTTTTCCCTAACTCACATTTTACATAAAATCGTACTAGAACCAATTTAGGAAAAAGAAGCTAAATAACCTAAACCCGAAAGTTTGGGGGCTGGGGATTTGCCTCCCCCATGTGATTAGCCCGGCCGCCTTTATGTTTGGGGTTTATGCGGAGGTCTGTCCCTTTTCCGGGTTTTTTTTTGTCTACAAAAGGAAAACCCTTTAACAAAGGGGGGAATCACCTTTACACGGGGGGTACCCTTTGCTTGTTGGATACAAAAAAAATAAAAAAACCGGACCGGGTAAATTTCTGGGTTTTAGGGGAAAACTCATCTTTTTAAAGGGGGGCCCCCTGGCTTTAAAATTTGGCCCCGTACAAACCCCTCGAACAATTAAATTTTTACTCTAGTTTACCTCTGTCTTGTCAATGTTTCACCTTCACTGTAACAGTGCAGGCTCTCCCCCCTTTTAGACCATCCTAACCCCAGCGGCCCAGACTCATCCCCCTCCAAACCCCCCCGTCCACCCCTTTTCCACCCCCCCCTGCCTATCCTTTCCCCTGGCTCCCTATTTTTCCAAAAGTATCCAAATTTTAAACTTCCACTCTGACCTACAAAACCATTCACAACCCTGCCCCTAACCCACCTCACCAACCGAAATTCCCCCGGTACCCCTACCCGTTACCCTGCGTCTTACAGGCCCCCCTTCTATTTTTGCTCCCCGGGCTCCTCCTCCCACGCCCCCCTGCAAGAAATTTCTCCCGGTTTCCCCCCCCATCCTCTGGAACTCACTACCCCAATCCTTTTCGGGGACTTCCCCCTTTCCCCTTCTTCCCCTTAAGGCCCCCCCGGGAAACCCCCAAAACCTCTTCGGGGAAAAACCCCTACCCCACCCTCACCTAACAGACTTTTTGCCCCCTTCATTCCCTACCACTCCACCCCCACGGGGCCTTTTCCCTCCTGTACCACCCCCCCGGCCTTTCCCTTTTTTGGAAGCTCGAAAGAGTGGGGCCCCTCAAAACCCCTCGTGTGCTGTTTTTGTTTATTTTTTGTAGTTTATGTATTGTCCCCCCTCTTTTGGGACAGCGATGAGAAAAACCCCTTTGGTGCTATTAAAACTCGATGTAATAAAAATTTAATAAAAATTTTAGGGGGGTTTACGCTGGGGCTCCACCCCAAACCTGCCCAAATGTATCTTGCTCCCTCAAAATCAGTAAGGGGTTTGGGGGCCCCGTCCACCTACACAGACTTTCCATACGTGTTTTCACGTAACCTTGTTTTTTCCCCTTACCTATCCCAAGGGGCCCCAAAAAATTTTTGGGTTTGCAGATTCCCTCCCCTTTTGTTTTATGGAAAGGACGGGCCCGCCCCCAAAGGGGAGGGGTAAAGGACATCTCTCTCATGCTTGGGGGGGGGGGGGGGGGGGTTTGGGGTTTCTCCCCTTTATCACAGGTCCCCACACCCATGACGGGGGTGCTTGTTAAAAAATTCATTCCCCTTGGAAACCCCCATACCCCAATGTGCTTTACTGACCCACACTTTAGACTATATGTGGTGTTGGTTACTTGCATTACACCCCTTTCGTCTTCGCCCAGGAAAAGGACAAAGTTTTAAAAGCTTTTTTAAAATTTGAATATTACAAATTCAAAAAATTTTTCCCCCCCCTTCCCCCTTTTCCACTCCCTAATCCCTAAATTTTTGGTTTTTTTGGCTGCCCCCGGGTATACCAGCTGGAAAAAAGTCCACTGGGTCTTGCCTTTAGGGGAAAAATCCAGGTTTGGCATTTCGGGGCAGATATGAATCCAGTGTCCCCCTAAAAAGTAAAAGGCTCTGTTTGCAGGTGGACTAAAAACGGAATCCTGCTTTGGGGTATCAACAGGGATCCCCAAATGGTGGCAGTGGCAACAGCGATTTGGGTTTGTTGGCCCCACGCCCCCTTTTATTTTAAACACAGGACCAGTGGTTTGGACCCAAAATAAACATCAAGACAAACCCCCGGGAAACACATTTAACCCCAAAACCCTCCTATTGGTGCAGTTTTCTAGCTAAACTACAATAGGCCCCCTGCCTCGGGGGTGTGGGGGAAAACCTCAGAGGACGAGGAACTGCAAACTTTTGGCAAGTACAGCCATGGTTGGGATTCAAAACCCAAAGACCCCTTGCGGCCAGACAGAAGTTGGAACAATTTGGGCATTTTGGTGATTTCTTTTTGCCCCCCTTTAGAGGTAGTTCCTTCTCATTACAGCTTTTAAAAAAGAGTTTTAAAATTTTAATTTACCCACAAAAAAAAACATTGATGGGGGAGGGGGGGGGATGGAGGGTGGAGGGGGGGGGGTGGCTTTTGGTTTGGGGTGGAACCAAAAACGCTGGTCTGCCCGGGGAAGTGCTAACCATTTTATCCACTGTGCGCCCATAAAAAGGCCTATCGTCCCTATTATTATTTCTGAATAATGTTCTTCGTGAAGGAGGATCCATGGAACAGTGGAAGCCATCTGGGTGGGGAAACTGGAAAACCCCCCCTGTTTGTTAGCCCCATGAAGGGGGGCAAAAAAACGCATGTGATCCTTGCTAGCCATCAGGGTTAGCTGGGGGTGAGCTTTTTTTGTTCATGAGGGTGTATGCTGAGTAGCCCCCGGTGGGGGTTAGGAAGATATTGGTTAATGAGATAATGGCATAGGGGATAAATTTGGTGGAAGATTTTCCCATTTGGACTTTATTTTTGGACTTTATTTTTATTTTCTTAGTGAAAGGTTTTTTGGGTTGAGTGGATCTTTTGCTGCTTTTTTCCTGAGGGGGTGGGTGAAACCTTTAGTGCCCAAAAGCA
>CATNWA010000718.1:0-35540 GCA_951230385.1 Staurois parvus
TGCACATTCTGGGTTTTCTCATCTATCCTGCTCTAAGATCTAACAGGTGTTTTCATTCAAAAAACGGATAAAGTCGTGGAAGGCAAGCGGGGAGTGGGGGCAATCATTTCGCTCCAGCTGCTTTTAAAAGCAATCTTGCAGCTAATTAGCCGCATAGGATTGATTTTACATGAAAGCTGATTGACGCTTGATAAAAACAATACCAGAGATGATGCCTGCAGCTGTAGGCATCATCCTGGAATAACCATTCAAATCCAGTGATGTAAACCAGTACTTTCTCTGGTCTTTGTTTGGTATATAATGCATTTTTTTTTTTTTTTTTTTTTTTTCGTATGCAGGCAGTGCGGAATGAATGAAATCTCTTCAGAAGAAATCTCTGCCAGAAAAAGTGTGTGAATATGCCCACTCATTAGAATATACCGCCCAGCATCCACACCACTTCTAATGTGGCGGCCACACATTATCACACGGTGCCACAAGTGCCAATTCCAAGATTGAACAAATGTCTAAATAGTGGCACGCTTGAATAAAAATTGTCCACGTATAAGTGGTACCCCCATATGGAAAAAGGATAACACCAAGTCCCAAACTTAATTAATGCCACCACTCCCCATGTATCTGGTATCCCAGGGGGGCTCCCATGTGACCAGAGGGGCAGACTGACAACTCATGAGGCCCCTGGGCAATAGGGGAATCATGGGGCCCCTGTGTCCTTGCCCAAACCAAACTCAAAAAAGCTATATGATTAAAGGTACGTAACTAGGCATCTCATGGGGCCTCCCTACTGACCCCGGGCCTCTCGAGTTTAGTTTGCCCAAGTTTTCCAAATCTGTCAGTCCGCCCCTGCACGTGACTATCTTTTTCCCTCATACAATCCGAAACTTAATATAAGTAAGCCTGTTGCCCTCTACAGGTCTTCTACATCTTGACCCATATCTGGCACGCTTGCTGCGGGGAAATTGCCTTGCACATGCCCCATACCATCTGAAATGCAGGATCACATTTATATACGTGATCCTGCACAAATTGGCCATCCATGTAGCAGTATATGTACTAGTGGGCGGTCCCCTGTGGTTAATTTCTTAAGAAGTAGGTGTGAAAAGGCTTCCTCTTACTTTGCCCATGGGACATTAAAAAGACCCCATGGACATCACGCATGTGACCTCACACCACGTGAACATCAATGATGTCACATGGGCGGGGTCAATCAGATGATGTCCCATGAGTGGCCCCGCCCCTTAAAACCTATTTCAAAGAAACTTTCAAATCAGCGGAGCAGGCAGATGGCAGGAGCCATCGCCCTGAAGTACGAGCTGTCCTTTCTTTTTTTCACACTACAAACTTTCTGTTGTTTGTGAATGAGTAATCGGACCTATGCACCCCATAGTACTCATTCACATGGGGGGGCGGGATCTGGGGGCCCCCTTGTTAAAGGGGGCTTCCAGATTCCGATAAACCCCCTGCCCACAGACCCCCACAAATGGAAGAGGCCCTGGTCTCCATCAACATGGGGACAAGAGTGCTGTTGGGGGAAATGAGCCCCCCACTGCCCAAAGCACCTTGTCCCCCCATGTTCAGGGCATGTGGCCTGGTATGGTTCAAGGAGGGGGGGTGCTCGCTTTTCGATTCCCCCCCACCTTTCCCTGACCTGCCGGGCTGTCTGCTCGCAGATAAAGGTCTGGTTTGGATTTTGGGGGGATCCCCCACGCCATCTTTTAACAAAAAAAAATTTGCGTGGGAGTTCCCCTCAAAATCCCTCAAGACCCAAGGGCTTGTGTAATGGATGGGAGGGGGGACCCCCACCGCCGTTTTTTTTTTAAATTTATTTTGGTGCCGTTTTTAAATGTAATCTTACAGCTTTTTTTTCTTCACTATAGCTGAGAGAATCAGCTGTCTATTTCCCCCCATGCTAAAAGATAAAAGTTTCCCCCCCCTTTTTAGTTTATTTCCCCAAGTTTAAAAGAAACAAAGTTTTCCTCTTTTAACTCTAGTGGAAAACAAGTGACAGCTCTGGAAGTCTATAGTTGAAGAAAAATAAAACCACGCAATTGCACTTAAAAATCACACTTCGTATTGCGAAAAAAAAATTGTAAACCGAGCATTATTTTTAATGGATTTTCATTCGCTATAAACCGAAAATTATGGTTAACCGAGGCATTTGTAAACCGGAGGGTACTACACCTGTTATCCTTGTGTATATATACTATATATATATATGAGACATTATATATATATGGAAATTAGCACTAAGTGTACAGGATATATCTTGTTTTATAACATTGATATCTTTACATTTAGTGTTATTTCCTCAAGGGGATATAACACTGACATCTGTACATTGTACTGTAGTTACATTGAGTACCACTCAGTGTACAGATATCAGTGTGCACTCAGTGTAAAGAAGTAATCAGAGGTTTTTAGATATAGGGTCGTTAGGGAATGGCACTCAGTGTACAGACATCAGTGTTATGTACACTAACTATTCCCTATATATAACACTGACATCTATACACTAAGCTGGTTATTCTCTTCCCCCCCTCCACCTTTCTCTCTCTCCCTGCTCTCTCTCTCTCTCTCTTCCCCTCTCTTTCTCTTCCCCCTGTCTCTCTCTTCCTTCTCTCTTTCTTCTCTTTCTCCCTCTCTCTACCCTCCTCCCCCTCTCTCTCTCCCTCTCTATCCCTCTTCCCCCTCTCCCCTCCCCTCTCTCTCTCCCCCCCCCCCTATTTCTTATTTCTCTTTCCCCCCCTCTATTTCTTCCTCCCCCCTCTCTCCTCTCCTCTCCACCCACTCTCTCTCCCCCCTCTCTCTCCCCCTCTCTCTTTCATCTCTCTCCCCCCTCCCTTCCCTCTCCTCTCTTCTCTCTCTCTCCTTTCTCTCTTTTACATCTCTCTTCCCCCCCTCTCTCTCTTCTCTCTCTCCTCTTCCCATCTCTCTCTCCGCTCTCTCTCTTCCCCTCTTCCTTTCTCCTCACTATCTCTTCCCCCATCTCTTTTCTCCCCTCTCTTTCCTCTCTCTCTTCCCCCTCTTCTCTATCTCTCCTCTTCCCCTCTCCACTCTATCTTCCCCTTCCCCCCCTCTCTCCCCCCTCTCTCTCCCCCTCCCTCACCCCTCTCTCTTATCCATCTCTCCTCGCAGCCCCTCCCCCCTCTCCCTCTCTCCCCCTTTCTCTCTCTCCCCCCTCCCCCTCTCTCCCTCCCTCCCTCTCCCTCCTCTCTCCCCCTCCCTCGCCCTCCCCCTCTCTCCCTCCCCCCCTCTCTCTCCCCCCCCACTTCTCCCTTTTCCTCTCTCTCCCACTCTCCCCCTCTCTCTTCCCTCTCTCCCTCTCTCCTCCCTCCCCCTCTCTCTCCCATAGCTCCCTCTCTCTCTCCCTCTGCCCCCCTCTCTCCCTCTCTCTCCCCCCTCTCTCCTCCACCCCCCTCTCCCTCCCCCCTCTCTCCACCTCCCCCCCTTCTCTACCTCTCTCTCCCTTGATCTCTCCCTCTCTCTCCCTCCCCCCTCTCTCTCCCTCGCCCCCTCTCTCTCTCCCCTCCCCCCTCTCTCCCCCCCTCTCTCTCCCTCCCTCCCCCCCCCCCCCCTCTCTTACCCCCTCCCTCTCCCCCTCCGCTCTCCTCGTAGCCCCTCTCTCCCCTATCTCCCCCTCTCTCTCCCCCCCACTCCTCTCCCTCTCCCTCTCTCCCCCTCTCCCCCCTCTTCTTCTCTCTCTCTCCCCTCCCCCCTCTCCACTCTATCTTCCCTCTCTCTTTTTGCCCCCTCCCTCCCCCTCTCTCTCTGTCTCCCTCCCTCTCTCGTCCTTTTCCCCCCTTCTCCTCTCTCTCTCTCTCTCCCTCTCTTTCTCCCCCTCTCTCTCCCTCTCTTCCCCCCTCTCTCCCTCTCCCCCTATCTCCCTCCCTCTCCCTCTCTCCCTCTCCCATCTCTCTCTCCCCCCTCTCTCTCTCCCTCCCCCTCTCTCCCTCTCTCTCACTCTCCCCTCTCCCCCCCCCCTCTCTTTCCCCTCTTCCCCCTCTCTCTCTCTCCCTCTCTCAGGGACAGACTGAGCTTCTCATGGGGCCCTTTAGTAACCCCAGGCCCTCGGGCAGTGCCTGAATGGTCAGTCCACCCCTGGTGAAATGTGAAACATTTATACAGAGACACATATATATTCTACTGTTTGGATACAAGCAGAGACTACTTTCTTTCAGTTCTGTACATTAAGACATTATATTGTGTACTTACCAAGCTGAGCGTATATCTCTCCCGTCTCATTCTTATTCAGTTTGACACAACCCCGGTTATCGACCAGCTTGATGGTTCCAGTCAACTCATAAGAGCTCCTTATCATTGTCTCTGGCTTGTCTTCTGCTGGAGCAACCACTGCATAGACCTTGTAAGGAGCATTGTCTACAACATACTTACAGGAGTTGATGAAGGAGGATTTGCCATGACCGCTTAAACCAAACAACTATAGCCCTGATTACCATGCTTACAATTATCAAGGCTGAAAAATCTTGGATATATGTTCTCATCTCACCACTAGCCATAGCTGAGACTTCAGAGGGAAACTACCTGGCTTGACTCAATCTCTGAACTCACAGAAACTGAAGGAGAATGAAGATTCTTTATATAATAGTAGGAAAATGAAAGTAAAAGTGCTGCTGATTTTGTTATTTCACTCATCTCACTCTCTTATTCTCTCAATTGTCCTTACTTTGCACACAGCTCAAAAAATGAAAGGAAGACTTTGTAATCCGAGTCTAGCATCAAGTCAGTGAAACTCTTGGGATATTGATCTGGTCAGGTAAGTCGCAGAGGAGGTTGTTAATCAGTTTCAGCTGCTTTGGTGGTAATGAAATGAACAATAAGATACAAAATCCTCTTGCGCTCTTATGTAAGACAGTAGTGAAAAAAATATATCTGGCTCACACTAAATATTCAGCAGCTGCTAACATCCAATCCTATACCGAACAGGTGATTCTCACATACATATAAATAAATGATGTAGCGCTTAGACATAGACAAAGAATAATAAAGTGATCACCAAGTGGGATAACTATGTACTCATTCCTAGCACGAGCCTTTAAATATTGAAGCAGTCCACATGTACAGGAACAAACCAAAGTCCTTTATCCACACAAGCACTGCAAACAGTACACACGAAAAAAGTCCAGTGATCCGTGTCACATTCCTCTTATGCATGCAAATCAAAGGAATGTGTATGAACCCACACACCCTCGAATGTGATCCAGTAACGGCTAAAATGGCCTCTCACCTCCACCCTGCGACCCTGCAGGGCCACAGCGCTTTTTGTAAAATATATCACCACCGGAACTAGGATGAAGTCACGAGGTCACGTGACGCAACGTGTCGACGGCTTAGCGTGGTGACGCACTTCCGGCGTGGCGCCATCTTTGAACACCCTTTGAGGTCTATGCCTACACCCAGCATATGGGGAAAACGCTGTATGAAACTCTGCCCATGTGAGTTTGTTTTTTTTTATCTCTTTTAAATGTTTTAAATAAACGGTCTGCACTATGGAGGATGTCTTCTTTTGTCTTATGGGGATCTGAGCTGGGATCCATCTGGCTCATTGGCCCGCAAGGATATTGGAGGAGAGGTGGAAGCTGTGTCCTGTAGAAACATCTTCAAGTCACATTATCGTGAGGAGCCCAGCCTAGTTCCGGTGGTGATATATTTTACAAAAAGCGCTGTGGCCCTGCAGGGTCGCAGGGTGGAGGTGAGAGGCCATTTTAGCCGTTACTGGATCACATTCGAGGGTGTGTGGGTTCACACACATTCCTTTGATTTGCATGCATAAGAGGAATGTGACACGGATCACTGGACTTTTTTCGTGTGTACTGTTTGCAGTGCTTGTGTGGATAAAGGACTTTGGTTTGTTCCTGTACATGTGGACTGCTTCACTATTTAAAGGCTCGTGCTAGGAATGAGTACATAGTTATCCCACTTGGTGATCACTTTATTATTCTTTGTCAATGAAATGAACAACCGGTGCACTAGATGGGCAACAATGAGACAACCCCAAAACAGGAATGGTTTTTTACAGGTGGAGGCCACTGTCATTTTTTTCCTATTAATCTTTTCTGATGGTTTTTCACTAGTTTTGCATTTGGCTAGGGTCAGTGTCACTACTGGTAACATGAGGCCATACCTGGACCCTACAGAGGTTGCACAGGCAGTCCAACTCCCCCAGGATGGCACATCAATACGTGCCATTGCCAGAAGGTTTGCTGTGTCTCCCAGCACAGGCTCAAGAGCAATGGAGGAGATTCCAGGAGGCAGGCAGTTACTCTAGGAGAGCTGGACAGGGCCGTAGAAGGTCCTTAACCCATCAGGAGGACCGGTATCTGCTCCTTTGTGCAAGGAGGAACAGGATGAGCACTGCCAGAGCCCTACAAAATGACCTCCAGCAGGCCACTAGTGTGAATGTCTCTGACCAATCAGAAACAGACTTCATGAGGGTGGCCTGAGGGCCCGACGTACTCTAGGGGGCCCTGTGCTCACTGCCCGGCACTATAGAGCTCAATTGGCATTTGCCATTGAACACCAAAATTGGTAGGTGCACCACTGGTGCCCTGTGCTTTCTACAGATGAGAGCAGGTTCACCCTGAGCACATGTGACAGACTTGAAAGGGTCTGGAGAAGCCGTGGAGGACGTTCTGCTGCCTGTAACATCGTTCAGCATAACGGTTTTGGTGGTGTGTCAGTGATGGTCTGTGGAGGCTTATCCATGGATGGACACACAGACCTCGACAGGCTAAACAATGGCACCCTGATGGCCATTAAGCATCGGGATGAAATCTTTGGACCCATTGTCAGACCCTATGCTGGTGCAGTAGGTCCTCGGTTCCTCCTGGTGCACGACAATGCCTGGCCTAATGTGGGGAGAGTATGCAGGCAGTTCCTGGAGAATGAAGGAATTGATACCATTGAATGGCCCCCACGCTCACCTGACCTAAATCCAATAGAAACACCTCTAGGATGTCATGTTGCGGTCCATCCAATGCTGCCAGGTTGCACCTCAGACTTTCCAGGAGCTCAGTGATGCCCTGGTCCAGATCTTGGAGGAAATCTCCCAGGACACCATCCGTGGTCTCATTAGGAGCCTCCCCCGACGTTGTCAGGCATGCATACAAGCACGTGGGGGCCATACAAACTACTGAGGACCATTCTGAGTTGCTGCAATTACATTTCAGCCAAATGGACTCGTCTGCTGTATCATTTCTTCACTTTTCGGGGTGTCTTTGAATTCAGTCCTCTGTAGGTCGATCATTTTCATTTCCATCAAACGATGGGGCATTCTTACATTCCTCACACATCCCCCGTCCATGTCAGTATAGAGATCCAGCAGGAGATTTCTCCCTATTGAGATCTGATGGGTTTTCAAAGTTTTCCTTTCACTTTTTTTTGAGCCGTACATATGAGGACAGACTTCTAGCCATATCACTTTCATTACAGCCAGCAGAAACTCACATGCACTTTGACTGAATCGGCTCAGTTACACTCCATAGTGCAACTTATAATGCTTTTTTTGTTGCAGTGCAGCATAAGGTGCAGTTGGTTCTCATTTGAGTGTTTTGGTGAACTAAAATGCTTGTGTGTTGAGCTCTACTGTCTGGGGTAAGCAATCTGCAGGCCTCCAGCTGTTGCAGAACTCCAAGTTTAATCATGCCTCTGCCTCTGGGAGTTACACTTGTGGCTGTCAGTCCTGCAAAGCCTCATGGGACATGTAGTTCTTTAACAACTGGAGGCCCACAGTTTGCCCACACTGTGTCTATTTGCATTGGGTGCTATTCAAAATGAATGGTACTGCAATGCACCACAGTAAATGCCATGTGTTTTTGGTGCAATGGGGTAATGCGTGGCAAAACCCCACATTACCAATATCAACAGTCTGAATAGAGTACATGAAATCCAATCACTAACTTTCCATATAAGTGTTAACATGTTAGGTCATTTTCAATCTTATTAACCCCTTGCTCCCCAGAGGATTTACCCCCCTTCCTGACCAGGCCATTTTTTGCGATATGGTGCTGTGTTACTTTGACAGTTGTGCGGTCATGCAACACTGCACCCAAATTAAATTTGCGTCCTTTTTTTCCCACAAATAGAGCTTTCTTTTGGTGGTATTTGATCACCTCTGCTTTTTATTTTTGAGGTATAAAAAAAAAAATAGACAGTAGACCAACAATTTTGAGAAAAAAACAATATTTTTGACTTTTGCTACTAAACATGTCCAGTAAGAAAATTTTAAAAATCAAATTTCATTATAAATTTAGGCTAATTAAAAACTGCTACATGTTTTTGCTAAAAAAATACAATAATTGTCTATTATTTGGTTTACGTGAAAATTATAGCATCTACAAATGGTGGTATAGATGTTGGGATTTTTTTTTTTTTATACTAGTAATGGCGGTGATCAGCGACTTATAGCGGGACTGTGGCGGGCATTCTGACACTGAGGGGGGAACTGCCTAACTGTCACTGACATCCCCAGTGACACCAATACAGTGATCAGTGCTAATAAAAAGCACTGACACTGTACTAATGGCACTGGACAGGAAGGGGTTAACATCTGGGCAGATCAAAGGGTTAACTGTGTGCTGTGTGTGCTTTACTGTGTAAGCATGTTGCTATGCAGAGCCATACAAAGCAGTGTGAAGGAGCAGACAGGGGAGAGTTCTGTATTGTTTACATACAGGTCTCTCCCTTGTTGGTGCCGGCGGGGAATCACCGGCTGGGACCTGGTTATCGACAGGTAAGGCCACCAATGACCACTACCCAGAAATGCAAAATCATGTATATATACGTGATTCTGTGCAGCCCTGCTGCCCTGTAGCAGTATGTCTGCTATGAGGTGGCAGAAAAGCTGTTAAAGTACATGTGAACCTTTACCTTATAAAACAACCTATTCATTTTAAAATAGGAAACAAAGGCAACACATTTGTGTATTGATATAAAAAAATAACCATTATAAATACCTCTTTATCCCCTTTTTTATTATAAGGGATCACAAAATTTCTGTTCTCAGCTGCATAAGGAGCTCAGAGAGCTGGGGGATCAGAAACAGCAGTACACTGAATGGCTGTGTGTGTGTGTGTGGGGGGGAGGCTGTCAGGATAAATCTGACCATTGGTAGAGAGCAGGTTGAGTTCCCATCACAGTTAGAAAACTGACCACACTGTGCTCTCATGCCTAGTGTGGTCAGTTTTTAATAGAAACTGAGAGGATCTGCCAGGAACACCAGGGATTTCACACAAAGGAAGCAGATCAGTGCTTTGCATATTCTTTACACAGTATTATGGTCAAAATGTAAAATCCTAAAAACGACTTGACATTGGTATCTTACACCATATATGTTGACCTAATTTTATTACTCACAGTCACCTTTATGCTGGAGAGATTGTGGCTCCATTGGCTCATTATTGCATATACCGTATACTAGATTTTTTTTTTATAATAGTAATGGCGGAGAACAGTGACTTATAGCGGGACTGCGACAGACATTCTGACACTGGGGGGAACTAACAGCCACTGACATCTCCGGTGACACCAATACAGTGATCAGTGCTAAAAAAAAACCACTGATACTGTACTAATAGCACTGGGCAGGAAGGGGTTAACATCTGGGGTCATCAAAGGGTTAACTGTGTGCTGTGTGTTGTGTTTTACAGTGTAAGCATGCTGCTATGCAGAGACATACAAAGCAGTATGCTGGTGCTGACAGGGAGAGATCTGTGTTGTCTCCCTCGTCAGTGATACGCTGGTTGCAGGCGGGGAATCTCCGACTGGGACCCGGTAATCAACAGCTGAAACCTCCAATGGCAGCACGGGTAGGGTGCTCGTGGCGCATGCCCCCCTACCCGGAAATGCAAAATCATGTGTATATACGTGATTTTGTGCCACCCAGTAGCAGTATTTCTGCTATAGGGCGACGGGCAAGCAGTTTAAAGTGTTGCTCATGGGCAATTTTGGGTCCCCAAGTTTTTTTCCCATTTCACAGGTGCCTGCAATTTTAAGATTTGACGTGTTGGGTATCTATTTACTTGATGTAGTTTACTATTTTTCTGGAAACTTGGGTAATATATTGTGTGCACTAAAATGAAAGTGGTTCTAATGGCAGAAGGCTTTTTTATATCTTAATGCATTCTCTGCATTAAACTGATTATAAAAATTGTCCCTTTTTTAAAAAAAATAATGTTTTACTTCCCTGCTCTTTAATTGTTTTTCACAGAGCAGCTCTGATCCTCTTCTTTTTGAGTCCCCCGCCGGCAGTCCTGGCTCTTCCCCCTTGCCATGTTCCCCAAATAGCAAGCATCTTGCTATGGAGGCACTCAAGCAGGCTCGCTCCTGAGCCACACTCATGTAAATGGACATTATCCATTCACATACCTAGCATGGCTCGGCCCGTCCCCTGCTTTCTCCTCATTCGCTCACAAGCTGTGATTGACAGCAATAGGAGCCAATGAGGAGAAAGAGATCCAAGAAAGCTACTGCATGTACAATGCTGGATCAAGATGGGACTCAAGTGAGTATAAGGGGGGTGGGGTAGAGCTGCACCCAGAATTTTTTTACCATAATGCATTCTATTCTATTCTAAAAACCTTCTGGCTTTAGAGCCACGTTAAGGTAAGAAACCTTCTGCATGCAGCTTCACCCACCAGCCCCTCTTATACATACCTGAGCCCAATCTTGATTTAGCGATGTTCATGAGAGCAGCGGCTCTCTCGGCTCTCTGCCTCCTCATTGGCTCATACACAGCAGTGGGAGGCAATGTCAATCACATCCAGTGAGGTGGGAGTGAGGGCAGGGCTGAGCCAAGCTATGTGTGTCTCATTGACAATCATCACCAGCTCAGGAGTGAGCACGCAGGAGAGCCCCCATAGGGCACTTGGCAGGGGGGGCAGGTGCCAAGAGAGCTGGCGGGCGACCCCAAAAGAGGAGGATTAGGGCTGCTCTGTGCAAATCCATTACAGAGAGCGGGTAAGTATAACATGTTGGTTATTTAAAATGTCAACCTTTACAATAATTTTGCGACAACTTTAACTATACCAGTTGAGCTAAGAAATAAAACATTTTTCTCCGTGAAGTAGGTTCCCTTTCCCACTGCAGGGGTTAACTGCTCATTTGCATAGGGGAGGATACATGAAGTAATATACCCAACTTATTCCTCATTTCTCAGAAGCTGGAGCTCTCCTCTGCTGTCTGACGCTCCTGAGTTGAGGACGGACCCTCAGCGGCCTCCTACCCAACGCAGGACCGACGGTCCTACATTGTATGGGATGATATCACAGAGGTGTGATTGGTCGGCCAGCAAAGAGAAAAAGCTTCAGGGGACAAAAGAGGAGGAAGCTTGAGAAAGCGAAGAATAAAATAAGCATTTAACTTTACTCTTCATCCCTGAGGCCAAACAGGCAGCTAACCCTTACATTGGGATTGGGACCCACTGCAAAGGTCCCAAATTTTGCCATCCTTGGGGTTCAGCTTTAAGTTATATACTAATTATAATTGAATCATCCAAACACTGATTGATATTAACCACTTCCTGACCGCGCTATAGCAGAAATACTGCTACAGGGTGACACGGGTGCACAAATGATTCTGCCTTTCCGGGTAGGGGGGCGGCGCTGCTGTCAATCAGTAATTACAGTAATTACTCGCCGGCACCCGCCGGTTTCTGATGATCTCCGACAGGGAGGAGGACTGTTTTGTTTACTAACAGTCCTCCTCCCTGTCAGCTCAGGCACACTGCACAGCACAGCCATCCACAGCAGTGTGATTACAGTGAAGGACACCACCCCTACCCCTAGTAAAACACTCCTTAACCACTTCCAGACTGGACACTTTTACCCCCTTCCTGACCAAGGCAATTTTCAGCTTTCAGCGCTATCACACTTTGAATGACAATTGCGCGGTCATGCAACACTGTACCCAAATACATTTTTTACCATGTTTTTGAGACAGATAAAACTTTATTTTGGTGGTATTTATTTACCGCTGCAATTTTTATTTTTTTTTTGCTATGTAAATGAAAAAGTCCAAAAATTTTGAACAAAAGTGTTTTTTTTATAAAATTTTGCAAATAAATATTTCATCATAAATCTTTGCCAAAATTTATTCCGTTATCTTTTTAGTAAAAAAAAAAAAAAAAAATTAGTTTATAACCAAAAATTATAATTTTTAAACATTTGTTTTTACATTTTTATTTTATTTTTTTTATATTATTATTTTTTATTTGTCCATGGTGACACTGTACTACTTGTGGGGGGATGAAGATTTTTTTTTTACACTGATTGCTTTTACACCCATATAGGATGTACAGTTGCAAGAAAAAGTATGTGAACCCCTTGGGATTACGTGGAGGTTTTGCATGAATTGGGCATAAAATGTGCTCTGAACGTCATCTAAGTCACAAACAATAGAAGAACACAGTCTGCTGAACATAATACTACACAAACATTAGATGTTGCCATGGTTTAATTGCACATAACATGTAAACATTCACAGTGCAGGGAGGAAAAAAGTATGTGAACCTTTGGACTTAATAACTGGTTGACCCTCCTTTGGCAGCAATAACCTCAACCAAACGTTTCCTGTAGTTGCAGATCAGACCTGCACAATGATCTGGAGTCATTTTGGACCACTCCTCTTCACAAAACTGTTTCAGTGTAGCAATATTCTTGGGATGTCTGGTGTGAATCGCTCTCTTAAGGTCATGCCACAGCATTTCAATCGGGTTGAGGTCAGGACTCTGACTGGGCCACTCCAGAAGGCGTATTCTGTGCTGTTGCAGCCATTGTTTTGTTGAATTACTTGTATGCTTTGGGTCATTGTCCTGTTGCCTCACCCATCCTCTGCAGAGCTTCAGTTGGCAGGGACAGGTGGTCGTACGTTTTCCTGCAAAATGTCTTGATAAACTCTGGAATTCATTTTCCCATCAATGACAACAATCCATCCAGGCCCTGGGGCAGCAAAGCAGCCCCAAACCATGATGCTCCCTCCGCCATGTTTCACAGTGGGGATGAGGTTTTGATGTTGGTGTGCTGTGCCTTTTTTTCTCCACACATAGTGTTGTGTGTTCTTCCCAAACAACTCAATCTTGGTTTCATCTGTCCACAGTATATTTTGCCAGTAGTGCTGTGGAACATCCAGGTGCTCTTTTGCAAACTTCAAACGTGCTGCAATATTCTTTTTGGACAGCAATGGCTTCCTCCGTGGGTGTCCTCCCATGTACTCCATTCTTGTTTCATGTTTTCCTTATTGTAGATGTGTCAACAAAAATGTTAGTATGTGCCAGAGATTTCTGTAGGTCTTTAGCTGACACTCTGGGATTCTTCTTTACCTCATGCAGCATTCTGCGCTGTGCTCTTGCAGTCATTTTTACAGGACGACCGCGCCTAGGGAGAGCAGCAACAGTGCTAGACTTTCTCCATTTGTAGACAGTCTGTCTTACCGTGGACACATGAACATCAAGGCTCAAGGAGATACTTTTGTAACCCTTTCCAGCTTCATGCAAGTCAGCAATTCTTGATCGTAGGTCTTCTGAGAGCTCTTTTCTGCGAGGCATGGTTCACATCAGACAGTGCTTCTTGAAACCAGTAAACCCAAAACAGGTGTGTGTTTTTTAAGGGCAGGACAGCTGTCAGCAACACATCCAATATCATCACACTGATTGGAGTCAAAGTTGGCTCACTCCTGGCTCCAATTATCTCTGGGAGAAGTCATTAAGCTAGGGCCTCACATACTTTTTCCTCCCTGCACTGTGAATGTTTACATGTTATGTGCAATTAAACCATGGCAACATCTAATATTTGTGTAGTATTATCTTCAGCAGACTGTGTTCTTCTATTGTTGTGACTTAGATGCCGTTCAGAGCACATTTTATGCCCAATTCATGCAAAACTCCACGTAATCCCAAGGGGTTCACATACTTTTTCTTGCAACTGTAAAAGCAATCATTTCTCTTTCTCTCTGTGTGCATTCCTGCACTCATTGAGAAGTACTGAGTGAGCTGTGATTGGTCACACCTTGTCACATGGGTACAAGGCTGTTGTGAATGGCCCTGTACCATGTGACCTCTGTGATCATTCACAGATTTCACACGTAGTAAGCAATGATGTCAGAAGTGACATCTTGCTTACTACTTTGCATGTGATCACTGATTGGCCAATCAGTGATCACATTGATCGGGACCTCGTACAGAGGTCCCGTCCGACTATCGGTGTTTCACTGTGTCCGTAGGACACAGCGGGGCACCGGATCGCGGTGCTGCGCGCTCCCGGGGAGCGTGCACAAGCAGGGTGCGGGGAGGCCGTTCATAAACGGCCACCCGACCCTGCACTGCCACATCCGGCCGTTTATATACAATGACCGGTCGGGAAGTGGTTAACACACAGTTAACCCTTTGTTCACCCCTCATGTTAACCCCTTTCTGTCCAGTGCCATTAGTGCAGTGTCAGTGCATTTTGTTTAGCACTGATCACTGTATTGGTGTCACTTGGGATGTCAGTGACACCAAGTCAGTTCCCCCCAGTGTCAGAATGCCCGTTGCAGTCCCGCTATAAGTCACTGCTGCCATTATTAGTACAAATTAAAAAATAAAAAAAAAATCCCAGTATCTATACCACCATTTGTAAACACTATAACTTTCACGTAAACCAATTAATTTACACGTATTGGGATTTTTTTCAGCAAAGACATGGAGCAGAATACATTTTGGCCTTAATTTATGACGAAATGTGATATTTTAAATTTGTTTACTGGACATTTAAAGAAATTCCTAAATCACTTGTGAGCTACTAATTATAATCAAAAATAGCAAAAAGTCAAAAAATATTGTTTTTTTTTTCTCAAAATTGATGCTTTTTTTTTTATAGCGCAAAAAATAAAAAGTGCACAAGCGATCAAATACCACCAGAAAAAAGCTCAATTCGTGAGAAAAAAAATGACGTAAATGTAATTTAGGTGCAGCGTTGTATGACCGCGCAATTGTCAGTTAAAGTAACGCAAAAATTGGCCTGGTCAGGAAGAGGGGGGGGGGGGGGGAATCCTCTGGAGGGCGAGGGATTAAAGTATATAAACAAAATCTCATACAAGCCTTAATGTGACACTAAGCAATATCCTTATTTTTCAAAAAATCATTCATACACATCCATTGCTTAACCACTTGCCTACCAGGTACTTACCCCCCTTCCTTACCAGGCCAATTTTCAGCTTTCAGCGCTGCTGCACTTTGATTGACAATTGCGCGGTCATGCAACATTGTACCCATATGAAATTTTGATCATTTTTTTCTCACAAATAGAGCTTTCTTTTGGTGGTATTTAATCGCCACTGGGCACTTTACTTTTTGCGCTATAAATAAAAAAAGTGCAAAAAAATTTGAAAAAAAAAAAAAGTTTCTTTGTTTCTATTATAAAATTTTTTCAAACAGGTATTTTTTCTCCTTCACTGATGTGCGTTGATGAGGCAGCACTGATGGGCACTGATAGGCGGCACTGATGGGCACTGATAGGCAGCACTACAGGACACTGATAGGCAGTACTAATGAGGTGGCACGGATAGGCGGCACTGATAGACAGCACTAATGAGGTGACACAGATAGGCGGCACTAATATGCAGCACTGATAGGCGGCACTGATAGGTGACACTGATGATGGGTACTGATAGACGGCACTGACTGGCATCACTGCTGGGCACTGACTGGTGGCACTGACTGGCACAACCCCTGGGCACTGACTGGTGGCACTGACTGGCAGCACTGCTGGGCTGCACTGGTGGGTGGCACTGGTTGGCAGCACTGGTGGGAGGGCACAGGTGGGTGGCACTGGGTGGACACAGGTGGGTGGGCACAGGTGGGTGGCACTGCTGGGCACAGGTAGGTGGCACTTCTGGGCACAGGTGTGTGACACTGCAGAGTGGCACAGGTGGGTGCACTGCTGGGCACAGGTGGGTGATCTGCTGGGCACAGGTAGGCGGAGCTAGTAGTGGGCGCACTGCTGGGCACAGGTGGGCGGAACTTGCGGGTGGCACTGCTGGGCACCGATCATCAGGGCACTGATCATCAGTGCCCTGATGATCGGTGCTGATCCCCGCTCTGACAACTGCCGGTTCTCGGCAGTACTTTCCTCACGATCTGACAGCGTGAGGAAAGTGCAGCCGAGAACCGGCACTTGCATTTCCCTGTGATCAGCGTGTCATTGGACACCGCTGATCACGTGGTAAAAGGCCGCTGTGATTGGCCTTTTTACCACATCACGTGATCAGCTGTGTCCGTAGGACACAGCGATCACGGAGATCGCCGGGCGGGGCGCCTCCTGGGCGCGCGCAGGAGAGCGCGTTCTGGGAGGACGTCATATGAACTGGCCGGCCGCAGTGAAGCCGTCATTCGGCTATCTGCGGTCGGCTACTAGTTTTAATGAACCTGTCATTTTATTTTCATGGACTTTTCATGAAATTGTTACTTTGTTTTTTCTGCTTCCTTGCAATGTCTTCCGTGATTTTCTGTTTGTTTAAAATCAGCATTGCATGTTGGTTGTGGCCTTATCTCTGTACTATACAAATCCCATAGTCCATAGTGCATTTCAGGAGCGAGCAAGAGAGAGAGTGGCTGCACACCGAAACACAGCAGGAGCATGGAGAACAAAAATAGCCACCTTTTAACAGGATGTCAGCAGCAAAAAGAAAAGGAATTTGGAGATCTGGAGGAGGCTGAGATCAATAGAAGGAAATGTTTTTGACTTAGGAATACATGTTTGAATAAAATATATATATATTTTAAAACCAGAATTTAGTGACGATTTAACATTTTATGTCATTTCAGAATTGCAATTTAATATGTTAACCCCTCGCCCTCCAGAGGATTTCCCCCCCCCCCCCCCCCCCCCTTCTTGACCGTGCCATTTTTTGTGATACGGCGCTGCGTTAATTCAACTGGCAATTGTGCGGTCATGCAATGCTGCACCCAAATGAAATTTATGTCCTTTTTTTCCCCACAAATAGAGCTTTCTTTGGGTGGTATTTGATTGACTCTGCGTTTTTTTTTTTTTTTTTTTGCTATAAATGAAAAAAGACCAACAATTTTGAAAAAAAAAAATATTTTTTACTTTTTGCTGTAAAACATGTCCAGTAAACATACAAAAATACCAAATAAGTGCCGCGCTCCTGATTAATACTGAAGTGATATAAGTTGCAAAATATATTTTTTCTTGGCATATATTTTTTCTTGGGATTTGTCACTTTTATCACCAGAGACTTATTTATTTAATTTATTTTTTGATCACCTTTCAGAAATTGTCTTTTGATCACATTATCACATTGTTTATTAGTCACTTTTAATTATCATTAGAGACTTTAATATTGTTATATTTATACTAATTTATTTAATATATATATATATATTTTTTTTGTGTGTGATCGCTTTTTGCTCTGTATTTTTAATCACGTATATATTTTGTAACTTGTATCATTTTAGTATTAATCAGGAGCGCGGCACTTATTTGGTATTTTTGTATGTTATACACACGTTGTTTGAATATGCGATTAGTGCCGGCGAACCTATTTTTGATTATAATTAGTAGCTCACAAGTAATTTAGGAATTTCTTTAAATGTCCAGTAAACAAATTTAAAAAATCAAATTTTGTCATAAATTTAGGCCAAAATGTATTCTGCTCCGTGTTTTTGCTAAAGAAAATCCCAATACGTGTAAATTAATTGGTTTACGTGCAAGTTATAGCGTCTACAAATGGCGGTATAGATACTGGGATTTTCTTTTTTTTTTATACTAGTAATGGCGGCGATCAGCGACTTATAGTAGGACTGTGGCGGGCATTCTGACACTGGGGGGGGGGGGAACTGACTTGGTGTCACTGACATCCCCAGTGACACCAATACAGTGATCAGTGCTAAAAAAAAGCACTGACACTGTACTAATGGCACTGGGCAGGAAGGGGTTAATATCTGGGGCGATCAAAGGGTTACTGTGCTGGGAGTGTTTTACTTTGTAAGCACACTGCTTTGTATTGCTCTGCTATTAAGAGCAATGCAAAGCAGCATGCTGGAGCTGACAGGGGAGAGGTCTGTAATTACATATAGACCTTTCCCCCATCAGTGTTCCTCGACAATCGGCGGGGTGCCGGCGGGTGATTTCCATCTGGGACCCGGTGATCGACAGCTGTAGCCGCCCAACGACAGCGGGGGTAGGGCGCACGCGCGGCATGCGCATGCCCTCTACCTGGAAATATAAAAACACGTATACTGTATATACGTGATTTTGTGCAGCCCTGCCGCCCTCTAGCAGTAGTTCTGCTATAGGACGATCAGAAGCAGATTTAAACAGGCGGTTTTCTCTAATCACTTGACCTCCAGAAGGTTTTACCCCCTTCATGAAAAGGGCATATGTTTGCTATTCAGCACTGCACTACTTTAACTGTCACTTGCTCAGTCATGAAACACTGTATGCAAATGGTATTTTTATCATTTTTTTCACACAAATACAGCCCTGGCCAAAAGTTTTGAGAATTACACAAATATTAATTTTCACAAACTTTTTGTCAGATGTTACTATGGTATACTGAAGTATAATTACAAGCATTTTATAAGTGCCAAAGACTTTTATTGACAATTACATTATATTTATGAGTCAATATTTGTGGTGTTGGCCCTTCTTTTTCAAGACCTCTGCAATTCGCCCTGGCATGCTGTCAATCAACTTTTGGGCCACATTCTGACTGATGGTAGCCCATTCTTGCATAATCAATAATTGGGGTTTGTCAGGATTTTGGGTGTTTACTTGTTCACCCGCCTCTTGAGTATTGGCCACAAGTTCTCAATGGGATTAAGATCTAGGGAGTTTCAATGGACCCAAAATTTTGATGTTTTGTTCCTCAAGCCACTTAGTTATCACTTTAGCCTTATGGCAAGGGGCCCCATCGTGCTGGAAAAGTCATTGTTCCTCAGCAAACTGTTCTTGGATGGTTGGGAGAAATTGCTCTCGGAGGATGCTTTTGGATCATTCTTGGTCACATGGCTGTGTTCTTAGGCAAAATTGGGAGTGATCCCACTCCCTTGGCTGAGAAGCGACCCTACAAATAAATGGTCTCAGGATGCTTTACTGTTGGCATGACAGAGGACTGATGGTAACACTCACCTTTTCTTCTCCGGACACATTTTTTTCTGGATGCCACAAACAATCAAAAAGAAGATTCATCAGAGAAAATGACTTTCCCCCAGTCCTCAGAAGTCCAATCCCTGGACCTTTTGCAGAATATCAGTCTGTCCCTGACATTTTTCCTGAAGAGAAGTGGCTTCTTTGCTGCCCTTCTGGACACCAGGCCATCCTCCAAAAGTCTTTGCCTCACTGTGCATGCCGATGCATCACACCTGCCCGCTGCCATTCCTGAGCAAGCCCTGCACTGGCAGTACCCCGATCCCGCAGCTGAATCAATTTTAGGAGACGTCCTGGTGCTTGCTGGACTTTCTTGGGCAACCTGAAGCCTTCTTCACAACAATTGATCCTCTCTCCTTGAAGTTCTTGATGATCCAATAAATGCTGGATTTAGGTGCAATCTTAATAGCAGCAATATCCTTGCCTGTGAATCCCTGTTCATGCAAAGCAATGATGACTGCACATATTTCCTTACAGGTAAATTAATATTTGTGTCATCATCAAAACATTTGGCCAGAGCTGTAGAGTTTTCTTTTGGTGGTATTTACTCCCCACTGGGTTTTTATTTTTTTTTTCTGTATAAACGAACAAATTAAATATATAACACATTTTTCTTAGTTTCTCTTTTTTTTGTTTTGCATTTTTTACACTTTTTTTCTCTTTTTGACATTTTGTTTTCTATTTTTTATACATCCTGTTATCAGAGTAGTTCACTATGACTCTAGTGATACTATACTACTTTGGGGGTTTGATGGGGGATTTTTTTTTTACACTATTATTGCTTATAACAGTAATAACAACTGTTATAAGAAATAGTTAAATTGCATGAATGGCTTTCCATTCATGAGAGCTTGATTACTATTGGGATCTGTGATTGGCTACATCTGTGGGCCAATCACTGCATCTCAATACTAAGCAAAAAAGTCATGAATGGAAGCCATTCATGACTGTTTTGTTGACATTCTGATCAAGCGATCACCATGACCAATCATCATGTTGATCGCGGTAATCCCATAAACACAGCGGTCATGGAATCGTGCCACTGCATGCCCAATGGGTGTACCAGTATGCATCTTCACAGCGACAAACCAGTACATAGTGGTGCCTGCAGCTGCCACCCGCTTGCAGTACATTTACTGTGAGCGGGTTAGCAAGTGGTTAAAATAATACCTTGTGACCCATGAAGGTACTTGTTCAGACATTTCCTGTTACAGGGTAAGAGCACTCCCAGAGTTGTCCAATTGTGCACCTAGGTTGTCACCCAGTTACATGGGCTTCCAATGGAGACTGGAGAAAGTGACTGAAAAGAGGCAAGGAAGAATGAATGGAATGAGGGATGAAAAAAATGGTGAAAAAAGGATTTTGTAAGAAAAAAAATTATATATATATATATATATATATATATATATATATATATATATATATTATATATATATACACACTATATTGCCAAAGGTATTGGGCCCCACCCTCCAAATCATTGGATTCAGGTGTTCCAATCCCCTCCATGGACACAGGTGTATACAATCAAGCCCCTAGGCATGCAGACTGCTTCTACAAACATTGGTGAAAGAATGGGTCGCTCTCAGGAGCTCAGTGAATCCAAGCGTGGTCCCGTGATAGGTGGCCACCTGGGCAATAAGTCCATCCGTGACATTTCCTGGTTACTAAATATTCCACGCTCAACTGTTAGTGGGATTATAACAAAGTGGAAGCAACTGGGAACAACAGCAACTCAGACACCAAGTGGTAGGCCACGTCACACGACAGAGAGGGGTCAGCGCATGCTGAAGAGCACAGTGCGCAGAAGTCGCCATCTGTCTGCAGAGTCAATAGCTAAAGACCTCCAAACTGCATGTGGTCTTTAAATTAGCACAACAACAGTACATAGAGAGCTTCGTGGAATGGGTTTCCATGGCTGAGCAGCTGCATCCAAGACTTCCATCACCAAGTGCAATGCATGCACTTGATGATATAAGTGGTGTTAAAGCACGCTGCCACTGTACTTTAGAGCAGTGTTCTCTGGAGTGACAAACCATGCTTCTCTGTCTGGCAATCCGATGGATGTGTCTGGGTTTGGCAGTTCCAGGAAATCGGTACTTGCCTGACTGCATTGTGCCAAGTGTAAAGTTTGGTGGAGGGGGGGATTATGGTGTGGGGTTGTTTTTCAGGGCTTGGGCTTCCAGTGAAGGGAACTCTTTAAGGCGTGAGGATACCAAGACATTTTTGACAATTTAATGCTCTAACTTTGTTGAAACAGTTTGGGATGGCCCCTTCCTGTTCCAACATGACTGTGCTGTGTACCAGTGCACAAAGCAAGGTCCATAAAGACATGGAGGAGCCAGTTTGGGGTGGAGGAACTTGACTGGCCTGCACAGAGCCCTGACCTCAACCCCATAGAACACCTTTGGGATGAATTAGAGTGGAGACTGTGAGCCAGGCCTCCTCCCCCGACATCAGTGCCTGACCTGACAAATGTGCTTCTGGAAGAATGGTCCAACCTTCCCATAGACACCCTCCTAAACCTTGTGGACTGCCTTCCCAGAAGAGTTGAAGCTGTTATAGCTGCAAAGGGCGGGGCCAACTCAATATTGAACCCTGCGGACTAAGACTGGGGGGTCATTAAAGGTCATGTGCGTGTAAAGGCAGGCCGACCAATACTTTTGACAATATAGTGTGTATATAGTGTGTATGTATATATACTGTATATACATATATATATACAGTATATACACCACAGGTCAGGTGCAATGCTTTGGCCAATCACAGAGCATGATTATGTCACAAGGGGTGGGGCCCAGTGACAGAAATGTCATCCCGATACAGCTGTCATATGGTGGGAGCCAGCGTCAAGAGAGGTTCATGGTTTTTTTTTTCTTATTTGGCTTGAGAATGGTGCTGGGCATCATGATTGACTTTGGATCTACTTGGGGGGGGGGGCTTTTTTTTTTTTTTGGTGAGTGAGTAGTGGTACCATGTACCCCATACTCATTCACATTGGGGGGGGCGGGATCTGGTGGCCCCTTTGTTAAAGGGGGCTTCCAGATTCAGATAAGCCCACGCCCAAAGACCCCCAGCCATGGTTGTGGGGAAGAGGCCTCATCCCCATCAACATGGGGACAAGGTGCTTTGGGGGGAGCACTCCTTGCCCCAAAGCACCCCCACACACTTTAAGGGCAGGTGGCCTGGTACGGTTCAGGGCTAACAGTTTGATATGGATTTTTGGAGGGACCCAATGTCATTTAAACAACAAAAATTGGCATAGGGTTCCCCTCAAAATCCATACCAGTCCCAAAAGGGTTTGGTATGGATGGGGACCCACGCTGTTTTTTTTTTTCATTTTAATTGCGGGCAATTCTACATTCATTTTACATTCAGCTGTCAACTAACAGTGATCTAATTAACAGTAAGCTAATCAACAACCAAGCACCCAGACAATGCTTTCATTATTCAGGGAGTCCAGGCAGAAAACACTGTCAACAAACCCACCCCTGAATACAAAAAGTCCATTACACATGCTGTCTTTCAGGTGTTTGCCTTCACTTGTATCATCTGTCCATCATATGACAAAACTCATATAATATTCCAACAGTCTGAAAAGTGGAATTCCTCTATCTTCATAGATTTCTTGAGGGAGATTGTTGATAAATATTTCTGTCCCAAGTGGAAGAGGTTCTCCAAGCCAGTCTGTAGGAAGGCTCCATATTTCCTCTGACCATTCATCTGTTTAAGATTAATATTACACTTTTCCATCCAAACTACCACAAAACAAAATACTGATAAGTAATTAAGGGAATATTACGTTAGAAGCAGCATTTCCATTTACCAGAAATGAGAGGTTATTTCTAAGAAAACAAAACGGGCTGCAACAACTTACACAGGAGATGAGAAATCCAAAACTAAAGAAACTTAACTAGTACATTTACACATGAAATGGAGACAGCATAACAAATTGAATGCAGTGTATGTACATATTTTTCCTTCAATCCCTCCCTTTTGTCACAAAGTGACAACATATTCGTTGATTATAGTTTTTGTCTCCAATATGAATGAGAGTCTGCCAAATCCTGGCTGAAAAAACACATGCATAGATTTATCACGATGTACACCATTTAAAATTACTGCTAGGCATAGTAGGACAAGCATACCCTAACCCAGGGGTGGGCAAACTTTTTGACTTGAGGGCCGCAATGGGTTCATATATTGGACCCGGGGGCCGGACCAAGAGTAGATGAATGATGTGTATGTGTCATCCATAGTAAGTATAGTAATATTCCCCCATAGTAAGCATAGTAATTAATCCCCCATATAGTAATTCATCCCCCATAGTAATTCATCCCCCATATAGTAATTCATCCCCCATAGTAATTCATCCTTCATATAGTAATTCATCCCCCATAGTAATTCATCCCCCATATAGTAATTCATCCCCCATAATAATTCATCCCCCATAGTAATTCATTCCCCCTATAGTAATTCATCCCCCATAGTAATTCATCCCCCATAGTAATTCATCCCCCATAGTAATTCATCTCCCATATAGTAATTCATCCCCCATAGTAATTCATCCCCCATATAGTAATTCATCCCCCATAGTAATTCATCCCCCTATAGTAATTCATCCCCCATAGTAATTCATCCTCCATAGTAATTCATCCCCCATAGTAATTCATCCCCCCTATAGTAATTCATCCCCCATAGTAATTCATCCCCCATATAGTAATTCATCCCCCATAGTAATTCATCCCCCATATAGTAATTCATCCCCCATATAGTAATTCACCCCCCCTATAGTAATTCATCCCCCATATAGTAATTCATCCCCCATAGTAATTCATCCCTCATATAGTAATTCATCCCCCCTATAGTAATTCATTCCCCATATTAATTCATCCCCCATATTAAGTCCCAAAGTCCCCCCTGTGTCAATTCACTTACCTTTGCTCCACGCGTTCCTCTCGCCGTGTGTTCCCGCGCCGTTCCGGTGTAGCATGAAAATCTGTCTCCTATGAGGATCTGTCCCCCTCGACGTATCTGCGCATGTGCCAGTTTCAGGCATTAGCAGCCGATCGGCGATCTCCGGAACATGCGCAGATACGTCGAGGGGGACAGATCCTCATAGGAGACAGATTTTCATGCTACACCGGTTTTCAGGGCGGACTGTGAGAGGAGCCTAGCTCCGCGGGCCGGATTAAAAGGTACGCCGGGCCGTATACGGCCCGCGGGCTGTAGTTTGCCCATTGCTGCCCTAACCTATCAGTAAAGGAGGTGGTGTCTACTAATGTTAGGTCTCGTTTCTTTTTTTCTGGATCAATTCCAAATCCCCTGGCATAACTACCAATGGTTGCCTAGTCCATGGGGTAGGCAATACCCTATCCATGAATATTTTAAAGGGTGATAACTTGGTGGTCTTGTTCGGTGTCATTTTAATCTCTGCTAATACTGCAGGTAAATAAGATTCACAATATTTTACATATCTATTTAAATTTCATTCTTTAAACCTGGGCAGAGCTTTATGGGTGATAAGGTATATGAAATTTCCATGCTATAGCCAATCATTCTGTTACCTGTTGAGTCACCTTGGATACAAAGGCTGGTCCCTTGTCTGCGTCAATACTTACTGGGCATCCCCACCATGCTCCTTACAGAGGATTTGGGGGCAACGTGTTTGCATCCTCTTTATTGGTCACAAAAGCTTCCGGCCATCAGCTAAACGTATCCACTACTACCAGGAGATACTTACCTCTCGTATGGTTGAGCAAATGTGTGAAATCAATTTGTAATTCTTGAAAGGGAACACTGGTCATATTTTGCCTGGGTTGCTCCAAAGACATATGATGCAGCATCCTATTTGCTCCTGTTTGCGTTTATAAAGATTTTTTTATACAGAAACTTTCTGTATTTCTCCTTCTACCACCCGCACCCTCTATGCCCTATATTGTTAAATTGTGCAATGATGAGGGGAGCGCTATGCTGAGGGATACCTATGATTGTCTCTCCCTTTGACATTAGACCATTCATGTCCAATGTCAATCCTTTCCTTTTCCAGTACTTCACATCCTCCTCTGTGGCAATATACTGTAGTTCAAGGAGCAGGGACTGCTCTGGTAACATGAAGGGCTCTGAGGTGTCATCTGGAATGCCGTAGGTGAGGACAAAAGCTGTGTGTTGGCTTGTTTGGCCACCTGGTCAGCCAATGCATTGCTTAAATCGATCATAGTATAATACTGTGTATCATCTGGAATGGAGGTAATCAGTGAGGGTACATCTGGGACAATGGGTGCTACCGGAATAATGAGGCTGTTTATGGCCCTCAGATCTTGCACTAGGTGAAAAGTACCGTCAGCGTTCTTCACTGGATTTACTGGGATGTTGTATGGGGAAATCACAGGTTTTAAAACTCCCTCTTCAAGGAGCTTCTCTACTATTGGCATACCATCAGTCTTTTCTTGTGACGGGGATACTGCTTTTGGTATACTGGGCCAGTTCCAGGTTTAAGTCTGGCTTTGTAAGTCGTACAGGAAATGTACCCTACATCTAACTTACTGTTCGCCCAGACTGAGGTGACTCCATGTGCACTCCTTCCTCCTCATTTACTTTGATTGTGGCGCCAATCTTCCCCAACAAATCTCGACATAAAAGATTCACAGGGCATCCCGGTATGATTTTGAGCGAATGATATACAATGTGCCCTATTCCATATGGGTTTGATACACTTAATGGTGGAGTTTCCCGTGTTTTGACCTGGATGCCCGTTATCCCCACAGAGGGTTTACACTCAACACGGAAATACATTAGTATTCTTTCAACTGTAAGGGCAACTTCAGGTAACTGTTAAAAATCTCTAGTAAGTTGGGGACAAATAAGAAAGGGGCTATCTACAGCCATGCCTTCTTCGTTCAATGTCATAATTGTTCCCATCTTACAGAGGAGATCCCTTCCTAAAACATTTACAGGGTGTCCAGGAATTATACAAAATTCATGGCACAGATGGTTGTCTACCCCTTCTCTTACAGGAAGAGGTGGGGGTTTTCTTTATTTCTATCATTGCTCCACCAATCCCTATTGAAGGTTCACATTCAAAAAGTGGTCCCACACAATGATCCTCCCTGTGGTCAGGTGCATTGCTTTGACCAATCACAATGCACACGTCAGGGTGCAGTGCATTGTGGGGAAAATAGCCTGCCGAACGCCCGTACCATTTGTGTGTTTGCCAAACACACGAATGGCCCATGTTTGAGTTGAACTTAGGTTCAACTCGAACATGTAGCCCATCACTAGTCATAATTATTAGTGGATTCTGTTCAGATGTATGTGAGGCCACAGGACATGTGAGGGAAATTTCACCTTCAGGACACCCTTATTGGGGATTTGATTCCTTCCAATTAAGGGGGTATTTTATTGGTGGGTTTCTGCATCTGGGTTCTTTGGGAGTTCTTATCTGTCTTTGTTCACTCGTTCTGTTACCCATGTCCCTGTCCTTGTTTGTGCACTTACCTTTCCACTGTCCTTCTTGTCCACAAGCAAAACAAACTTCATTTTTCTTCGCCTGTCTATACCTCTTCCACCTCTAAATCCTCCTCTATACCTACCATACTCTCCGTCTCTTGGATAATTACTTTGTTGCAATCCTTGGAAATGGTCCTTGTTACAAGGCTTGGGAACCTCAAAAACGTCCTTTTCTAGCACCCTCTTCTCAAAGTCCTTTGCTGTCATTTCAGTCCAGTCTGAGATCAACTGTTTCACCAAGAGACATACGTCTGGTCTAAATCCCGCCATTAATGCCTGAATATATATATATATAGTGAATATTAAAATAAATGAAATCTTGTAAGCTGCTATGACACCTATTGAACTAATTGTGCCAAACTAAATAAAATAGTAGATCACTCACACCATACACATACCCATACAAATGTGGCAGCAATATGCAAATACAAGAAATTAGTGCCGCGCGCTCCACTATCCAATATACATGTAAAAACTTCCAAACTTATAAGTCTCTTCCAAAGTTTATATATCTCTTCCAAAATTAAACATAATGTCCATGTTGCATCCGTAATAATACGCTCCTTCAAGTGATGTGGACAAATCAACTTTTACTTGGTTAACCTCTGGTGTGTTATCATAACAACCACTTGTGCACCTTCATCAGTTGTGCTCTCTCACCTGATAAATATGACCAAACCATTAAAGGAGGTCATATATAGCTTGTGTCCCTTGTGCGGACTGTGGATGGATTGGATAGTAATCCTAAAGGGTCTGAATCCCCTCTCACTGCTTTACTAGGGACAATTTAGACAGGATCCAATTAACCTACCAGCATGTCTTTGGAGTGTAGGAGGAAACCGGAGTACCCGGAGGAAACCCACGCAGGCACAGGGAGAACATGCAAACTCCAGGCAGGTGGTGCCGTGGTTGGGATTTGAACCAACGACCCGAGTACTGCCAGGGATCACCAGCAGGAGAAAGGAGGTCCTGATTTCTCTATACAGATCTTTATGTCACTAGAGGGGTCACCAACAAGAGGAAGGAGGTCCTAATCACTCTATACAGATCTTTATATCACTAGAGGGGTCACCAGCAGGAGGAAAGAGGTCCCAATTCCTCTATACAGATCTTTATATCACTAGAGAGGTCACCAGCAGGGACGAAGGAGGTCCTGATTCCTCTACATTGATCTTTATATAACTACAGGGGTCACCAGCAGGAGAAAGGAGGTCCTGATTACTCTATACAGATCTTTATATCACTAGGGGTGTTACCAGCAGAAGGAAGTAGGTCCTGATTCCTCTATACAGATCTTTCTATCACTAGAGGGGTCACCAATAAGAGGAAGGAGGTCCTAATCCCTCTATACAGATCTTTATATCACTAGAGGGGTCACCAGCAGGAGGAAGGAGGTCCTGATTCCTCTACATAGATCTTTATATAACTACAGGGGTCACCAGCAGGAAAAAGGAGGTCCTGATTTCTCTATACAGATCTTTATATCACTAGAGGGGTCACCGACAAGAGGAAGGAGGTCCTTATTCCTCTATACAGATCTTTATATCACTAGAGGGGTCACCAACAGGAGGAGGAAGGAGGTCCTGATTCCTCTATACAGATCTTTATATCACTAGAGAGGTCACCAACAAGAGGAAGGAGGCCCTAATCCCTCTATAAAGATCTTTAAAACACTAGAGGGGTCACCAGCAGGAGGAAGGAGGTCCTGATTCCTCTATAAAGATCTTTATAACACTAGGGGGGTCACCAGCAGGAGGAAGGAGGTCCTGATTCCTCTATACAGATCTTTATATCACTAGAGGGGTCACCAACAGGAGGATGGAGGTCCTAATCCCTCTATACAGATCTTTATATCACTAGGGGTGTCACCAGCAGGAGGAAGGAGGTCCTGATCCCTCTATATAGATCTTTATATCACTAGAGGAGTCACCAGCAGGAGGAAGGATGTCCTGATTCCTCTATATAGATCTTTATATCACTAGGGGTGTCACCAGCAGGAGGAAGGAGATCCTGATTCCTCTATATAGATCTTTATATCACTAGAGGGGTCACCAGCAGGAGGAAGGAGGTCCTGATTCCTCTATATAGATCTTTATATCACTAGCAGGGTCACCAGCAGGAGGAAGGAGGTCCTGATTCCTCTACATAGATCCTTATATCACTAGAAGGGTCACCGGCAGGAGGATGGAGGTCCTAATCCCTCTATACAGATCTTTATATTATTATTATACAGGATTTATGGCGCCAATAGTTTGCTCAGCGCTTTACAATATAACGGGAGACAATACAGCAACAATACAGTTCAATACAAGAGGGAAAGGAGTACCCTGCTCCTTGGAGCTTACAATCTAGGAGGGAGGGGCTAGTGGTACAAGAGGTAGTAACTGTGGGGGATGGAGTGGTTGGAAGAGTAGAAGATTCCAGTATTAGCTGAGGGCAGGATAGGCTTCCCTGAAGAGATAGGTTTTCAGAGATCACCTAAAAATGAGCAGAGTAGGCGACAGTCTGATAAATTGGGGTAGAGAGTTCCAAAGGATGGGGGAAGCTCTGGAAAAGTCCTGGAGACAAGCAGGGGGAGGAGGAGACAACGGAGCTAGAGAGCAGGAGGTTTTGCAAGGAGTGCAGAGGACGGTTTGGGTGATATTTGGAGACAAGATCGTTGATGCAATTTGGGGCAGAGTTATAAATGGCTTTATACTTTATTGTTAGTGTTTTGAATTTTATCCGTTGGGCAACGGGAAGCCAGTGGAGGGATTGGCAGAGAGGGGTGGAGGACACTGAGTGGACGTCAGTGGAGGGATTGGCAGAGAGAGGTGGCAGATACAGAACGGTTAGCAAGGTGGATGAGTCTGGCAGTAGCATTCATGATAGACTGAAGAGGGGATAGCCTGCGATGAGATAGGCCAGTGAGGAGGGAGTTACAATAGTCAAGGCAAGAGATATAACAAGGGAGTGGATATGTTGCTTAGTGGTTTCTGAGGTTAGGAACGGGCGTATCTTGGAGATGTTGCGGAGGTGAAGTCTACAAGATTTGGACAGTGATTGGATTTGGGGGGGTGAAAGGACAGATGAGAGTCTAGGATTACACCTAGTACCCTGGCATGAGGCGAGGGACTGATGGTGGTGTTATTGATCTTGATGGAGGAGTCAGGGGAGGGGGCATGGGCTGGAGGGAACACTAAGAGCTCAGTTTTGGAAAGATTGAGTTTGAGGAAGTGGAGTGACATCCATGCTGATATGTCACTTAGTAGGTTAGTAATGTGAGAGGAGACTGAAGGGGTGAGGTGAGGAGTAGAAAGATAGATTTGTGTGTCATCAGCATATAGATGGTACTTAAAGCCATGGGAGTTTATCAAGTGACCAAGGGAGGAGGTGTAGATGGAGAAGAGAAGGGGTCCAAGGACAGAACCTTGAGGGACCTCTACAGAAAGAGGGAGCGAAGAGGAGGAGGCAGCATTATAGGTAACGCTGAAGGAGCGCTGCGATAGGTAGGAGGAGAACCTGGAGAGAGCAGAGTTTCGGAGGCCAAGAGAGTGGAGTTTTTTGAGGAGGAGGGGGTGGTCAACTGTATCAAAAGCCGCAGAGAGGTCAAGTAGTAAGAGTATGGAGTAGTGGCCATTGGTTTTAGCTGTTAGTAGATCATTAGTGGGTTTTAGTAGGGCAGTTTCAGTGGAGTGTAGTGAGCGAAAGCCAGACTGTAAAGGGTCAAGAAGGTTGTTGTCGGTGCGGTGGGAGCTCAGGCAATTGTAGACTAAGCGTTCCAGGAGTTTAGAGGTGTCACCAGCAGGAGCAAAGAGGTCCTGATTCCTGATGGCCTTAAAAGTGATAAGGGGACTCGGGTACTGCCCTGAGGGACATGAATCAGTGAAAACTTTTTTTTCAAAAAGTACCGTTTTTAAAAAGGCAATCATTTGTCATTGCTGATAGTAAAACATTTTTTTGAAATTTTCCTTTAAATATCATGCCTTGGGGGTTCCGTTAAACTACTTGAAAAATTGCACATCTGTATAATGTATAGAACCTGCTACAGCAGAACTGACATTTTAAAAAAATGACATCTTTATAAACCCCCCAATCTATACCACATTTGTTTTTTAATGTATTTTTTGCTTATATTATTTATTTGAATTATTATTTTTGTATTTAATTGTTTCATTTTTTCAGGGAGAGTATTCTCCCTTCTGTCTTATATAGTGTGGGGTGGATACTGTGCACTGTGAGAGCGCAGTGCATTGAGGGGTGTTTGGCGGTCGAACAATTGGTGGTGCCTTCACACCGTAACCCTTCAGAGTAATTCTTGACGAGTTCAGGATTGGACCCTGCTTTAAAAATTCAAACTATGTACACCTGTCAAACGGGGTGCAGAAAAATTGGGCCTTGGGTGTTGGTGGAGCCTGAACACTGTAACTCCTCACAGTTACTATTGGTGGGCAAAGGAATGGGCCCTGCAGTTACAAATTGTCAACAATTAGAGAAAAAAGGTTAAAAATGGAAATTATATGCACCTGTCAAACAGGTGCAGAAAAATTTGGCCTTGGGTGTTGGTGGAGCCTGAACGCTGTAACTCCTCACACTTACTCCTGCTGGGCCCTGCAGTTAAAAATTGCTAACAATTACAGAAAAATGGTAAAAATGATGTTACATGCATCTGTGAAACAAGGGCCGAAAAGTTTGGCCTAGGGTGTTGGTGGTGCCCTAAACAAAAAAAAAATTATTGGAAGCTAGCAAAATCAGGATTCAGTAATAGGATAGGCGGCATAGGCAGTCTTCAAGGGATCCCAGATCCCTAACAAATGTAATCAGTTACATCAGCATCAGGGGCAAGGTAGTTGATGTTGATCCAGGACTGATTCATTTTGATAAATGTCAGCTGAGTCAATGGAGTCTGTGGACAGACGCACACTTTTATCCATCACAAAACCTGGATGCAGGACAGGCCAGTAGCTTGATGGCATTTTGACCACATTCTTCCTTTGACAGAATGAAGCCTCAGAAACACGTTGTCCAGGAAATGGTAACCTCCCATTGTCTGCAAAGGTATTACACAAATTGTTTTCAAGGTGTCCTCAAGATATTTCATCCTCTGCTCCCTCTGCGAAGACTGGCTGAGCTCTGCAAACTTTACCCTTGTAAGGGCTCGTTGACACTTGACTTATTTCTAACTTGTGCTAAACGCCCCTATAGCGTTTGACAGGCGTTAGACAGGCGCTTGTGAAACCTTTTTAACGCTCCTAAAACGTTCCCTAAACGCTCCCCAAACGCCCTATGCGTGGTTTTGAGGCATTTGATAGGCGTTTGCCAAGCGTTAAAACCGCATCACAAATGCCGATAATGAAGTTAAATGGTCTTAACGCTCCGCAAACGCCTCGTAACCGCCTTGAAACCGCGTTGCAAATGCCTGCCAGGCGTTTGAGGAGCAGCACCATAGACTTGAATGGGAAGCTTCAACTGCTTCAGTGTGAACAGCACTGTGTGCTGCCATGTGCAGAATTTTCATAGGCGTTTGGGAAGCGTTAAAAACGCTTCCCAAACACCTGTCTGACGCCTGCTGACAAAGCTAGTGTGAACTAAGCCTAACAAGGATCAAGAAGGGTTGCCAGCCAGTATTGATCCCTCTCCCTGATAACACGATTCCTTGGTTCCTTACACAGAATCAAGGAGCCCCTGCAGCGTAAGTTTGAGGAGGCAGAAGATTCTGAGTCCTCTGGGTCATTGAGGATGACATTGTCAGTAACTACCTCCTCCCAGCCATGTACTACTCCTGGCTGGATTTCTGGGGACTGAAAACACCCCTTGAAGACTGCTGTATGTGATCCTCTACTTCCATGCTGCTGCAATCCTCCTCCTCTTCCTCCTCCTGCCATGTGTTCTGCGGCCCTGCAGGAATGGTTTCTGCATAAACGGGGCCTTGGGAGGACAGGAAATCCTCCTCTTCCACCTGCTGTTCAGCCTCAAATGCCCTGTCCATGATTCCACACAGCGTGTGCTCCAGCAGGAAGACTAGAGGGATAGTGTCACTGATGCATGCAGTGTCGTGGCTCACCATCCTTGTGGCCTCCTCAAATGGTGACAGGACAGTGCATGCATCCATTATCAGCAGCCTCTGGCATGGCGAAAAGAAGCCAAGCTCCCAAGAGCCTGCCCTTGTGCCATATTCACACAGATACTTATTAATGGCCCTCTGCTGCATGTGCAGCCACTGCAGCATAGTCAAAGTTGAGTTCCACCAAGTGGTCATGTCACAAATGAGTCGGTTGGTGGGCAGGTTGAATTCCTGTTGAATTTCAGCCAGCTAAACACTGGCCGTGTATGACCGCTGGAAATGGCCACAAACATTTCTGGCCTGCCTCAGAAGATCTTGAAAGCCTGGGCACCCCTATAACACCACACAAGGCTGCACTTATAACATCGCACAAGGCTGCCTCTATAACACTGCAAAAGACTGCTGTATAAGCAGCCTTATTTATGTGGGGTGTGGACTTAGCCCCTGAGCCATGATTGGCCAAAGTCACCAAGATTTTGGCCAATCATGGCTCTTCCTGTGAACTGAAACTGTGATTGGCCAAAGCATTGCACCTGACCTGACCCTAAGCGCATTACAATATGGGGCGCAAACTTCCTGTTGAACACCCCAAACATTCAAGTGTTCGGCGAACACACGAGCAACACCAATGTTGAAGTCGATCGTAAGTCAGCCCACCCCTACTAGAGGGTTTTCCCAGCTGGAGGAAGGAGGTCCTGATTCCTCTATACAGGTCTTTATGTCACTAGAGGGGTCACCATCAGGAGGACGGAGGTCCTAATTTTTCTATATAGACCTTTAGTTATCACTAGAAGGGTCACCAACAGGAGGAAGGAGGCCCCGAAACCTCTATAAAGATTTTTATATCACTAGAGGAATCCACAGCAGGAGGAAGGAGCTCCTGATTCCTGTGTAGATCTTTATATCATTAGAAAGGTCCCCAGCAGGAGGAAGGAGGCCCTGATTCCTCTATATAGATCTTTATATCACTAGAGGGGTCACCATCAGGATAAAGAGGTCCTGATTACTCTGAATAGATCTTTAGTGAGACCTCATTTGGAATACTGTGTCCAGTTTTAGAGATTTAACTTACACAAATATATTGATAAGATAGAAAGAATGAGTCCAGACACTGAAACAGTAATAGTGAAAGGTCTTCGGGATAAAACATATCAGGAAAGACTTCAGGAACTTTGTATGCACAGTCTGGAGGAAAAAAGGGAGAGGATAGACTTTACTGAAGAATTTAACTACGTGAAAGGGGAGGGGGATATGGTTCAAAAGGGCAGGATTATCAGTGTGAAGACAAGGACAAGAACATAGGGACACGACTAACTGGAGGAAAGTTCACTCTCCTTTCTATGCAATAAAAATTGCTGATAGTGAGAAGAACTCCCAAGCCAGATGGAATCAAGCAGAGGAAGAATCCTAAAGATAGAGGTAACACAGTGCACGCACCAGATTGTATTGACCCCTTGTTTTACCAAGTGAGTCAACAACAGATCTCTATACATCTGCTCCTGCTTCTCTGCAGCTCTCCTCCTCTTTAAGAAGCTTCCACAACTTCAACACTGGTAGTATCTGATCCAACCATATTCTCAACATGTAGCATAAGTTAGGGAAGAAAAGAGGGTCCATATAATGAAAGCACCATTTATTAAACTGTAGCACCTCTCTAGATAGCCAGGGGGAGCTAGTTATTATTATTTTTTTTTTTCAGTTAGAAATTTGAGTAGCAGCCTGGGCAATAGTTAGCAGGGTCAGGGCTGAGACGCTCTGCAGATCTGTTGCTTGATACCTCCCCGTGATCTAGAGACTTGGAGATGTCTCTAGAACTCATTGGGTGGGGTTGAGGAGGGGCTAGTTTTGCATACTTAAGAGATCCTGACCAATTCCTAGGCAGGAAGCTTGGCATGGGGTCAGGAAAGCCTTTAAGTATTACAGATCCTGCTCAGCAGCATGAGAGTTTGGGTGGAAGATGCGGCACAGGCAGAGATATAGGAGCCTGGGAGGGGGCCCAGTGGGAAGGGGTGATTACTCACTCCCACCAGCCCCCAGAGTGAGGTGTCGCAAACGCGCGCATCAGAGATGGGCGCGTGGTTCAACCATTTTGGCTTCAACATCCATCCTTTGGCGAAGAGATTAACCGTCCTGAAATATCTTTTTCTTCATCCTCCCCTTCCTGTCAGCCACCTTGACACCTGGTTGTGGGTCACTGGCAGGCTAGAGCAGCAGGGAGCCCAGAGCTACAAAGCCCCTCTCAGGAGAGCTGGAGTCCCACTGTCCTGAGAACCTGTGTAGTTTCACACCTCGTAAAACAGATAACAAGCCTTCCTAGAAGTTGAAAGAAAATGCTGACCTGAGGAGCCTAACCCAGTGGACGGGTGAACAGAATCAGATAAACTCTGTTAAACTCAATTTTTCTACTATGTCTTATATCTTGGAATATGAGAGACCTACATAAAAGCTGGATATCTCGGCCCCGCCCCCCCCCCCATCGGATGGACGATGAGCAAAGGCGAACAGTTTGATGGGTTTAAACTAAAAATTGAGAACGCCCGATGGGGAGGGGCGAAACGCGTTGACGCATTTTCCGGTTGTTAATCCCTTACGTCTGACGTCACTTCCGGTTGAGTGGAGACGCACGCTGAGCGGTGCGTTCCAGCGGCCATTTTTTTGGATCTGTAGATGTGTGGTCTCTGTGGAGCTTCTGCTGTAACCTGGAGCTGTGATGTGAGATTCCGTGGGAGGTTGCCTTACATCTACTGTTCATGAATCTGGAAAGAAGCTGGTCCTAATAAATATGCCTTTTAAAGTGATTTTAATGTGAGTGGGCCTTAATCCTTGATTTC
>CATNWA010000719.1:0-17500 GCA_951230385.1 Staurois parvus
ATTCTGGTGAGTGCATAGTGTTGGTGGTGGAGTATTCACTGGATCCCCTGGCACTCTATTGGAGCTGGATACGTTGCTGTTTTGCAATTTTCAGTACCACTGGCACATATACTGTATGGACCGTAATATGTTGCAGTATCTATGATTTGCACCAGCACATATTTTACACTGTATGGACTTTTAATTATCGTTTCACTGATGTTTATGTTTTGTTTGCACTTATGTGTAAACCTTTCAATGTTTCACTATATGATTCAGAGCTGCACTTACACACGTTTAATTTTCCACTTACCCATATTGTTCTGCAAAGCACATACTCACCTGCACAGTGAATCCAGCATTGTACCACTGTGAGCCCCACTGCCAATGTGGTCCCTTTCAGCTGGCTTCCTCTATTGGATATGGTCAGCCAGCTCCAATTACACGTCAGACCTGCCCCTGGCCCTCCCTCTGAACCTCCCCCCAACCCACCCTCCAGACTGCCCTTCCGTCACCCCCTCAGTTTCTCTTTGTGCCAATCCTGCAGCCTTCTAGATGTGATGTTAGTATCCCAGGAGGCTTCGGAACCAGGTACACATCATTCTGGCCTAGGCAGAATAGCAGCAAGGGTGAAGCTAAAAATGATTTGAAAAATTAAAGAATAGAAAAAAAAAAGAGAAAACAAAAAAAAAATCCTGAAAATCTGCTTTCAGAGAGGGGAGTTGAGTTCCTCTTTAAAGCACATCTAAACCCAAGAAAAAATTTGATATTTTGAAATTCACCAGTGCTTAGGCAAAGTCCTAATTCATTGAATGGATTTGTCTATGAGTTTGTCATTTGTTATGTTTTGCACTTTAACTTAAATTTCTGGTTGGTTGGTGCATAGCTGCTGAGTAATTCCTTGCCCTGTCTGTGTGAGCTGGTGTTACTGTGGTTATATACGGAGGGCAAGTCAGCTTCAGGGGGGTCTGGAGAGAGTCTTCCTGAGTCCGGAGTAGTAAATGCTGCTGAAAGAAACAGTAGAGATGTAATTCCTGCTATTGTCATTTTTCACCCTTCGAAGGGCCCACTCTTCAAGGGCCAGGAGGTATGCACTTTTCTATCAGGACGTGTTGCTATGGACATTTTCCAATTTCAGATATGGGTATCAGTTTTCTTTATTGCACTTTTTTTGATATTCACAGCCAATGCATATTCCTCTATAAATCTGTGTCCATGCGAATAAAGAGCACATGTGAATTATACAGTATATGAAGAACCTGAACTTTGTAGTAAAATGGAATTTTGTTCAAGCAAGAAGTGTGGTGTCATTAATAAGTGGAATGCCTTTCACTAGCCAAGTGTAAGATTGGTGTATTGAAAGAACTTTCGTTTGGGAGTCAAGCCATTCACCCTACAGATGGAGCAAGGTTGGGCTGCAATGGAATAGTTGTACTGGGAGACAAGTACTTCTGAATATAGCACCCCCCCAAGAAGAGTGTTGGGGCAAACTCTCCAGTAAAGTTGGGCACTCACCAGTGATGGAAGTGGAAGCAGGTCAGGCCAGCCTAAGGTGGAAGTGGGTGATGGTGTCGGGTGACGGTGGCCCTGTTGGGTGGGAGGACAGGTGCACTTTATGTTCCTCAACTTACAATCTCCAGTAAAGTTGGGCACTCTCCAGTGATGGAAGTGGAAGCAGGTCAGGCCAGCCTAAGGTGGAAGTGGGTGATGGTGTCGGGTGACGGTGGCCCTGTTGGGTGGGAGGACAAGTGCACTTTATGTTCCTCAACTTACACTCCTCAGTAATGTTGGGCACTCTCCAGTGATGGAAGTGGAAGCAGGTCAGGCCAGCCTAAGGTGGACGTGGGTGATGGTGGCGGGGTGATGGTGGCCCTGTTGGGTGGGAGGACAGGTGCACTTTATGTTCCTCAACTTACACTCTCCAGTAAAGTTGGGCACTCACCAATAATGGAAGTGGAAGCAGGTCAGGCCAGCCTAAGGTGGAAGTGGGTGATGGTGGCGGGTGACGGTGGCCCTGTTGGGTGGGAGGACAGGTGCACTTTATGTTCCTCAACTTACACTCTCCAGTAAAGTTGGGCACTCTCCAGTGATGGAAGTGGAAGCAGATCAGGCCAGCCTAAGGTGGAAGTGGGTGATGGTGGCGGGTGACGGTGGCCCTGTTGGGTGAGAGGACAGGTGAACTTTATGTTCCTCAGCTTACAGCAGGTTAGTCATATCAAGACTCACTGTGGTATGGGGTTTAGCCAAGGATCTTGTCTGGTTGGTCACAAAAGCAAAGTCTTGCATCAAACACAAAGTGGATGCTTCCTGTAATCTGTGTTAAAGCGTAAGATGAATCCAGAACACAAACAATTACAGAATTCATGTGTTAAGACACTGACTGCAGTGTCTAAAAGAATAACAAGCAAATAGATTCCAACATTCCTATGTTATCATATTCAGCAGGCAGATTGGTCAGAATAAATCTCCTATGTGATATGTGCATCTGATTTATATTGTGTTTATTATTTATCAAATCATGATTTCATCCCGTTAAACTATCCATTGGTCATCAAACTGCAAAGGCTTGTCAGATAAAAATATAGATGTGTTTTGAATAATTGTCATTAAAATAGTGTTCACTGCAGTATGATAAAAATATTTCTGCACTTCTGTATCATATACCTTGTCTCTTTTGATTGGGTTGGAGCTGGCTCACTGACACCATATAGAGCAGCAGAGGACATGTATCAATGTCATTTTTTTTTCTCTTTTAAAATACAGTTCAGCAGAGAGCAGGTCTTTTAAAAAGTCTTAAAAGGCAACTTTAAAATGCACAATTCAACATTAAATGCACAATGCACAATTGTTTCAATGCTATTAACTTAACTTACACTTAAATTATGTTCCTTTTTAGATTTTTTTTATCGCAGAGTTGAGGGACGGCAATGGGCTCAAATAGGACCCCATCTTACTCAAATTTGTTTTGTAAATGCTTACAAAGAATTTTTCATGTACACTCATGAGTTACTTTTGATAATCCAATCCCAGGAATAGATAAATTGCCTGCTTACCAGAAGCGCAATTTAAATGCGCATGTACAGATTACATGTAGCCGGAATCCCATGTAGGCGCTGCTTTCTAGTACCCAGATGGTCCGTCGGTGGTGGAACGATGCTGGCCTGGTCGGAACACACTGCACCTTGGATCCACACAGAGAGCCTAAAAAATTGCTGGGGCTGAGGTATGGGAACTCAGTACCAGGTGCAAGGAGTAAAAATACTCATAGTGTAGTATGTTTTAAAATTATTTATTCAAAACGTAAAGCCATATAAATTTACAAAACGCATGCCTGCAGCCTGTAGCCAGTAAATGCAGCTTCAAAAAAAGATGATCCTATACACTGACCCAGTAAAAAACCATGGGTGGGCCGCCGGACCTCCTGACCCGGCGGCGTAACGTCAAGGCGTGCAAAGGCTCCTCCTAGACGCGTTTCGTGTCAATACACGTCCACTGTAGGGGTGATGCCATGTTTTTTTCCTTATTTTTATAAAGCCTTATTTTAGCTCACAAAAGTGTTATGGTGTCACCAGCAAAGTGGCTCCTTTTCTGATCACTTCAGTATACAAATCAGTTTTGTCAACCTTTAAAGTAAGCCTGTGGTTAGGCTATGAACCCACATGGAAGAAAAATATATTTGAAATACTACAATTTTGGCCATATTCAATACATTTCAAAATATATTTCAAATATATATATATATATATATATATATATATATATATATATATATATATATTGTATGTTGAAATGCGTTTTTGTTACAAAATATATAAAAAAATATTTTTAAAAATACATTTTCAAATTTACTGTATGTCTTTAAAAATAACAATTTCTGGGGTGCATTTCAACATGCAGTGTATATAATATATATATATATATATATATATACACACACACACATACTGCATGTTGAAATGCATTTTTTACATATTACAAAATATATGAAAAATATTTTTAAAGATATATATTTTTTTTTAACATATAAAAAAGTAATTTTAAAATATATTTTTACATATATTTGTAAATGCATTCCAAAAAATGTAGATTTGTATCTTTAAAGACATACAGTATATTTGAAATGTATTTTTAAAAATATTTTTTCATATATTTTGTAATATGTAAAAAAACGCATTTCAACATGCAGTGTGTGTATATATATATATATAAAAATAAAACAAATTTATTTATTTTTTATATTGAATATGGCCAAAATTGTAGTATTTTACATATATGTCAATATATTTGGGAAGAATATTTTTTAAATATATTTCAAATATTTTTTTTTTCCATATGGGAACATTCAAAGTTTTACATATTCCTAACAGACAGTAAGTGAGTATTGTTCTAGGGGCCCAGGCTGACATGGTGTTTGCAAGCCCTAGAAGGGTATGTCCATAACAGCCTAGACTGATGGGAATAGAAGGAATCTTGCCCATGTCTGTTAGTGCCAAGACCATCTTTATTCAGTACACACATGATTTTGCAATAAAGTTCAAATGAAAGTACAACTAAAGTTTCCCACATGGAAATCTAAACAAGTACCACAATTCAGTTATTATTATTATTATTATTATTATACAGGATTTATATATTATTATTATTATTATTATTATACAGGATTTATATATTATTATTATTATACAGGATTTATATATTAATATTATTATACAGGATTTATATCGCGCCAACAGTTTGCTCAGCGCTTTACAATATAACGGGAGACAATACAGCAACAATACAGTTCAATACAAGAGGAATAGGAGGGCCCTGATCCTGGGAGCTTACAATCTAGGAGCTATTATTATAATTATTATTATTATACAGGATTTTATATATTATTATTATTATTATTATACAGGATTTATATATTATTATTATTTATTATACAGGATTTATATATTATTATTATTATATTATTATTATTATAATACAGGATTTATATATTATTATTATTATTATTATTATTATTATACAGGATTTATATATTATTATTATTATACAGGATTTATATATTATTATTATTATTATTATACAGGATTTATATATTATTATTATTATACAGGATTTATATATTATTATACAGGATTTATATATTATTATTATTATACAGGATTTATATGGCGCCAACAGTTTGCTCAGCGCTTTACAATATAACGGGAGACAATACAGCAACAATACAGTTTAACACAAGAGGGAAAGGAGGGCCCTGATCCTGGGAGCTTACAATCTAGGAGCTATTATTATAATTATTATTATTATACAAGGTTTATATAGCGCCAACAGTTTGCTCAGTGATTTACAAAATGAAGGGAGACATTACAGTTAACGCATTATCCTCAAAATGTAAAAAAAAAAACTTCCTTTACCTCTCCTAACTGATTGCGCCAGTGTGGATCTGCGTTTGCGCTCATTGTGGTCAGATTAAAAAATGGAAATAAGGAGAAATGACATGATCACCAGATTGTTTACAGCACATAGAGAAAAACAATGTATAACAATGATATGTAATACCAACAACTATAATAATACACAAACACACGCTGTATATGTAACTATGTTATTTATTTATTTACAATATTTACAGATATACTGGAGACTATAGTACTACGTAAAATATTTCATTTCAAAATTATAATATTTTTCCATTAAACCATGATGTATATACAGAAAATAATAACAGCTACAAGCAGTTAAAATTAAAAAAAGTAAAATATATAAAATTATACATAGTGGTGTAACTAGAAGACTGATGCACGTAACACATACCTGTATGCTATGGACATGTACAGTGAAACTGCTTTTGTACACTGTATAGAATATAGGTAGTAGATAGGGCAGACTGACAACTCATGGGGCCCCCGTGAAATAGGGGATCATGGGGCCCCTGTGTCCTCTCCCACACTCAAACCACACCCAAAAAAGCCTATGAAAAGGTACCAGGGGCATCTTTTGGGGCCCCTACTGACCCGGGCCCCTCGGGCAGTGCCCGAGTTCCTGAATGGTCAGTCCGCCCCTGGTAGTAGGTATAGTAAGTATAGATAGATGTACCAAGAATTAATTCTCCAAATACCCTATAATTATAACAGGGGACTATGTAACAGCTTAGAGCTACTACATGTGGAAGTACAGAGCCTTTTATTTTATACCCCAAACATTGTCCAAATGCCCTAACTAAGCACTTGAATAATTAGATTCCTAAAAATAACATAATAATAATAATAATTATATATATATATATATATATATATATATATATATATATATATATAAATTATTGTGTTATTTTTAAGAATCTGATTTTATATATATATATATATATATATATATACACTGTATATAGATATACAAACATACAGACATGAAATATGCTCATAAATATACAGTATATCCTAAGTATATCAAATGGCTGTTGCATAGCTACTAGAATCTAGTAAAATAACACGAGCATATAAAATGAAGTTTTTTAATGTCACAAGGAGAAAAAAAAAATAGAACACAATGATACAAAAGAATTGGCTTTAGCACTCCGATTAGAGATGAGCGAATTATTCAAAAATTCGGTTCGGCTGATTCGCCGAATTCGCGGAATAAATTTGATTTGAGCCGAATATATTCGCTGCGAATTTAACTTATAAAAAGGGTGTTTCTAGGCTTCAGAGAGCCTTTATATTAGTGCAGAACACTGTACCTTTAATTTAAATGCCCTTGGAGTCTGCTGGGGAAGAGAAATAATACTGTCAGTCAGTATGACATGCAGATGAGTGCCGTCGATCTTAGAATCACCGCACACTTCACTCATTTGGGCAGTCACGGGGCCAAAACCAGAGTGTGGACCCACAGTGTGGCGGTGGAGGCAGCAGCAATGGGAGGCCATACAGCACCGTATGACAAAATGGAACCCACCAGCAGTGTGAGGAGACCTGAAAGTGGCACATAGCAGAGTGTGGCGATGGAGACAGTAGCAATGGGAGGCCGTACAGGGACCCATGACACACTCTGGACCTGGCAGCAGCATGAGGAGGCGGTACAGGGGCCCATGACAGATTACGGGCCTGGCAGCAGCATGAGGAGTCGGTACGGGGGCCCATGGCAGATTACGGGCCTGGCAGCAGCATGAGGAGGCGGTACAGGGGCCCTAATAACATGTTTGGGGCATGATTCATGGCGGATTTAGTCAGTTGTGTCAGGAACTGGTGGTTTGAAATCCAGACTATCCACGCCTGATTCATTTTCACAAACGTGAGTCTCTCCACACTTTGGGTGGACAGTCGTGTCCTCCGCGGAGTTACAATACCTCCTGCCGCACTAAACACGCGCTCCGATGCCACGCTACTGGCCGGGCATGACAGCCTTTCAAGGGCAAATTCAGCTAGTTGGGGCCAAAGGTCAAGTTTCGTTGCCCAGTAGTCAAGGGGATTGTCTACCTCGGTTGGCAGGGTGCTGTCCAAGTAGGCCCAAGCCTGTTGTTTGAGCTCCTGCTCCAGGTCCACCTGATGCTGCTGCGGCTGGTTAGTAGTTTCCTCACTGTGCTGGTGAAGAAAGCTACTCATCATCGACTGCAGACTGAGGCAGCCGCTGCTGGTGGAGCTGCCACTGCTCCTACCACCCCACCCCTCCCCTGCTGCCATGGCAGCGGAACGCGAGCGCACAGGGCCCACAGTGTCTGAGGATGGACGTTGGCGCAGAAAGGCAGAGACCAACTGACTACATAGGTGGTTTTTATAGTACTTTATTTTGTACACCTCTCAGCAGGTGTGAAAAAGGCCACCATTTTTGAACGGTAGCGAGGGTCCAACAAGGTGGACAGCCAAAAGTCATCCCTCTGTCTGATGGTTATTATTCGGCTGTCGCTACGCAAGCAACCGAGCATGCTATGGGCCATTTGTGCCAAGGAATGCGAGGGACTCCCTGCCTCCATCTCCACAGCATACTGCCACGGTGCGTCTGGGTCCTCTGTCTCCTCCTCCTCCTCTACCAGATGCTCCTGCTCCTCCACTCCTGTCCGCTGAGTGGAAAAACCACCCATTTCACTCAATAATTCCTGAGCACCAATGTCCTCCTCTACCTCCTCCTCTTCTTCCTGTCCTGCCCCCACAGGGGTCATGTGGCGTTGAGATCTGTGCGCCACGTCTACCGCACCCTGACCAGCCATTGTTAACAGCATTTGTTCCAGGACGTGCAACAGAGGAATGACGTCGTTCATCCCATAGTCCTGCCGACTCACGAATAGCGTGGCCTCCTCAAAGGGCCTGAGCAAGCGGCAGGTGTCACGCATGAGCTGCCAATGGCTGACATCTAAGTTACACAGGGGAGTACCTTTATCCGCTTGTAACATCAGGAAATCGGTGATGGCCTTTCGCTGTTCGTAAAGGCGGTCTAACATATGTAGGGTTGAATTCCACCTTGTTGCAACGTCGCACAGATCAGGCGATGCTGTGGAATTCCGTTCTGCCGCTGCAGCTCAAGGAGGGTGTGCTTTGCGGTGTAGGAATGGCTGAAATGCATGCAAAGTTTACGTGACATTTTAAGGATGTCTTGCAGTGGGATGGTGGATTTTAGGAACCGCTTGACAACCAGATTGAACACGTGAGCCATGCATGCGCATGGCACAACCTTCCTTGACGCAGAGCAGACACCATGTTCTTTCCGTTGTCGGTCAACATGGTTCCGATTTTCAGTTTGCGCGGAGACAGCCATCTGTCGATTTCTCTGTTCATTACACTCAGAAGTTCCTCCCCTGTGTGACTACGTTCGCCAAGGCATACCAGGTGCAGCACAGCGTGACGCCGTTGCGCCCTGCACATGTGATATGCCGGTCGGGTAATGGGACTTGGCACGGGGGTGGCGGCTGAGGACACGGCGGAAGAAGAGGTGGTAGAGGCGGACATCTTTGCCGGACCAAGGACGTGCAAACGTGGAGGCAAAAGCGGCGTGACCTGTCCAAGTTGCTGGTGCGGCTGTGCCGGCACCACGTTCACCCAGTGGGCCGTAAATGACATGTACTGTCCCTGACCGTAGTTACAGCTCCACACGTCGGCGCTGCCGTGCACTTTGGCAGAGACCGACATGCTCAAAGACTGGCCACCATCTCTTCTACATGTGAATGCAGGGCTGGCACTGCCTTTTTGGCGAAGAAATGCCGGCTTGGCACTCTCCACCGTGGCTCGGCACAAGCCATCATTTCTCGGAAAGGTGCTGAGTCCACCACTTGTAAAGGGAGGGACTGCAGCACCAGCAACTTGGACAGGGAGAACGTTCAGCTTCTGCACCGTCGGGTGCGTTGCTCGCAAACTGTTGTCTCTTGGAAACGGATTCCAAGAAAGACTGCTGACGGAATCCGTGAAGAGGAGTAGCAGGAGAAGGAGCATCTGAACGAGCGGAAGATGCCAACGAGCGACAACTCCCCTCAGCAGAGGTGTTGGAGCCTTGACTGGCTGATAGAGGGCGATTGACGTCGGGTGACGGAGCAAGTAACGGAGCGGGTGATGGAGCGGGGGCTGGGGCAGGCAGAACCGCCGTATCTTTATCACGGTTTTCCCAGGCCACCGAATGGCGACGCTGCATATGCTGACGCAACGCTGTAGTCCCAACATTGGCCCCCTGGCCACGCTTGACTTTCTGGCCACATAGTCGACATACGGCTACGTTTACTTTCTCGGGCGGATTGACGAAAAAATTGCCACACCGCCGAGTAGGAAACTTTGCCCCCGCTACTCCTCACTGGCTGACTGCTACTTCCTCCGTGCACACCGGCACCACTACTGGCCGTGGTGGTAGGCTGCAGTGGAGCTGGTGCTCTACTCCGTGGCCGTTTGCCTCCACTGACACTGCTGCGACCCTGCTGCCTCCTGGGCAACCCACCGACTGTTTTGCTCGCTGCCAAGCTGGCACCCTCTTCTCCTGATGATGCGGAAGCAATAGCCTGATGACGACGAGGCTGCCAAGTGCGATCAGCCTCATCATCATCAATTAGGGTCTCCGCGTCACTACTAGCCCCCTCGGCTGCGTGTGGGTCAGGAGACAGACCTGTCTCTAGACCGGCTACCGAGCCACTCTCCTCGCCAGTACTTCTTCAAATTTTCTTCTTCAAAAACAAATTTTTCTTTATTCCAAACACCATTAGAATATCATACAGTAACTAGTGTTTTTATGGTAGTCTATTGCTGGGTATTGTGTATGGTAAATTAATTTGAAAAAATGTATCCTGTATCTTTATATATTTATAAAATCTATCTTGCATTCTGGAAATTGATCTGTGTAAGGTGAGAATGGGTGCTAATCTGTTGTGAAGTTGAGAGTTATTATTGTCATTAGAAATTAGAGTTTTTGTTTCTTCTCTCTATTGATACGCTGTAAGCCTATCATCTTTAAAAGCACTCGCCCTTCACTGACCACCAATCATTGTAGGACCATGGTATTGTCATCATTGTAGGACCATGGTATTGTCATCATTGTAGGACCATGGTATTGTCATCATTGTAGGACCATGGTATTGTCTTATTAACCTACCTGATTTTTTTTTCCATCTAACTTGAAAGCAAAACAAGTAACAGGCATAAAAATGGGAGGGTGATATCATAAATGGGACACATAATTGCATGTTTTGCAGTAGAGCCACTTGTAGATAAGAACTGTTATCGTCACTACCTTGTGTCTAATATCTATTCTAGATCTCCTCGCTGTAGCCTGACTTTGAAGCTGCAGAAGAACAAAAACAGTTGACCATGGAGATGATTGCGGCTCGGACCTTCATTCTGGTGGTGTTTGCGGTCATAGTACGAGGCAAGTGTTACCTGGGGTGGTAGTTATTTGTCTTATAGCTGTACAGTTGGGAATCTCTTTGCACTGTGGCCAAGTGGAAACAATAGCTGGTATTTTAAGGGTCAGTAGACCCATGTCTCAATTTTAAGGGATGTTTTTGAGACATTTCTCGCTGGATGGACTCCAATGGAGTCCAACTTGGTTTGCAGCGTTTTTGACTTTAACTCACCAAGGAGTCTCACCTATCTTGCTTCATTTGTAAATTAAATAACAAATCTAACAGGGAGAGTTATGTGCAGCTGCTATGATCACAAAAGGTGTGCAGACCAGGGGGATTGGAGTACTCCTAAGCTGTCCATACTGTACATTATACCATTTTTTTGTTCAATTTCCTTTAGATTTAACTACTGTATGTAGTGCAAGGGCCTGCCTGATTGCATACGAATGGAAAGTGTTTAGGTTTGACCTTGTATTATATGGTTTTGGTAAATCTAACGGAAAATCGTACAAGAAAGTTGAATAATGTATGGCCAGCCTTACTCCAGGGATCGATGACAGACTTTCATCTTACAAGCATAAACTTGGAAAACTGTAAATATACTTTTGGCTAGATTGATCTATCCAAAGGGAAAGGAAACATACATTATATATATATATATATATATATATATATATATACTTTTTTTTTGTAATTTTGTGTAATTTATATCAGCATTGTATTTAATTTTAATTATTCCTAGCCCATTCCTATTACACTGAACAAACTCCATGTACTGGCAAACCAGGCTATGCCACATACTGTAGAGCACTATGGGTTATCCAAAAAGAGGGCATGGCACAAGCTGCCAGACTTTTGACTCTTTTATAAAACCTCAGGTAAAGCCATCCAATATAGCAGGAGTCACTGTCCTGACCCATTCCCTTATTTGTGGAAATTTCTTATAACAAGAGGGCCAGAGGAAGCCATTTGAAAAGCACCTGAGAGCTCCAACCGGTGCCTTTTTTCCATAACAATAGGATGCAATTATGACATTCCAGTTCAAATATTGTCTGCATGGAGTTTGTATTTATTCCCCATGTTTGCATGCATTTCTCCAAGGTGCTTTGCTTTCTACAGCCTACAGTACATGTTTGAAATTAATATAAGAGGCGGCACTATCACCTTGCCTTTGAAGGAATCCTGCTACGATCAAATATGTGGAGTGCTATTGATGACATCCTTCTGAAAATTCAGGCTGTCTGACTGTCATAGCGATTCTCTGGCTTTAATGCCCGGCTTCATGCCCCCTATTCTCTCGGAGGACCTCCTTGAGGTCTTTCCTGATCTGTTTTGGCCATGTGACATGCTGGGTCCTTTTCCTCTTCGCTCATCCCCTGGTGATAGGTGGTCCTGGGTTCTCCAGAGGGTAGTGTTCAGTAGTGTATTTAGGTTTTGTGCTGCCCTATGCAACACAAAAATTGGACTCCCCCCTCCTCAATGGAGAGAGCCTGACAGTGATCAACAACACCCCAGTCCCATCCTCCCCTCTAAAGAGAGCCTTCCACTAACACCTCCCACCCCGGCGACAGAGAGAAAGACACTCAGCTTCACAGATCTGGCCATCCCCAGGAACTCCAGTTGGGCTCTGCATACACCATCGAGCAGCCCACAGCCTTTCTTGGATCCCACCTGGTCCCCATGCCACATATGCCCCTTCTTCTGGGGGCAGTGCTTCCCCCTAAAAAATGCCTCCCTAGGCAAATGCCTTTTTTGCCTTGTGGTAAATACACCCCTGGTAGTGCTGGCGGGATGAGATCAGCACCTGCAGTGTCATGTCTCATGTGCAGTCCTGGCTTCCCTGGGTTGAGTGACTCTGGATGTCATTTAATCAGGCAGACTGATCACATCTTAAAGCAAAGAAGAGAGACTTCAAGGACAGCTCCAGACTGTGTATATTACAGCCAAAAAAAAGAAAAACATGACAGCCAGGCATCTAAAAATGTTATCCCTGTCTTGCACTGATGTTTATGGGGACAAGGGCCTCATCCCCAAATTTTATTACCCAAAAAGGGAGGTCTACAGAAAGGGAATTATGGGAATCTGGAAGCCCCTTTATTAATATTATTATTATATAGGATTTATATATTATTATTATTATACAGGATTTATATATTATTATTATTATTATTATTATTATACATTATTATTATATTATTATTATACAGGATTTATATATTATTATCATTATTATTATTATTATTATACAGGATTTTATATATTATTATTATACAGGATTTATATATTATTATTATTATTATACAGGATTTATATATTATTATTATTATTATACAGGATTTATATATTATTATTATACAGGATTTATATATTATTATTATTATTATTATACAGAATTTATATATTATTATTATTATAGAATTTATATATTATTATTATATATTATATATTATTATTATTATACAGGATTTATATCGCACCAACAGTTTGCTCAGCGCTTTACAATATAAAGGGAGACAATACAGCAACAATATAGTTCAACACAAGAGGGTTAGGAGGGCCCTGATCCTAGGAGCTTACAATCTAAGAGGAAGGGGATAGTGGTACAAAAGGTAGTAACTGTGGGGGATGAATAAGGGAGTCCTTAGATATCTGAAATCTATCCCCCTTCACATGAATGAACATAGAGTACTTAGTACCCCTTGTTACTCACCCCACAAAAATGAAAAAGTAAATAAAAGCAACCACATGGGGAAGGCAAGGGTTAAGTTGGGTTGTAAATTGTGTATTCAGCAGCCTTCTTGGATTTCTACTGCTCTCCTGTTATGGAGAAGAAAGGGAGCCGTTATGTAGTCCTAACACACTCCCTGTCCTAGGGTGACAATGCAACTCAGTATGGGTGTCACCCTAGAGCAGGAAGTGTGTTAATGGCAGGATCACCAGGTTAAAATAAAGGATAAAAAAGTGTGAAAGAAAATGAGTGCAGCCACCATGTCTAAAGACTGGTAAGAAGAATGACTATCAATTTTTGTTCTAGGGTTTCTGATATGTTTTCAATTAATCTAAAAAAATGTTTGCAATCTCATATCACTGTATTTTACTTTTTTGATTAATTTCATTTTATTTTTTAAGATGTCACAGAAGGAAATTCACTGAAAGAAGTAACAGCCACTACTATTACTACCACTACCCCAAGTAAGTCTTTCACTATCTTCCTTTTCATTTTGATATATACAGTATATATATATATATATATATATATATATATATATACATATATATATACACATATATATATATACACAGTTGTGTTCAAAATAATATCAGTCAGACATCACTAACCGGATCAATCACTGTTTTTGGTAGAAATGATACTTCTACATGGCAAATAATTTCCTAGCAGGTGTAGTAGAGTAATAGAAATCCAACAGACCCAACAGTCATGACATGCATGCTGCTGATTCTGTGTCATTGAATCACTCATTGAAAGGGGCGTGTTCAAAATAATAGCAGTGTGGAGTTCTATTAGTGAGGTCATTCATTCTTTGAAAAACAGGTGGCAATTATTGCCCTTATTTAAGGAAGGAAGGCAGCAAATGTTGTACATGCTGGTTACAGTGCATTTCTCTCTGAAATTCTGAGGAACATGGGTCATTCCAGACATTGTTCAGAAGAACAGCGTACCTTGATTAAAAAGTTGATTGGAGAGGGGAAAACATATAAAGAAGTGCAGAAAATGATCGGCTGCTCAGCTAAAATGATGGCAAATGCTTTAAAATGGCAACCAAAACCTGAAAGATGTGGAAGAAAGCAAAAAACTACCATTCGTATGGATAGAAGAATAACCAAAATGGCGCGGACTCAGCCAACAATCAGCTCCAGGAAGATGAAAGAAGGTGTGACGTTCCCTGTGAGGACTGTTACAATTAGAAGACGCCTATGTGAAGCCAAGCTATCTGCAAGAAGCCCCCGCAAAGTCCCACTGTTGGAAAAAAGACATGTGCTGAGGAGGTTACAATTTGCCAAAGAGCACATTGACTGGCCTAAAGAGAAATGGCACAACATTTTGTGGACTGATGAAAGTAAGATTGTTCTTTTTGGGTCTAGTGGCCGGAGACAGTTTGTCAGACGACCCCCAAACACTGAATTCAAGCCACAGTACACTGTGAAGACCGTGAAGCATGGTGGTGCAAGCATCATGATATGGAGATGTTTCTCATACTACGGTGTTGGGCCTATTTATCGCATACCGGGGATCATGGATCAGTTTGAATACATCAGAATACTTGAAGAGGTCATGCTGCCTTATGCTGAAGAGGAAATGCCCTTGAAATGGGTGTTCCAACAAGACAACGACCCCAAACACACCAGTAAACGTGCAACATCTTGGTTCCAGACCAACAAGATCGACGTTATGGAGTGGCCAGCCCAATCCCCGGATCTTAATCCAATAGAAAACTTGTGGGGTGACATCAAAAACGCAGTTTCTGAGGCAAAACCAAGAAATAGACTCCTAGATTGTAAGCTCCAAGGAGCAGGGCCCTCAATCCCCTCATGTTTTGCATTGTATTGGTATTGTTCTGTCACATGTTCTGTCCCCCTTTGTAATGTACAGCGCTGAGCGAACTATTGGCGCTTTATAAATACTGTATAATAATAATAATAATAATAGAGAAGAACTGTGGAATGTCGTCCAATCATCCTGGGCTGGAATACCTGATCACAGGGGCCAGAAGTTGGGTGACTCCATACAACACAGATGTACAGCAGTTCTCAGAAACAGTGCGACTACAACCAAATATTCATTAAGTGATTCAAAGGAAAGCAAAATCTTCAAACATTTTTCAGCTTATATAGTGAATGTTTGAGTTTGTAAAGAAGAATACAAACACTGCGATTTTTTGAACCGTCTAATATTCACTTTTCTTCCATTTTTTTTAGAGGAACAACACAAATTTGATATCTTTTTTCATATTTTGATTTGGAATAGAATGTGTCGTGTTCCCAATGCATTTGTGTGGATGGAAATAAAAGCTATTAGAAGGATTTTGAGCTTTATTCACTTTTTTCAACACACTGCTATTATTTTGAACACAACTGTATATATATATATATATATATATATATATATATATATACAGTTGTGCTCAAAAGTTTGCATCCCCTGGCAGAAACTGTGAAATTTTGGCATTGACATTGAAAATATGACTGATCATGCCACAAAATGCTCTTTTATTGAAGGATGATGATCATATGAAGCCATTTATTATCAAATAGTTGTTTGGCTCCTTTTTTAAATCATAATGATAACAGAAATCACCCAAATGGTCCGGATCAAAAGTCTCCGCCCCCTGGAATGTTTGGCCTTGGTACAGACACACAAGGTGACACACACGGGTTACAATGCCAATTAGAGGTTAATGTCCCACATCTGTGATTTTTTAAATTGCAATTAGTGTCAGTGTATAAATAATCAATGAGTTTGTTAGCTCTTATGTGGAAGCACTGAGTAGGCTAGATACTGAGCCATGGGGATCAGAAAAGAACTGTCAAAAGTCCTGCGTAACAAGGTAATGGAACTTTATAAAGATGGAAAAGGACATAAAAAGATGTCCAAAGCCTTGAATATGCCAATCAGTACTGTTAAATCACCTCTTAAGAAGTGGAAAGTTCAGGGATCTCTTGATACCAAGCCAAGGTCATGAAGACCAAGAAAGATTGCAGCCATAACTGACTCAAATGTTTGAATCCTGTATATTGATGGCTGCACAGTTGTACCGGCTCCCCTTGCACAGTTGTACCCACTCCACTTGCACAGTTGTACCGATTCCTGTTGCACAGTTGTACCGGCTCCCCTTGTACAGTTGTACCTGCTCCCCTTGCACAGATGTACCAGCTCCCATTGCACAGTTGTACCAGCTCCTCTTGTAAAGTTGTACCTGCTCCCTTTGCACATTTGTACCGGCTTCCCTTGCACAGTTGTACTGGCTCCCCTTGTAAAGTTGTACCAGCTCCCCTTACACAGTTGTACTGGCTCCCCTTACACAGTTGTACCAAATTCTCTCCTGGTCTGAAATTACTTACTCAGTGCTTCTACCAGTGCATAGCTGCAGCAAGTCAGACAAAGCCCTTTCCTCCCCAGCCTGACTGTCTCTGTCCCATCCCTTTAATTCATTGGATTTCATTTCTTTCAATCATGAAGGCTCAATATCCCATGTGGGTGTCATCCAGGGAGGTCAGCATGCAAACTCCCTCTTACGTGTGTAAGAGGGACTTTGCGGTTGCGATTTGTGTCCCCAAGGGAAGAATGTCCACACAAGAATAGGATCGCTGCACTTTATTGGTGGCGTTCAGGAAATGCCATAAACATATCGACATTCCAGAGTCACTTGACAGTACATAGTCAATCATATTCAGTGGACAGTCAACAGTAGTCACATGTGAAAGCATATGCAGAACTTTTAAGCAGCCAATTCTCTCCAACAGCCTCCCCATTCCATTAGTACTCATTGGAATGGGATCTCTCTAGTCACCTCCTCCATAAGTTCACCTCTCCCAGGACCCTCCAGGAGAATAGCCTCAGTCAGAGAACTCTTGGCCTGGTCTAAAAGGTCTTTTGCAACCTGCCCTGGCCCCCTCCTCGATAAGGGTGAGGAAGTCCACAGTCTGTTCTTTTGATTGCAAGTCTACCTCTCCCCGAGCTCCAGCCTTGTCCAGGACCTC
>CATNWA010000719.1:22500-27500 GCA_951230385.1 Staurois parvus
CTACATTCTCTAACTCACATATTTAATCTCTCCCCCTCTTCAACACTCTAAAACATGCATTAGTCACCCCCATACCTAAAAAGCCTTCCTTGGACCACACCAATCTTAAAAACCTATGCCCCATATCCTTGCTCCCCTTTTCCTCCAAACTCTGAGTGGCCACCTCATTAAGAATAACCTTCTTCATCCCCTTAAGTCTGGATTTCGCTCTCAACACACAGAAACTGCTCTCCTAAAACTCACAAACGAGTTACTAACAGCAAAAGCCAATGGACACTATTCTGTACTCCTACTTTTGAACCTTTTGGCTGCCTTTGATTCGGTTGACCACCCCCTTCTCCTCAATTAACTTTACTCCCTTGGTATTCGTGACTGTGCTCTTTGTTGGTTCTCATCCTACCTATCCCACCGCACCTTTAGTATCACTTAAAGTTTTACTTCCTCCTTTCCTCTTCCTCTCTCCGTTGGGGTCCCCCAAGGTTCTGTTCTTCAATGTCTCCTATTCTCAATCTACACCTACTCCCTGGGTCAGCTGATAGCCTCCCATGGCTTTCAACATCAGTTCTACACTGACAACACCTAAATCTATCTCTCTACCCCTCATCTCACAACATCAGTCTCCTCACTTATCACTAACTTGCTGACCGACATATCAGTCTGGGTGTCACACCACTTCCTCAAACTCAATCTATCTAAAACCAAGCTCCTAATATTTCCTCCCCCATGTGCCCCTTCCCCTGATTTCTCTGTCAAGATCAATGTCACAACCATCAACCATTCCCAACATACCAGGGTGCTATGTGTAATCCTGGACTGTGAACTCTCCTTTCTGCCCCACATTCAATCACTTTCCTAACCTTGCCATCTCAACCTCCGCAACACCTCCAAAGTATGCCCCTTCCTAACCAATAACACCATAAAGCTCCTAATTCACTCACAGATTATCTCTCGCCTCAACTACTGCAACTTCCTCCTCATTGGCTTACCTTTACATAGGCTATCCCCCCTCCAGTCCATCATAAATGCTGCTGCTAAGCTCATCCACCTTACCAAACGTTCAGTGCCTGCCATCCCTCTTTGCCAATCCCTCCACTGGCTTCCACTCTTCAATTCAAAATACTAACAACAACTTGCAAAGCCATCAACAACTCGGTCCTCAGCTACATCACCAACCTGGTCTCTAAATACCAACCAAATCGCACTCTTCTTTCCTCCCAAGACCTCTTGCTTTCTAGTTCCCTTGTCACCTCCTCCCATGCTCGCCTGCAGGACATCTCCCGAGCTTCTCCCATCCTATGGAATTCCCTACCCCAATCTTTCCAGCTATCTCCTACCCTGTCCACTTTTAGGTGATCCCTGAAACTTTTTCTCTTCAGAGAAACCTACCCTGCCTCCACCTAACCACTATACATGTATTTTCTCAATAAGCTCATCCCCCCACAGTTATTACCTCTTGTATCACTTGACTCTCCCCTTTTAGATTGTAAGCTCTAACAAGCAGGGCCCTCTGATTCCTCCTGTACTCAATTGCATTGTAACTGTACAGTTTCCCCTCACATTGTAAAGCGCTGTGCAAACTTTGGAGCTATATAAATCCTGTATTATAATAATAATCATTGCACTGCAAGTTCTCAGGTACAGCTTCCTCTCCAGCAGAGAGAACAGAGCACAGCACAGTACCAAGACTACCAAATCTCAATCCAAATCTAGTGGGGCTATCAGTAAGAGGCAAAAGAGATTTTAAGCTGGCCATACACCATACCTCCCAACTGTCCCTGATTTGGAGGGACTGTCCCGATATTCTAGACCTCAACAAAAAAAATACACTAAAAATAATCCAGAGCTATCCTTCCTGTGAAACTGCATGTACATACATTCTGTGAGAATAGGGACAAATAGGGCTACTAAGCAATTTTCTCTCCAGGCTGAATGTTTTTCATTCATAAGGAACGCAGTGAATTAGGAAAGTGCATAGAGCACTAGATTTAGTTGACGATCGTGGCAAATCATGGATCATCAATTCCATTGAGTGTCCATAGTGCAGTGTTTTCCTGATTCACTCTACCCTTTATGAATGAATAACATTTGATCTGGAAAGAAAATAGTCTCCGCAAATCTTTTATAAATACACCCCTATGTAGCTGCCAATAGTAATAGACTGACCTAGCATTCTTATACAACCCCTAAATTAATGGATATTGTTATTTTGGGTAATTATGTGTGGGTTTAGCTATTAATTGTTGTGCACTCATCCTTCTTGCTGCACGTATCTGGAGGCATGACAGAGAGTGTTTCCCTTGCCTACGTACTTTGTGCTAATGATGTCCATCTATGCCATCTCAGAAAGTTGGGTTGCATGCCTACATTTATACAGAGTTTTGTCCAAAAATGTTCAGTTTTGAAAGTTAGTTCAATTTTCAACCGGTCAATGGGAACAAATAGACAATTTTTTTTGACCCTGGTGATAAGAAAAACTAATGTGGATGGTTGGAAAATGTTCCTTCTAGCGAAGGGATCATGGCTGTGCGAGCTTTTGGCATAGAACCTGCCAGTTAACAGTTCAGAGGCTCCCAATACGGGATGAGGTGACAATGCAGTAGAATAGGGGATAATTGATGTTAGAAGTTAGTTCAGTGGTTAAAGTAGAATTAAATCCTCCAAACTTTGGTTTGACCTTTCATTCATATGCCAGATGGGGGGTATGGGGGGGTATTAGCAGGGGGCTTTGGATTTCAACTAGCAGACCAGACACTGTACACCTAATGCAGGTACTGTCCTTCCTGCTGATCTTTGACTAACCTTAGGCTTTAAGGCCCTATTGACACCTGCGTGTCCTGCTTTATGTATGTGTTTTCACACTTTTTATGTGCATTTATCTTGCAACACCATATGACATCCCATTAACTTGAATAGGCTGCCCTACACATGACACATGCGCAAATGTAGCTCTTGCACCTTTTTTTTGGGCAGTGATTGGTGCATTTTGTGTGCAATTTGTCATATGATAAGATGCTTGTTTGCTAGCAGCATTTGGGATTCCTTTAGGGCTCATGTACACAGGGCATTTGGAAAACTCTTCTGAATGATGGAAACTGACTGCTGGAAAACTTAGGTTAAAAAACGTCAGTTTATGCACTTTTGCATACCGCGTTTAGCCGTGTTTATGCATGTTTGCGTTCAGAAGCATTTTTAAAAGATAACCTCAGGAGACCTTCCAAAATGCCCAGAATGCACTGAAAAATAGTAACTAATTAACTATTTCAGACATTTTGAGAGAAGTAGAGAGCAGAAGCAGAGAGAGCAGTATGTGTTGAGATGACCTGTCTTTTCTGGTTGTATTCACTATGGATCCCATCATGAGCATAATGCGGCACATTCTACCATTTTTTCCTTCACACAAAACCTGTCACTGACTGCGATGGTGTACCGGGTCCATTTGAATACATGGAAAACGCTTTGCATGCATTTCTGATGATGAAAAAGGCTCTGGACAGCATCCGGAGATGGAACAGTTAAAAAATCGCTTCTAAACGCAAACGGTTAACTACGTTTATAAGCGTTTACACTTATTTACAAGCATTTGGCGTTTGAAACACCGGTAAAATCTACTCCTGAACGCAAGTTTGATGCGTTCAAAAAAACAACTGTAAACTCCACTGCCTGTAAATGACTGTAAACGTCATAGTGTACATGGAAAACATTAGGGAGAGTTTAGGGACTGCCGAAAAAAACGCTGAACGGCTCCTGAAAGTCAGTTTATCAGCTGCAGTGTACATGAGCCCTAAGATGCTTGTCTGCTAGCCGCATTTGGGATTCCTGTAAGAAATAATGTCATACACGTTTTGCTGCATTTTTCTGTGCATGTTTCTGGATTGTGCAGCTGTGAACAGGCCCTAAAGAAGAATTCCAGGTATGGCATTGGACCAGCTTGGACTGATGTAACTTTGTATATACCATACCTGCAAGACCCTTCTAGAAGCTGGAAATCACTGTACACCGACACTGCCACTCCTGTGCTCTCCACTGGCTTTTGGGTCACATGCTGAGTGGCTGCCCTGTTGAATTCTGAACACAGAATGTTGGCCATTTGGCATGGGCACCAATCAGAGAATGCTTTGCATTTCTTCAGGGAATGCAAAGTATTCTCTGATTGGATGAGGTAGAGAGAATGATGTCCCCACCCCACCTCTCCACCTCATCCACGTAAAGAATTTTCTGAATGGTGCCGTTGTCAATCACCCAACCTCTTGTACTCAGAATGCAGCAGGGCAACCGAGTGGTGTGGGCCCAGGAACTAGTGGAGATCACTGAAGTAGCGGTGTCTAAACAGTGGTTTCCAGCTTCTAGAGGCATCCCACAGTTATGATATATACAGGCTCACATTGGCCCAAGCTGGTCCAATGTAACAATGTAAAAATATCCATACCTGGAATTCTTTGAAGTTAACCTCTATGGGGAATAAAAAGATTTATCCTTTAAGGGAGTCTCCATCACCCCAGCAGGGTTACCTGTTTTCCTGTGGGATGATGAATAAGGCGGATGACATGCTTACCTTTTCTATACTTTTTCCCTCTTCTAGGTAGCTCACTTGATGCTGCAATTAGAGTGGAGCTGTCAGTTAATGGTGTTCCATATACAATTGACCTGAATGATGTCTCTTCTCCATCACATGAGTTGTTAAACAATACACTCACAGCATTGGTAAATATCACACCATAGAATCCAATCGTTCACACCTGAAAAGGTAATACTGACTAAACCGTACCTTGAACATTCCTCTAAATGTAAAAGGAATAGTCTTTTCAGGGATTCAGTATAGGTGCAAAAGAGACAAGCTTTCTGTAAATACTATTATCAATGGGTATTAATATAAAAAAAACTATGTTTCTATGTATAGCTCACCATTATATATGTATATGAGGGTGACCATATTTCTTTGTTACATATGTAGACCCTGCTTTGCAGTGCTACAAAATGATTCTGTCCTACTGCTTATAATC
>CATNWA010000719.1:32500-41404 GCA_951230385.1 Staurois parvus
CCTGGAGGCGGGCATGGGAGGAGGAGACCAGGGAACTAGAGAGAAGAAGGTCTTGTGAGGAGCGGAGTGTGTGTGCTGGGCGGTACTTGGATATTAGGTCAGTGATGTAGTTCGGGGCAGTATGGTGGACAGCTTTGTACGTCAGTGTTAGGATTTTGAATTTGATCCATTGCGCAATCGGAAGCCAGTGGAGGGATTGGCAGAGGGGGTGGCGGAGATGGAGCGCTTGGAAAGGTGAATGAGTAGTACATAAGGGGATTCCTATTGGAATTGTATCATTGTGCATTTGGTGACATTGACTTTCAATGTGTACTGTTTGGTTTGTGTCTAATAGAAATGCTGCCCCTGCTATTGTCGTCATTCATGACGTGATCATGAGAATTCCATTCAATAAAAGTGAGCCTGTCACCGATCAATATGCAAATAATTACAAAGAGGTGGAGAAAGTACTCAGAACAGCAAAAAACTGCATAGATGCTGGTAAGTATGATCACCCTAAAAAAGTCAATTGTATCAGATATATTTGTATATCAGCCAGGTATAATCATTCCTGCTTCCACTGGTGTTGTGTAGCATGTAGTAGGTTTATGAATATGTTCCTTTTCTCTAGGTGGTCATTATTTTGCTCACAGACACTGGTTACGTCAGTTGTTCTTCTAGTTAGGGCTCATGTACACTGCAGCTGATAAACGCACGTTTAGGAGCTGTTCAGCGTTTTTTTCAGCAGCCCCTGACCTCTCCCTAATGTTTTCCTATGTGTCCATGTACACATCGTCGTTTACAGTCGTTTACAGGCATTTGAGTTTACAGTAGTTTTTCTTAACGCAACAAACTTGCTTTCAGATGTCGATTTTATCAGCATTTGAAACGCAAAACGCTTGTAAACGCATTTATAAGCGTTTGTGTTTGAATTTTTTTTTTAACTCTTCCAGTTCCCGATGCTGTCCAGAGTCTTTTTTTCATCATGAAAAATGCACGCAAATCATTTTCAAGGTGCTCAGATGGAGAAAACACGGAACACAGGATGTTCATACCAAGCTTGTCACACATTGTAATGAGCAATTCACACCTCAGACCTCTTCCACCCTTGGAAACAAAAGATATGTTAATGACCATTCACACCTCAAATTCCTCATGAAGACCCCCTGCCAGGTGACCTTAATGACTCCCTCCACCAGACACCTTTCCCACCCTTGGAAACAAAAGATATGTTAATGACCATTCACACCTCAAATTCCTCATGAAGACCCCCTGCCAGGTGACCTTAATGACTCCCTCCACCAGACACCTTTCCCACCCTTGGAAACAAAGAAATGTTAATGAGCAACTCACACCTAATTATCTCAACACATACTGCTGTCTCTGCTTCTACTGTGTGTATTTCTCTGAAACAGTCTGAAACAGTTAATAGTTTACCACTTTTCAGTGCATTCTGGGCATTTGGGAGGTTCTCCTGTGATTAGCTTTAAAAAACGCTTCTAAACGCAAACGCTCATAAACGCCTTATGCAAACTCGGCTAAACAGACTTTTTTAACCTACGTTTTCCAGCAGTCAGTTTCCATCGTTCAGAAACATCCCGTGTACATGGGGCCATATACTAAATGGTACTGACTATGGTGGTGTCATGCCAGTTAATGTGTGTGTAAACCCTAACAAGGAACTTCTTTTATTTAGTTTCTTTTGGTTTTCTAAATATATCATTGAAAGTCATTTGTTATATCTTTGTGATAAATGCAAAAAATGACTTGTGATCTTCCAAAGATCCAGTGAGCTCCTAAGGCAAGGCATACATGATATGATCCAGTAGGCTCCTAAGGCAAGGCGTACATGATATGATCCAGTGAGCTCCTAAGGCAAGGCGTACATGATATGATCCAGTGAGCTCCTAAGGCAAGGCGTACATGATATGATCCAGTGGGCTCCTAAGGCAAGGCGTACATGATATGATCCAGTGAGCTCCTAAGGCAAGGCGTACATGATATGATCCAGTGGGCTCCTAAGGCAAGGCGTACATGATATGATCCAGTGGGCTCCTAAGGCAAGGCGTACATGATATGATCCAGTGGGCTCCTAAGGCAAGGCATACATGATATGATCCAGTGGGCTCCTAAAGCAAGGCGTACATGATATGATGCAGTGGGCTCCTAAGGCAAGGCGTACATGATATGATCCAGTAGGCTCCTAAAGCAAGGCATACATGATATGATCCAGTGGGCTCCTAAAGCAAGGCATACATGATATGATCCAGTGGGCTCCTAAGGCAAGGGGTACATGATATGATCCAGTGGGCTCCTAAGGCAAGGCGTACATGATATGATCCAGTAGGCTCCTAAAGCAAGGCATACATGATATGATCCAGTAGGCTCCTAAGGCAAGGCGTACATGATATGATCCAGTGGGCTCCTAAAGCAAGGCGTACATGATATGATCCAGTGGGCTCCTAAGGCAAGGCGTACATGATATGATCCAGTGGGCTCCTAAGGCAAGGCGTTCATGATATCATTTTGATGGAGGACTTAAACCATTTTCTTCCCTGCAACCTGTGGTCATGTTGTTTCCTGCAACACGGACTGTGTTGATGGGAGAATCCCTCCTACAAAGCTATTGTGTTCTCCCAATGGAGAGGCACAGAGCCATCCCCTCCAGGAGAACACTGTGATTATTGCTAGTGGCTGGCAATAATCACATGTAAAATCCAACAGGCTGGTTGTACCCAAGTCATAAAACAACTGATTTAGGTACAATCAGCATGCTTATAGATGGCTTGAATATAAGGCCGGTTCCTGCAGAAGATTTGAACCATCTATGACTGATTTAACTTCCCGTAGTGACCTGACAACACATTGCCTCTTCTACACTAAAATTCTAAGCAGTGCTATCAGCCTGGCCCATTTTACTTCTGTGAACTAGTGCAGCTCCTGTCTATGTTAGGACCCTTTCACATGGGGTGGACTTTGTTTTGATCAGCAGAACATCTGTCCACTGATGCTCTATGAGTGGCCACTCAACTACGTCCAAACCAGTCCACCTACATGGAGGAGGATGAACTGCCTTCCACTTGTTTTTAATGGACTGGATCAGAGAAAGCAGACACAAGTCCTTTAACACCTCCCAATCCATAGGGGGGAATGGACCGTCCGATCAGGTCCTCCTGAAAAAAACCAGCACGTGGACCTGATCAGAACAGTCAAGTGAAAGGGGCCTAATGGAGATGAGGAGAAAGGGACGTGTTCTGTTGTCCTAACATAGTTCCTGTCTGCAGGTGACAATAATTCCACTCCATAGATACAGTACAGCGGGAAAGAGCATATGTTAATGAAAATCATCCAGTGAAAATAAAAGGAAAAAACATAAAAAAAACGATTGCAGCCATCACTGGTAAGCTGCAATATATTACCTTTTGTTTCTTGGTTTTAGAAACAGTTTAACTAACCTTGCTGCCACTGATCAGAAATGAAATGAAATTGCCCCTTCTGCAGAGGAATTTGTGAAGCCTTTCTTTCCTCAGCATTAGTCATAATTATTGGTTAATTTAATTTTTTTCGGAAAGAGAACTGTCATAGACACCAAATTTTTAATCAAACATGTTTTTCATCAGTCTCATAGCATTAGGATGCTATTGAAAGATTTTGATCTTAATGCAGAGAATGCATTAAGGTAAAAAAAAAAAGAAAACCATTATCTTTACAACCGCTTTAAAGATGAATGTCAGATATGGATATTTTTATGCATAGTTTCACTGGTCTAGCTTGGACCAATGTAACTATGTATATACTATGGTCAATGCTCCTGCAAGCTGGAAATCACTGTTGTAGGCACAGCTACTCTATTGATCTCCACTAGCTTCTTGGTCCTGACGCATGGGAATTTCAAGCGCGTGTCCACATTTTAAGAGTGTCATAGAGTAGAGAAGAGCACTGGCTGCCAAGGGATTGAGAAGTAAGATAATTATTGCACTTATTTCTACCCCCTAGACAAAACAAGCATTTAACCTTTGCAGTGCAGGGGTAAGGGAAATGCAAGGAACCTTTTTACAGATACCTGAAGATCCACTTTAAATGAAAACTCTTTATTGCCTGGACAGCGGTGCATATCCTCTGAGAGAGGGACTGTCTAGATGTATTTCAGAGGTCATGTAGACATATGGCTGTCACGGAGGTGTACAGGAGGAGCTCAGGAGGTACGTGTAAACTGGGAGCGCACTTGGAGTCACTGAGACATTGAAGTCACCAAATGGCATGTGGCCTGGGGTGCACTAGAGTCTCTGGGTACACGTGAATCATTGGAACATTTTGATGATATGTGGACTGAGAGTGCACTTGGAGTCACTGAATCCACTGGAGTCACTGGGATACCCAGAGTCTGGAGGCAGGTATATGGCTATAGGTAAATACTGCTGCATCTGAAGCATAGCAATGTGTTGCTCGAACACCTAATAATCACTTCAAAATTGAATGTGCTTATCAGAAGAGCTACCCCCTGATTGTCTGCGGTACTGACACTCCAGGTCAGACCAGTGGCGTGCTGGATCCCAAGAGAAATCCCCCATCCCTATCCTTTACTGAGACTTCCCACCTGTTGAGCACCTGGTACCTAGGTACAACCATCGAAAGGAGGAAATACAGTAATAAAGTCTATAGAAAGGTGGTGCCAAGTTCTTTAGGAATGGGTAGCAGAAGTAGAGGACATGCAGATGCATAGGTCAGATTTGGTTTGGGCACACAATCACACAAGCTTTTACATAGTCTTCTACAGTTCCACAGTTGGTTGACCAGGACATGATCATGAAGTTAAACCAATAGAAAAACAAGGACTAATAGGCTTGTTGAGGACTTAGATGGTGGGAAGTTTGTAAGTACTGGAGATATTCATGGTCCATGTAAATGGTTATTCAATGAGGTGATCCTTAAAGGAGACATCACCACTCCTCAAAGGCCAATTTAACAGCAAGCATTTCTCAGTTCCTAATATAATAATTCTCTGCTACGGATATGTTTGTTAGAAAAGAGGGTGCAGGGCACCTATCCCCTCTGAGGAAAAAAAAAGGATGGCACTGACTCCCGCAAATGACACATCAACCTGAATGCAGGTTTTTGATGTCCAGTCTCACTAGGGCAGTGCTGGAGAAGAAGAGTTGCTTCAAAGAAGGTTTTAAATGTGTCAGAGGGCCAGTGCTTAGGGTGAGCATCTTTCCAGATGAGAACAGTAATAGGAGCAGTAGCTGATAAACTGCTGGTAATAGTTTACAAATCCACTGTGTAGTTTTGACACTGTTAGACAGGGGCCAGTTGGGAACGGGAATAACTTTCCCAGGCTTCACTGAAAACCTATTTTAAGAGTTCATTTTCACGAAGGCATTACAAGAGTGAACATCTATGTATGAAGAGGTCTGGGAGAATATTAGTTTTTGTTATTTAAGTAGACAACAACATGCAATAGAGGAAATTAGCAATTTTAGGCAGTGCCGCTTAGGAGACCTGTCTTCTAATTGGCCACAGTACCAATCATGAGAGCTGTATTCCGACTGGCCGCAGTGCTACTGTTCCTTGTCAAACCTGGAAGTGAAAGTTGTTGCATACCGGTGAGGAGAACCAGCACTGGATCCCAGTAGAGGTAATTGTTACATTTTACAGAAATAATACTACTACTACTACTACTACTACATCCATTAGCATCATGATTAGCTTCAAAATTTTTTCTCCATGACAGAACATCAGAACATTCTATGGTTGTGCAGAAAAAACTAGAAGAATCTTGCACTAGTACATCATTTCTGACTATAGTAAACAACATCAAAAAAACTTTTATAGTGTCTTAAATTAAAGGAGTCAATTTCCTTCTATTTCCAGAAGGACTAATATTACAATACTCTGTGGCCAATACATGTAATGACTGACCACAGTATGCAAGGCATGTCCAGCTCTACGTACATTTCCGAAACCTGCGGGGTGCCATGATGATGTGACTCCTATGCGTATGCATGGGCGGCACAGTGGCTTAGTGGTTAGCATGTTTGTCGTGCACTAAATGGGTCATGGGGTCGATTCCCAACCATGGCGCCTCCTGCATGGAGTTTGCATGTTCTCCCTGTGCTTGCGTGGGTTTACTCCGGGTACTCTGGTTTCCTCCCACACTCCCAAGACATGCTGGTAGGTTAAATGGCTCCTGTATAAATTGTCCTAGTTTCATCCCTGGTCATGTAGGATCTACTGGATGGTAGGGGTTGGGGAAAGACCTGGCAACCTACCCTGTAAAATAATTGCTAAGAGAATTCATGGAAAAAGTCGCTTACAAGTGGCGGTCCATGCAATCGCCAAGGGTTGGATACGACTGAATGGATAGATAGATAGATGCGTATGCATGGGAGTAACGTCATCACAGCCCAGCCATTCAAGCGGTTGAACAGACGGAACTTGGAAGGAAGATCAGGCGAAGATGAAGTGCCTGGGACTCACAGGGCAGGTGACAGCTCAGCGTTGGAGGGCACATTATGACAAGTGAGTCTGTCATAATGTGCTATATGTGGTGCATAATAGCAGCAAACATGAGGCCTACCCAGATTAATAGCCAATAGAATGCAAAGTCCAACAAGGTCTTATAAGTGTGATAGTCAGGTGTCCACAAAATGTTGGACAAATAGTTTATCTACATACTGTAGTTGTATGATTATAAGTATTTCTAAGTATTTATTCAATTTCATTCTTATTACAGATGACAAATATATTTATATGTGTATTGATGGACTACTTGGAATTACCCCAAATATTCCACCCACTGAAAAAGGTAAGTTTTTAAATGTGCAGGATGTAGTTCAAAGCTGGCCATATGTCTGATTGCACAGTCTGTGGACAATTTTCTTTTAGATTTACCATAACTACTTAATTTTAGCAACCAGCTAAGCAATCTATTAAGTTTAAGTTCAGTCAGCAGGCCCCTGCACAGCAGCTGAGAAATCGAAAGGTAGTTGGATAGTTAGGTACATAAATAACAATGTTTCAGAAACTTCCCATGTCATTTCAACTTTCCATTGTCCCTTCAGATTCCCTTCTATTACCCTCTTCAAAAGCATTAGTCAGCTCTTTACAAACACCCACCACTATAACCCCTGAAACAAACACCCCTGTCCAAATTCATTCTCTGCATTCAACAAGCATCTACCCTCCAAACATTGATGAAACCTGTGCCATTAAAATACGCGAGGACACCATTGTACTTTGATTCAGAAACTATGATGTATCAATGAGTATATTAGTCAAATTGCTCTTGAAAACAAATGAAGTATTGGAAAACACAATGTTCAACTCATATTAAAAGCACCTTCACCCCAAATATACAGTATATCAAGGAAAAATTAAAATAGAGACAGATCCGCATACACTAGGAGTGTGTCTAAAATCTACAAAATTTTAATAAAACATAAGTCTTAAAAATATATATAAAAGTCCACTTTAGAAGCCCTTGGGTCAGGGTGGTCTAGTGCTTCCTGATCTATATAAGTACTTTCTAGCAAGCCAAATGGTTTTTGCATGCCGCTGGCTTTTTAAAGATATGGAAGATGCTTCCACAGTTCTTGAGGCTGCATTGGTGGGCTCCTATGAGGGGTTACATAACTTACTCCCTAGAGGTCCCCAGGTCCTTGCTCCCCTAACAAGCTCCATAAAAGTCAACCTAAGGGTCTGGGATAGAGTGTAAAGTGTAGTACAACCTGAAGAGACGGGATACTAGCCTGCTTCCCTGTTATGGTTTAATCCTTATCTCCCAAACCTTAACGCCACACCTGACCCTGTAGTCTGAGCTAGTAAGGGGATTAAATAGCTCAAAGACATAACAGGAGTGGGCAGACATCTTACCTTTGATGAACTGAAATTAAAGTTCCTACTTTCTAACTGGTATTTTTTTCGTTTACCTACAGTTCAGGCATGCCTTTGTGGCTCAGTTTGGTGGTACTGACCTAGTTATCAGGACCTCGGAGCTGAAGCAGTTGCTCTGCTCTGATGCCCTTAAGAAAACTTTATTGGGAGTATATAAAGAACTCTTTGCTACTAGACCTAAGTCACTGGAGAAATGCCTGGCACAGTGGACCTCTGTGGTTTTTAAACTTCAGGGAGAGAGACGGGACAATATGTGGGATTACCCCTTGCGCAATTTGGTATTGGCCATGGACCGCCTCATTCAATTTAAACTGGTGCTTAGAATCTACTACATGCCTGCCAGATTGGTCTGCATATACAGGCTGTATATGCAGGCCAATCTGGCAGGCATGTAGTAGATTCTATGCACCAGTTTAAATTGAATGAGGCGGTCCATGGCCAATACCAAATTGCGCAAGGGGTAATCCCACATATTGTCCGGCTCGGTGGACTGCTGGTGTTGTAAACCTTCACTGGTGGATTTTGATCAGTTCATACAGAACCGAGCTGATCCTGTCTCTGGTCGATCTTACAGCATTGCAAATCCCGCAGACCGTCTCAGTTTGTCTTCTTAGATTAGTGGAGGAATTGGCACTCTTGCGTGTGCAGCACACATTTATATTAGTAACCCTCTTTTATGCCCGTAAGGCCATCCTGCTCCATTGGAAAAAAAAACGGAAGCTCCCTCAATATCTTTTTGAAAGGCCTTGAATAATAAGATGCTACCCCTATATAAAGTGACCTATTTGAGTAGGGACTGCTCTACAAAGTTTGATAAGGCCTGGCATTGTTGGGTTTCTGCCTTTTCCACTTTTAAGTGAGGTACTGGGGGGGATAAGGATATTTAAGAGGCACAATGTCCAATGTGTGGGATGGAATAAGTACTTTACTTTGTTTCTTTTTCATATCTGCAAATACTTAAGGTTATATGTAGAGATGAGCGAATCGAAGTATCCGAAGTGGAATTCGGGACGCCGAATCGAAATTTTTCTG